>JAUMHO010000009.1:2276815-2361875 GCA_032360965.1 Ulva armoricana
CCTGTGCTAAGCGAGGTGGTCGCGCGCGATTGTGTTCGAAACCCAGGGGGGCACGCGGAATCGAACCCAAGACCTTCAGAAGAAGGGGTCAGCTTTTATAGCGTCCTCCGACCACTGGACCGAGGAGAGGCATGTGCCCTCCTGGTGAGGTGAGCACCTCTAGGTGTCAGGTGAACCAAGATGAGTGTCCACAGAGCAACTGTATTAATATGCCCATCTCAACTGCAAGTCATCAGGAAGCATGACTCTACCACCTGGTCAAAATGTGTGACTTATGTGTTATTCAGATCAATGCACACATCCATCAGCACCAACACCTTGCTCGTGAGGTGCTCGTGGATGAGATGCTCTGGGAAGCAGCCCGTGCTCTTCCTGATTCTGCTGATTTGCAAGCCTTTTGTGCTGTTGTTGCTCTCCTGCTAGACATGAAACCGACCCTGTTGGCCTCTGACAGTGGCATTGGTGACGCACATGCACATGTTCAGGCTGCGCTGGTGATTGTGACAGCAACAGTGTCTCACACCTCGATGCTGCCTCCCCCGGTCGGCCGCTGGTGTGTTGACAGTGAGCAGGAGAGGGGATGCCCTGGTAGCACACCGACTGCAGTGGCAAGAAGAAATCGACCGCCACGCCAACGTCAAGTGAGGTAAGCTACCATGCATGACTTGCCTTGCGCGTGACATAAACGATTTTAGCATACAAGGCCACAATTGCAAGGACTTGGCATGTCCACCCAATCGAATGGCTACTGCCCCTGCTGCTGCTGCATGGTTTCCGGCAGCCTTTGCTAAGCCTTTCCTTAGGGCCTGGTACGACTGTAACTAGGTACAGTACTGGCAGCGTAGGATGTGGGGAATGGTGACACAGGTATGTCTGGCCATGTCTTGCAGTGGACGGTGGCTCGAATGAAATGCCACACCTAGTTTTCTGGCTAGGCCTGAGAACATGGATGCTCGCATGGCCTGATGAAACACATGCATAACCTGCCGGCTTGGTGCAGTGTGCCAGGATGTTGTCTGCCTTCATCAGAGCTATTGATGCAGGGAGCGTTGATGTTTGTGAGCCTGATCAATCCTGGAAAGCCCCTGATCATGCTGCTTTCCGGCTAGGGGATGGTGCGGATGGGTGAATCGTTGACGATGCCCGAAGCTGGTCTGCTCAGTGAGCATGAGTGAGGGGAATCGTGCATGGACAGGCTCGTGCACTGTTGGCGAGCGTGTTACACCAGAGAACGCACCAGGGGACTCGCCGGTTGCCACCGTACATGCTGCACCAGACCGACACAGCATGAAGGCTTCATCAATGGATGCCCTCTCGATCACGTCTACATCCTCAAACTGATCTAAGAGCTTGAAGAAGCGATCGGAGATCTCCCGATACGGACGGTAAGAGATCCTGGACGTCAGGGTAAGACTGAGAAGTCGGTGGAACTCCGTGCCACGGTGGCTGGGCCAGGCCAGGCCACTGGCGGAAGGCACACCTGTAACCATCCTCGAGATGAACATGCACGACTTTCCCATTCACTGCGCGCAACAGGATTCGAGCTGCATCCGGTTCCATATGTTTGGTTACACCTGCAGCTTTGGCGCCCGCATTCGCTGCGATGATGTCGCTGTGCTGTTGCAGCGCAACCGGTACCCCTCGGAGCTCCGGGCTCCGCATCTGTTCCACCTGCACACAGCGATGTGTGCAGAATACAAAATTTATTGGTCGTTCTGACCTGGCGTGATTTATTCGCGTGTGCATCAAGCATGCACGCTGCGGCATGTTTAACGGAGGACGCTCGAATGCCTATATGCCTGGAGCTCAGCAGGCCCTCACCTGCACAAAAAATGCATCTATGTCCGCATGTACAACAATGCGCATCGAATTTATATCTGTGCTCAACGGCAGGGTTTACTCCATCGTTGACTTGGCTGCCAAACACAAATGGGCGGGCACGATCACTGACTCTGCATGGTACTAATCGACAAGGCGAGCATGTTTTCGCTAGGAGAAAGTTGACCATGCAGACTCAGTGCACAGCTCACGTAAACGTATCGGTGCCGCAAATGCAGTGTTCAGTTTTCGTTTAGTGTTAGCGATCGCGAAGCAGACACTGTGGAGCCGGAGGTTTCACCGGACTCGTCACTAGAGAACCCTAGACGCGTCATTGATTGCTACCGAGCGGCCGATCTCGTATGGTGCGTACAGCGTTTAGCGGTATTACGAGTGTTCAGCGCACCTACGCCACCTGCGCATGTGACGTCGAGCTCGCTGCAGCAATATATACTTACTGGCAGCAAAGGGTGTGACACGATCTTCACTCCATCAGTATGTACTCCGCTTAATATCCCCAGTCTTGATCTCGGAGAGGACTGTAGCTACCCGAGCCGGGAGGAGCGGCCGTTGCCATCAAATTTGCCGTTGCCGCACCAGATGGATGCATACTGCATACCTTGTCAAGGCGGAGTCAAGCCTCACCGCGCAAAGAGCAGATATGATGCTTCAGCAGCAGAAACGCGGTCTTTGATCGTTGCTGTGCGTGCAATGCCTGCAGGCTGCCGACTCCCGGAAGCAACGCTACTAGACATCGTTAAACGGCACGCTGAGCACAGAATGGCAATCAAGCATGGGGGACACCAGCGATTGACCATCCTCAAGTGCGCTCCCAACACCCGTATACCAACTTTCCAACCATTACGATGATCTGCCGTCGCGCAATTAGCACCGGTGCAAGCCTTTGTGCGCAGTCTTTGCGTGCACGACGTTTCACCGGCGTCCCATTTCACATGCTTCCACCAATTCCTTCGTTTAACATTCAAGAATGTTATATATATGCTTCATGCAAGTTGGTATTGTGTCAATGCATAGGTCGACAGTTTTCTTCCTTGTGTGCACAGAGCCACCATCGCACGTCGGCTGAGGCTTGCCTTGCGCATGAGAAATTGGGCGAGCAGCCAAAACGAATCTGAACGAGGCGTCTGGCCAGGCATCACTACACTAAAGCCTGCACGACGGTTCGAATAGTAGTGCGCCCTCGCTGCTGTTGTGAACGGCTCCATGCATTGCAATGCTGGTGGCAAACCCAAAGCCGAACACGACGCCTTCGACCGTGGAATACCTCCAAACCGACATGACTGAAATTCTTGCATCACCTTTGTGAGGCAACACTCCACTAACTCTTGTGTGCAGGGTCATTTGGGCACAAGTGCATCAGACGGCCGATCTCAAACAGGTCAAAGAAGGTATCAAAACGGCGGACAGCATACGTGCATATTACAACGCGCGTTCCTCGTTCCCTGAATCCACATACCTTCTGTACCTGTCGGCTGTGGGAAAGTTCAACATGGGTGAACTTGGAGAAGCTAAGAAGAGGGCACTCCAGGTTCTCAGCATCGAGAGAGACCACACTCGGGCCGCCATTCTCATCCACCTCATAGGACAGCGGTCCCGAAGGCACCGCCTCCGCTGGTTGCCTTGGAACAGGGTGTGTAGCTCAGCATCGCATTGCATTCCGAGTCCTGGACTGGCACCTCCCAAACCAGTGTGCTGATATGGCGGCAGCGCTGCTCTGGGACCTGAGATAGCACTGGGTCTGCGATGAGCCACTGGTGTCCATGCAGGCGTGAACAGTCAGGCTTGCTGCGTGTGCAGCTGTCTGATTTGGCAGCCTGTGCTGCTTCTTTCGATTAATTCTGCTTCCGCACCTTTGCTTTGGCCGTGGCTGCCACGATGCTCCTTGAAAGACCCGAGTGCGAACGGAAAACAAGCCGTGACCGACCTCGGGCAGCAACAGCATGCAGGTGGTCAGTGGGCGCCAACCCTGGTCTCTCATGCACACTGGTTTCCAACCACAAATCACGGGCTTCAAGCCCGACGAGCGTCCCCTTTGATATGGTCTGGAATGTGACCTCTTGCGGCTTGACCAACACTTACATCCACCCAACGTTTTCCGACTACTGACTCCTCCCATGGGCCCATGGCTTGACTACTGTGGGAGGTCTGCGTTTGACAATGCTTCTGGCAAAGCTTCAACCCGTTACTCCGGGTGCCATGTGAGTCTGCTTGTACAACTGAGTATGATTAATGGGCAGGCAAGTGCCAGCAGCAGCACACAGCCAGGCCTCTGTCGATCTGTGTCAGCGCCTTGAAAGGCATGCCCGGAATTAGAGGTCACTTGCAGACAGCTTTTGCAGGCAGGCAGGTTTACGATTCATTTTGTTCTTCCATGCAGATATATGATGATGTCACAGGGCCTGGAATTAGAATCCAGAGAGGTTATTGCTGGAATTTACGTTGCCGATGGCATGCTGGACAATGTTCACTGTGTAATCATGGCACCGTGCAATCTATCCGCTGTCCAGTGCCCCTTTCAGCAGCCCAGGCTGCTACCGTGTGAAGCTGTGGTGTCGTGCGTTCAGCGCCTTGCACGGCAAGGCAGCTATGGTGGCATCAGTGCAGCAACTTCTGTACGCCTTACACTGTGAGCTGGTTCCTTTCACTGGCAGAGCACTCTGGTGTGGCATTGGTACAGTGTCTGCATGTGTCACATGTGGCATATTTGACCTTGATCACAGGCCTCCCCACCCATGTGCTCATGTAGAGCAGCCAATCATGTGCAAGCAAGGTAGTTGACTTGATGTCCAGACGTCATTGCACTGGTGTATACCACAGCTGTGCCATGTGAGATTCAGAGCAGTGACTCATTCTTGATGTGGGTGGGCAAACAGCCATCGGCAGATTGGGTTTCCTGCATGTGACATCACATCCTCACCAGACCTGCGACCACGTCACCCTGATTCCTCTTGTGCAGAGACAGGAGATGACTTCTACAGTGAGCAGTGAACACATAGCAAAGTCCAAAACGTGTCCAACCAGACACAACCGCCAGCACCCCTCAGCGTTTGCTCCAAGTAGGCCCCACAAGCACACAGTTCGATCTTCCAGCCGTTTCTCTATTTGCACCTATTGTTCGCTGCAGTGGATTTTTTGTGTCCATAGAGCACTGCAGCTGAGGAAGTCCGGCAAGTGTCTGCAGATGCCATTCCAGGCCAACCGCGTTTTGACACCAACACGTACGGATGCCGTGCTCATTGGAACAGAGCAGCCGGCCAAGTGCCAGTCTCACATACGTCCTGGCTTGTGGTACATGACCACGGTGTGAAGCAGGAGGGAGACCATGGAATGTAGCGGAAAGGAGGCCGAAGACGCAGGGACCATCCTCCCAGATCCACTCGCTGCTGCGACTCCAATCGGGACTTTGTTGAGAATGAAACACATGCTGCCATTCTTAGTCAGAGTGTAGCATTGTAATGGACGGAAGCTGCTGAGGCCATAGAAGCTGTTTTCTTTTACAGGCAATGGCACTCTGCGCAGGTTTCTGGGTACAGCCTGACCTGGCTTGAACTGGGCTTAGCACATGCCTCTTATGCATGCCTCTGCTCAGGCCTCAGACAGAGCTGGAGCGAAACCAACCCATCTTGTGCTGCATATGTAGGTCATCCTGACAGAGTGCTTGTTCGGGCATGAGCGTGGCCCCAATCACCAACATGCTGGTCACAGTGGGCGTTGCAAATCAGACACTGTTCATCTGGCACCAAGTATGAATCAGCCCAACAGCACAGCGCTGGCCAACAAGCACCTGAGTTTTCAGGGTTGGTCATGATGACTGATGCAGTCGTGCTGCAACCCACTGGCAACTGATAATTGTGTTGCTGACCAGCGCGTTATTACGCTGAGCCCTGGCCGGACCTGCGGTTATCGCGGTCAGCAGGATGGGACTGTACACGGTAATCGAACTCCCCCGCATGCCGACGCCGTGATCAGCTACGAACCTTCTCGAAGGCCCACCGTGCTGTCAGCTGGGCCCAGCTGGAGGCGAGGCGACCGTATAATATGTGGCTTATGTGCGCTTGAACGCTTCGGGGAGGTGACAGGAAGCCTGTGATCACCGGATCCAATGTGGGCGTGGGCAGCAGCTGAAGTCACGCGTGCTTAAATTGGGTAGTTGAAGTGGAGAGAGCACTTGTTATGCAGAACTGACAAACCGACGCCTTGCGATCAGGCTCCAGTATTCGTACATTGACCCATTTGATACTTGCTCACGAACCGGCTAAAACACGGTCCAACGGCCGAACGTGCCATCCTTGACGACTCCATTTTCAGTCAATGGGGAAGCTCATTTTACCTGTGAGCACACTCGAAGATGTTACACGGCATCGCGCCGAGTTCGAGCGAGCCAGTATACATGGATACGAAACCCGAGACGCCATGATCAGGTGATAATCATGCAACCATTAAACTTTCTGCTATGGACTGCTGCACAATGGAAATCTGACATGATAGCCTAGGCTTCACCTCTTGTAGGCTAAGCCAGGCTCTCTTGTGCAGGCTGATATGGGCTCAAGTCCATTCCGCAGAAAGGCGTCATCAACGAGACGGGGTTAAGGCAGCAGATCAACTGATGCAGCTAAAAATTGACGAAAAAAGGCAGTTGATGTACCTTGCAGCAGTTGGTGAGTACAAGCTCGGACGCGTAGTGGAAGCAAGGCAGCGGTTGAAAACACTGTTACAGGAGCAACCGGACTTCAGTCAGGCCAGAGCATTGATGGACGCGGTAGATGACAAGCTCACCTCAGACACTCTCATGGCTGGTGGGGCAATAGCGGCAGTGGGTGCGGTTGCTGGAATTGTCATCGGAGCGCTGGTTTCTGGAAGAAGGTGAACCTGCAATTCAAGAACCGCAGGCGGTCCACAGGAGAAGGACGAATCGAAGCATTCACGTAGCTTGATGGTGTAGCTACTTCACACGATAGTTTCTAACCCAGGCTGAAGCATATGAGCTGCCATTACAGTTGATTTCATGGCGGAGCGGTCCGCAGCAAGCCACAGCTGCTGCATCCTGGCTATCAGGCTGCATATCCCTGCACCAGACACCACGATCTGACCGTGCAGAATATGCGATCTGCCTCTTGTCCCTGCACCCGGTGTGTGTGGGTTTTCCCAGGTCACCAAGGCATGCAGGCTCACCTGTGCCAGGAAGTATGTCGAGCGTATTCATTATGGTGTCTTTTCTTCACAAGCGTCGAGAGTCATTGCTTTGTGTTAGCGTTTAATTGTGACACACTATGTAATCCGGATGCATGCGTAGCATCACAAGCCATGGTTTCTGTTGCAGCCACCAGCATGCTTGCATCTGACAGTGGTTCCTTTGTGAGTCGCACTCACATGCCCCAGTAGTGTGCAGATTTTCTCCCACAAATGTTTTACGGCATGAAAGCAGGTGAAAGATAGTTAGGTTCAGCAGCTGCTCCCTGTGTCACTGGCGTCATGCATTGACATGTGCACCAATGTAGCTTGCGCTTGCTTGGCACGATTAAGTTGGGACGCATGTGGTCACTGGAGAGCTAGAGCCTCTGTACCCTACAGACCTGCAGGCACCCCAAAACGCAAGTTAATTTGTGGCTGCAAGTGAACAAACGTAAATGCGTGTGTATGAGCCTGCCCAACTTTGCTTGGGGATCCTGGTACAGCTGAGATTTGTGTTGCAACATACATGTAAATGTAACTGGGATTGTATGTGTTCACCGAAGAACGCCGTTGCTGTAACACTATTGACATGTCGGCACATGCATTATGCAACACACACGGCTGCTTCAGCTCCCGCTTCATGTTGTTTCTGATCGTAGGTGCAGTAGCTCTGCAGCGTACGTAACTTATGGCAAATGTGGCCTAGTTGTTCTGGCCTCGTTTCCACTCATGAAGTGCCGCGGATGGACAACAAGGGAAAGATGGCCACAGGTGCATGCAGAACAGCGCTTGGTGCACCAGGCAACTCTGCCGTTTAGTTCAGCGGATCTATTGTATTATGCCTGCGAGCCATGTACTGTCACTGCCTGAGCTTTTGGTTAAGACGTGATGGCGGGATGTGTGGGATGCAGGGACGCGTGAGGGTCGATCACTGAAAAGCTGAGTTGCTGTTGCGAGTACACGGCAAGTGATCATCGTGACCAAAGCCCGCCACGACCCCACATTCGTCATGATATTCTCTGTCTGGTCGGGGCCACGATGCTGTTCAACGGCGCTGATGTACAGTTTCGGTCAGCGCTCGGACATGATCGTGTACGATGAACCTCTGTACGCCGCTTATCTCATGCAGACCGGCACAGCACGACCATATAGAGAACAGGTGTGGGTGATGTCGTTCTGTTGCACGTCTTGCTGTCAAGCTCGCGAAGAGGTGAATGAGTGCAACTTGCATGCCAACCTGCATGCCGTCCCGTATGTATGTTGCACCGCATGTGCAAGCAAGCCTACTTGCTTGCAATTCAGACGCTCGCAACGGAAGTTCCACCACCGTGAAGCCCTCCACGGCATGCATGCTTCATGGGTCAACTGGATTCAATGTGTCGGGCACGGCAGCGTGAACCACTGTACACCATGCAGGTTCTCAAATCCCAGTCCAACGATGGTGAATCCGTCATGGCTGTACTCAACCGCCAGACAAAAGACAAGCACGTTTATGCTAAACAGATGGGAAAGTTCATCAGCTGCATTCAGCGGCGCTGGCTCAAAGAAGGCGTTCACTTCGTGCGTTCTGTGAATACCTCGCAACTCATGAACACGAGCACCTGGTCAGTAAACTGACGCCTCGTTGCAGACTGACTGAGGTCGTATGCAATCAAATGCCCCACTACACCATGGCTGGTCAGCTGGGCATCCCTGTCAAAAAGGGAACGCAACAGCAGCCGTGCTGCTCAGGCTTCGCACACACAAATGTGCCTTGTACCACCTGTTTGCTGCACCAGATGGGTGTGAACAGACACAACCCCGGTCAGAAGAAGCAGTTTGCCCTCCACCGCCAAACACAAAACTAAATCATCGGCGACATGCGCAAGAAGCAGTGGGCAAGGCAGCCCCAGTACTTCGTCCTGCCTGCCAACCGTGTCAAGTGGTTCGACCCCGAGCGCACTGCCTCCAATTAACAAGCGCCCGCTGCAGCAATGCCTTAGTTCTGTCTCCTGTCCCGTGCCGTTGCAGCTGCGGCATGCCTCCTTTTGCTCGTACAACGCTGCCAGAATATCATGGTTTCCCAAGGCTGGTGTGTGCTTATGCGCTGTGTATGCGATCCCTGCCCCCCACCCCCCCCCCCCCCCCTTCCCCACAAGCCCTGGCAGGCCTTTGTGCGTTCTCCACGAAGCAGTCCCTGCCAAGGCAGAGCCGGACTGGCCGCCGTCATGCTGCAGGTGCTAGTGCGGGAGCCCCTCAAGGTCATCAACAGCTTCTCCGAGGTGCTGGAAACAACGCTGGAAGAGACATCGTACCCTTCCCTGTGCCGAATCGTGTCTGAGCTGCGCGCACTCGGGTGCGCCCCACACGGCTGCGCATCACTTCTGAAGACCCCGGTGCACGCGCCACTCGCGCTGACTTGTCCATGTGCATGTGTGCGGCCTGTCCTGTCCATGTGAATGTGTGCGGCTGCTCTGTTGCGCGAGTCTCTCCGCCACCACCATCAAGGCAACAATGTCTGGCTGGCTACCTCCAGATGCTGGGGTCTGCTGGAAAACGATCCGGGGGTCGGGTTGATGCCACCACCGTGCCCGGATCTACAGAGAGAAGTGAATGACACTCTCTGACCCTGGTGTGCGAGAGTGGTCCGCTGCATTGCTGCCCGGCGCGGCAACCATGGCCTGCCAGACCGCCTGAAGCCAGCACCGTCATGTCTGCCAGCCCACTCTTCGAGGCAAGCATAGCGGAACTACTGCTGAAGGTTTGAAGGGTGCAGCCGCACCGCTGCAGGTCGCAGTTCGTGAGCTGCCGGGTCGAGCATGCAGGAAGAAGCCTGTCGTGGTGTTGTCGGAGGATCTGGTATCGAATCCAGAGGGTATGCTGCGTGCCATGTGCGACCACGCAAAGCTGGACTTTGACCCCGCGATGCTGCGGTGGCCGGCCGGGCCCAAGCCGTACGACGGAGTCTGGGCATCATACTGGTACCGCACCGTCCACCAATCCACTGGTGCGGCCCTCGTGTTGTGCAGGGCGGGCAGCAGGCTCTCGTGCTGCACTCACCGGCAGCACATGGTGCCTACAGGCGGTTTGCCTGCTGACATGGGAGCGGACACGCTTTTGCGTGGCCGGCAGATTACCTGCCGCGAGCGAGCGCAAGAGCATGCGTTTGTGTGATGGCTCGGTTCGAGGCGCCTTTGTGCCCTGCGAGCGTGCTTGCCATGCCACCTTGAACCTCCATGGAAGCCGCCTGATGCGTCCATGCGCATAGCCCCGTAGCGCTTGCCGTATTGTGCATACCGCATGACCACACATCATCAACCTTGCCATACAACTTGCATACCCGTGATCAACGGGAACCGTTGGCCGGGGCGGCTCTGGTCGTCGTGCGCGGCACTGTCCCCTGTCATGGCGTGGAGATCCTCCATGGAGCAACGCGGCACGCCATGACCCCGACTTGTGTGTCTGGGTAGGTGCTGCTGCCCCGGATCGAAGAGCAGGAGGCATGCCCTGCAGGATGGGGCGAGCCCAGCAGCTCTAATAAGCCGCAGCAGGCGGTGCCGGCCGCTCTCAAGCCGATGCTGCATGAGTGCTACGCGATGTTCGACCTGCTGCTGCCCTACGTGCTCAAGCCGTCGCCAGTGCCGGCGGCGAAGGCTGCAGGGGCACTTGCGGAGCAGATGTCTGCCGTGGGTCTGCACTCTCCCCGCCTGAGGCACTCGGCCAGCCCGGATGCAGCGGCTCCCAGCTCGGGTGCGCGGCATGATTCACTGGCTGTGGCTGCGGGGTGCCCGTTCAATCCGTGTGCTGCCTGGAACACCTGGCCTGTGCCCTGGATTGACAGTGTGTGCAGTTGATCGTGAGGCAGCCGAGGCTGGTTCTCGTGGTCTCGTGAGCGGAAGCTCGTGCTGAGAGCGGGCGACGGAGGGCTGGGTGTGAGGCAGACATGTGGTAGGAAGGCAGCTTTGCGATGGTAGTGGGCCACGCTGACATAGCCGCTGCCTGCAGGCGCACCGGATGCGAGTGCCCAGCATGGAACGCACGTCTTCGCCTCCGACCCGCGGAATGCAGACGTCCTCGTCGGCATTCGGGACGGGGTGACGGAGAGGTTCGTGTTCCAGTGGCGCCCCGCGGCCAAAGTGTCTGTGCACGATGCGGGCTTCCTGCTGGGGGATGGGGTCTGGGAGGGCCTTCGGGTGCACAAGGGTTGCCTACTCTTTGTGTGGGTATGCTTCTTGCCTGCCCGTTGTATCTGAGAACAGCTTCTGTGAGGCGGCTGGCATCGGGAACACTGCATGCTTTGGGGAGGCTTGACCTGGAACCACGATCTCCATCCGGTGGAAGACAGTCGGACCAGGCAGATGTGAAGCGGCACAGCTTTCATGGACTTGTGTTTCCTTACCACCTTGTCTCAGAGTGGCATGGACGCATCCTGCATGGCTTGGCATAGGGATGGGCCCATTCTCAGGCTTTGCAGGCATGGGTGCATCTGTCTGTTCTTCCAACTGGTTGCACGCAGAGGGCAATGCAGTTCTCGGGGGTCAGCGGCGGCGCATCTGGAATGTGATGGCCCCAACGTGGCTGTAGAGCGGCGTGCCTAAACTCTGATCTCACCCGGCCCGCCATTCATGATGCCATGTGCCGCAGGCCCACCTGAGGCGGCTGTACACCTCCGCCAAGGCGCTGCAGATACACCTGGACGTCACGCCTCGGCAGATGCTAGGCATGCTGCGGCGCACGCTGGATGTAAACGGCATGCGCGAGGCTTCGGGCGTGCACATCCGGCTCGTTGTCTCGCGCGGCCGCAAGATCTTCCCAAGCCAAGATCCTCGCTTAACGATCGGACACCCGACGATCGCAATCCTCCCCGGCTGGATGAAGGTCACACCTCAGCAGGCAGAGGAGGCACGATCTTGCTGCCTTGACCTGTACCGCTGCCATCTGCTAGTTTTCAGCCCAACCAGATTGTATTTCCCACAGTTCCCAGAACAGAGCTGACCACCCGTCAGCCCGTCCACCGCATGAGATTGGAATAGCGCGGTCATGTGTACATGCACTCTTTGAACGTCCACTGTTGTCTCCAGGATCGTGGGGGCTTGGTTTGTCAGATTTTTCCATGGCCACTGGGGCATCCAAACTCATGCGCGCATGCATTTCACAAGCAGCCCATGGGTTGATTCGCTACCAGTAGACTCACGGATCGCTACCGACAGACTCACAGTCTGATGGATCGGGGGGTGCAGGGTTTGCGGCTGGTAACAGTGTCGACATGCCGCGGCCGCCCGGACGTACAGGACCCGGGCTGGAACAGCCTCAGCAAGCTCAACTGCATCACAGCGTGCATTGCAACGCAAGCGGCCGGCGGTGACGAAGGCCTCATGCTCGACCCCCATGGCTTTGTCGCGACGTGCAACAGCACCAACTTCTTCATCGTCGTCTGTGCGCCGTCGGCGCGCGATGAACCGTTTGACCCCCGCACCGGCGGTGAGGAGGACCTCCTGGAGGGTACCTCCGGCCTGCTGCGCGGCGACGCGGCTGATGGGGTCGAGCTGTGGGCGCCGACGCCGCGGCACCAGATGGCCGGTATAACACGCGCCAACGTGCTCGCTGTCGCTGAAGAGCTGGGGCTGGTCGTGCGTGAGAAGGACTTCACGCTGACCGACGTGTACAGCGCCCTCGAGGCGTTCGTCACCGGCACCGCACCCGGCGTGCGGCCTGTGACCCAGGTGCTCCCCTGGCGGCCACACCATGCTTGCTTCCTGATTTATGATGCTTGGCACTGGTTCATCAGACTGCATGTTGTGGCTCATGTGGTGGATTTTACAGCGCCCAGTTTTACCATAGTTTCACGGGTGCATGGACAACGCGGAAGGTGAGCATCCGCCACGCATTAAAAGCTGTGTGATAGACTTTGCATCAACAGAGGCCATGCTGCGAGCTCGTTTGGTCCATACGTCCTCAAGCAGAAGCACGGCCTGTGCCACCATCGGCTTTCTTGATCATTTGCCATAGTTGTGAGTGCAACTGGTGTACAGGTGGACGGCCGGAGGATTGGTGACGGCTTGCGAGGCGCGCGCACACTGGAAATTCAGCAAGGGTATGCACAGATGATTGAGGATTATGTGAACCGCGAGTCAGGGAATGATAGGTCAGGGGCAGGTATTTCGTAGGCTCTGACATCTGCAGGGGTGCATGAAATCAGCTTGCTCTTCTGCATCGGTTTCAGCTCGACATTGTGGCAGCCTGCACATTGAAGCTGCCACTACAGCTGAGTGGTCATAGCTTGCATTGTGTACATTGTTCCTAGTTGGTGCTCTGGATAGCTTCGTTGCATATGTGACTTGGTTTGCCACCCAGCTCAATGGAGGTGCCAAGTAGAGTCTGGCCAGCAGAGTCAGGCAGCTTGATGTAGTATACTAATCTGGAAGACAGGGGCCGTTTTCATTCATGCAGTGCTCCCGCCATGGCCCAATATTACCAGTGTAAGTTGCATTCCAATCGAATCTGCAACGAATCTGCAACAGACATGCTAACAGCATCGCCGCTCCATAGAGTTCCATGTCACATGCACTGAAGTTATTGTATGTCATCACCGTGCTGCGCCTGATTCCAGTCGTTTACCACCCTGCTTGTTTGCCCCAACTAGGCAACGAACACTAGATGCCTGAGTTCACTTGCCTGAGTTGTTGAGAAGTCGCCGGCGAGCAGCTGTCTCGGCCCGAGTGCTCAACGTGTCCTGCAACCACCATGCGCCTGAGAATACACATGGACCAGACACAACCGCCTGGTTCCAAGCACCATCAGTGCTCCTGCTCAACGTGGCCTGCCGGCCACATCCACCGCGGCCGTTGAGCAACATTCATGAGCCTCATACACCAACAGCCCCACCCATTTGTGTCTTCAATCCGACCTTGCCAAGCGCAGTGCCTCACACATGAAATCAGGGTCACAGGCAACCATGCCAAACGAGCTTCCATTGTGTGGGAATCCATGTTCACGGAAGCATGTAGTCATGCAGAAGACGCAGAGCTCCAGGATTCGAACGTGCATTTCTGCATGCTCAAAGCCGCACCTGCACCGCCTGCAGGTCGGCATCTGCCAAGCCACAGCAACCCAACGAGCAGACCTCCAGGGCAGGCGCTGCCTCGACGGCCCCCCGCACGAGTGCACCGCCGTCCGTGCCCAGCTCATTCCCCAGCAGCTCCACCTCCCGCAGCACGCCATTCAGCGGCAGGCACTTGCTGAGCGCCTTAGCAGAGAGAGCGGCGAGGCTGTTATGGCTGAGGTCCAGCCGCTCGAGGCGAGGGTGGTGCCGCACCGCGTCCACAACAGCGCGCCCGCCCTCATCCCCCAGCCGATTCAGCCGCAAGTTAAGACAACACAGCGCTGTATTTGTCCGAAGCGCGCGCGCGAGTGCGCGCCCGCCCTCTGTGTGTATCTGCACCTCTTTCCTGTCATGTCCTGCTCTGCCATCCAACACGGCCACCGTTATGTCCACACAAGGCACTGCAGCGCTTCTACGTCCACCATGGGGCTCTGTCCATCCACACACGTGTCGAATGTTTTCAGGTGCCCTGCCACCCACGTGTCGAATGTTCGGATGCACGGCACCATGCACGGGACATGTGTCATGCCTGCACCCCATGGATCACGGCCCAAAACACCGCAAACGAGTCAGCATGGCGGAAATGGCATGAGCCCAATAGCAGAGCTGTCTCAAAGAGGCACAACCTTGGTGCAGCACTGGATGCATCTGTCAGGTGCACCTGTGATGCCGTACGGTAGCCAATGCCACATGTCAGCCAGCTAAAGACTGGGTTGTAGAACAGCGGGCGACCGGCACCTGGTTGTTGGCCAGGTTGACGATCTGGATGATGGAGTTAGGATTGAGGAGCTTGGCCAGGGCGCGTACACCGCGGTCGGCAATGCGGTTGGCGCTTAGATCGAGGTGCACCACAGACACATTGTTGATAAGGCCGCTGGCTAGCATGCGCAGCTTGTCGTCGTCGAGGAGCGCGCCGCGGAGGTCGAGTGCAACGAGCGTCTCGCAGAATTCGAGGCAACGCGCGAGCGACCGGCAGTCGCTGAGCTTGATGCCGAAGAGCGCGCGGTCGTAGTCCATGCCAACAGCACGCATGCCGTAGCGGAGCGCGAGCGTGACGAGGGAGCTGCACTGCGGCGGTCCATGGGGCTTTGGTTGCGGGAGGGGGTTGTTGCTGGGGGGTAGGGCTGTGTGCAAAGTGCAAATGGGTGGGAGCGATGCAATGGGTATGGGAAGGAGAATGGCAGCGTGGAAGGCGCATCGTTGCAGGTGGTACAGTTGTGCTGTGCTACCCCATACGTGCAGCTGTGAGGCATGTGAGGGCTATGCCAACATGAGTGCAACTGCAAATATGAAAAGAAACGGAGGGAAGCTCATTGGATTGCATGCACTGAACTGCAATGGCGGGTGAGGCAGGTTTGACGTGGATGCATGACTCTAATGTTACTCAGCTACATTGCTTCAAGCAGACAGCGGCCGGCTGCAATGGGCACGAGCGAGCAGGTAGCGTGCGAGCGTGAAGCGCTGTGCATCTGCCCCACATCAAACCAGTGTGGGACATTTGGAGGCATATTCAACTGAGGTGCAGGTGTTGTTACCGAGCACTGTGGTACATTCACAGAGGGACACAGAAAGTGTGGCTTGGAGAGACAACGGCATCCGACCACCGAACATTATGGGAAACAGGCTGACTCGGTACAAAACAAGTTGCAAGTGAAGGTGGACACAGGCACAGTATCAGAATGGTCAAGGACAGACATGCAAGCACACGAGTCCGTTTCAGAACCACCTGATGGGCCGGAAGTTCGATGGTGCTTGGTGGTAGCATCATACGGAGCGCACTTTCCAAGACCATCAAAGATTATTTCCAGGTTCAGGTGGCTGGGAAGCTGTTCGAGCAACAGGTTTTGCACATATCTGGAGGAAAATGCCAGCAGCCGCTTCAGATCTTCCACGTTATCTACCTCTATATCGAATCTGCACCATGTGGCAGGTTATTGCAATGAAACATCCTGCCAGACACAACGTTCCAAACTATGAGCAGCACGTACTCCTCGATCGTGTCTTGCAAATTTCGCTCAAGGTATAATTGTTTGAAAGAGCTTCCATGTTTCTTGGGGTCACAATTGGTCCACCTAGCTTGACTACGGCGCTTCCAATACGCCTCGTTGGTAATGGATGTGCCTGCCACTTCCAGTGGCAGGTCCAGTGGCAGCTTTTCGACGACAGCGCTATGAAACTTATCCGACACATGGAATAGAGTCGATCTTTCGAATTTATTAGCGACAGCTTGAACACAGATGTCCTGCAGGCCACTGAGCTCGGTGCCGGAGGCGACAACATGATCGACCAATCCCTTCTTCTAAACAACAAGCACCTGGAGATGTGGCACAAATGAAGGCGTGACATCGTTGAGCTGTTCCTGCTGTGTGATCGTAAGTGCTGTCATTTTTGGCAAGGCACAGCCAGCCAAGACTGATGAACGTTTGCCCTACAACAGCACATACATTTCTGGATTGCGCCTTCTTCTGCAGGTTTATCACGTCACTGCAGGCATTTTTATCCAGTGAAATGATGCAGTCTGAACATTTGCATCCCTGGTGAGCAAGCCCGGTTGTTTGGTAGCCCTGACAGGTGAGAGTGCGGGTAGCCACACTGGCCAGCGCTGATGCCAGACCACCATAAGTTGGATCAGGAAGCCGAACGATGATTCTGGGAGCAGATCACGATAGCTTGAGTCTGTTCCGTTCTTGAGCCATACTCGCAGCTGTGCAAAGTTTTACACCCGTTGTGCCCGTGGTCGTCAAGCGGTTTTCAATTTCGCGCTACCGTTTTGACCATGTAACAGCGCAGGCTTACAGGCATTCACAAACAATAGTCACACACAACTTGCATATTGCTTGGCCGATATTTGGCATATTGTTCTCGTGCGCGCACTTCTGAGTCGCACTGCCTAATGAATGAAGTTGAGCGCTTGGCGTTTATTGCGCACTGGCTAGACAGCGTCTCAGGTGTCAAATGGACATATCAGCTGATGGTGTACCCAAAGTCGAACGAAGTAGAGATGTTTGACTGCAAAACCCGGAAGACGTTCCTCAGGAAGACCAAAGTGGAATTGAAGCCAGAGAGAGTGTATGTTGGGGCAAGAGTCACGATTTTTGGTAGGCAGCTGGACATTACTGACTATGGCGATGAGTTTACGAGGAAAGTTCTAGAGGCGGTTCAACAGAGGTGGGTGAACTAGCATCGAGCAGTCCTCATGGTTGTGTTGAGGTTGACACTCTCATGGAACGGCCGCTCGCTGCATGCAGGACGTTGGCGATGATTAAACCCGATGCTATTCAGCATGCCGGTCCCATCATTCAAGCTCTAGAAGGAGAAGGATTCCTCATCAGCAAGCTTCGACTGTGTCACCTGACGAAGTCAGAAGCATGCCAGTTCTACGATGTTCACGCAGGGAAGCCGTTTTTTGACAAGCTAACAGACTTTATGTCGTCTGGACGCATTATCGCGATGGAATTACTGGCGAAGGATGCCATTGCAAAATGGAGAGCGCTCATTGGGCCAACCAATTCTGATCAAGCTCGAGAGACTGCGCCACACTCAATCAGGGCCCGCTTTGGCACCGATGGCACGTGCAATGCCTGCCACGGTTCTGATGCAGTGGAGACTGCGAATGAGGCACGAGATTCCAGTGTTCGTGCTGGTGAAATGAGGCGGTGCAGAGATTGCTTTTGCCAGATTGGTATGTGGAAGCTTTACACTCGAATGCGGTTGGTGCAGGAATCAAACTTTTTCTTTGGACCGGGCGACCGGCGCGGTGCAGTAGATGTCTCGGATGGCACAACATTGGCAATTATCAAGCCCCATGCCCTTGCTGAGCGCCACGGTGGTGCAGTCCTCGCTGAAATGGTTCAAGCTGGCCTCGAGCTGCGTGCGCTGGAGCTCTTCTCTGTTGACCATGCAGCAGCCGGAGAGTTTTACGAGGTGTACAGGGGCGTTCTCGCACCTTCAGAGTTTTCCAACATGGTAGATGAGCTCACATCTGGACCATGCCTTGTCGCTGAGATCGCAAGCAGGTATGTCCCCCCGCCCCCTCCCCTCTCCGCATCTACCTGTAGGGGCGCTGTGGCCAATGCCCACCTGAATTTGGCATAATTTCCGAATTTGTATTGAAATGCTGCACAATCTCATTCCCCGCTCACAGACTATACACCTGATACAGAATGGCCAATGAACAAGTCACACTCGCAGAGAAGCACTATGTCAACCTCATGATGCCGAGTTGCAGGGACCAGACGAATTGCGTGGAACACTGGCGGCAGGTGTGTGGGCCCTCCGATCCCGAGGTCGCACGGGCGTTGAGACCAAAAACACTGCGAGCACGTTTTGGCAAGTCCAAGAAGCAGAATGCAGTTCACTGCACAGACCTGGAGGACGATGGGCCTCTAGAAGTCAATTACTTTTTCAAGATTTTACAAGCAAGTGGTGGGTAATGCATCAAGTTATCTGAAGTGAAACCAGGGAACTGCATAGCGGCAACAAGACACGCAATGCCGAGATCTAGCTCGCTCTGTTCTAAGGGTTGTAGCAGCATGTGTGTGTGTGTCACTCTGAATCAACCTTGGAAGTTAAGCCACTCTTGGAACCCCGCATGGGTAAGCACAGAAGACAAAGCACGGGCATACCATGCTGTAGCAGATGGCCCCGTAACAGCTCATGCCTGCGCTTTGCCGGACGCAAATAAGCCAGGCTTCATTGTTGGTCCAGTGGTTGCGCTGATAACTTGGAGACTACCTATAGTCTTCAGCATTTGGATCTTCGCACACAAGAGTGTTACACCTGCTCCTACCCAAATCATGTATCTGTACCAGCCATCGGTCAACGCCAGCATTCCAAAATCATCCTTAATACAGCTGCTTTCTCAGCTGAGAGCGCCTGGCAAGAGCCTGGTTCACTGCCTCCTGATTCTGCGCCTCAAGTCGCTTCTCCTGCCTTGAACGCGCTAGAGCGAACCTTCCTAGGTTTAACGGTGAGTAGTTGATGGGCCGCACATCTGCTCGCCATGGCCACCCGGGTGGCCTGACTCCAGAACCACTGTGCAGCGAATGATCTGGCGGTATCAGGGCTGCCAGTGGTCCACCGGGGTTGGCCGCTCGCGCACCTGTCCTTTGTGATGCTCTATGCTCTGGTGCATAGACGGGAGCGTCCGGTTGCCAAGACCCATGCAGCAGCTGACCAGGTTCCATGAACTGCCCGTTTAGGTTGACGTGTATCTGCGGTGCCATATCAGCAGAGGCATACAGCTTGCACCCGCCCTCCGGGGCATGTTCAGACAACACTGCAGGGGTCTCTGCCGCACGCGAGTCCGGCATCCATGGTGGGCTGTGCGCTCTGGTCCACGACAGTCCAGCCACCTCACTTCCCATTGCACTGGGAGCAGCAGCACTGCCGGCACGCATGCTTGTGGCTGTGTCTGACGGTGCTGCCAGATATGGGCCATATGCCTGTTGTGGGAATGGCGCCTGCTGGCGCCCAGCAGCCGCACTGTTGAAAACCGGTGGACTGCAAGCTGCCGCGTGCAGCACCGACCGTGATGCTGCGGCAACCTGGATTGAGGTTGCGCCACCGTCGGGAGACGCGGAGCGTGACCGACGCAGTGACGGCACGTGTCGGCGGCTGCAGCCGGGCGAGCGGCTCCGGGACGGCGACGCAGAACAGCTGCCACGTGCCACAGGCTGCTGCACCATGCATGGTACGTCGGTGCGTGCTGCCATGCCCCCGTACTCCTGCACGCATGCGTCCGTGTTGCGCGTCGAAGCGTCTTGCAATCGAAACGAGTTCCAGACGCACAGCCAGCTGACATTAACAGGAATTGTGGAGCCTCGTACCGAAAGACCGGAGAGCACGGGGGCGCCAGTGTTTGGCCGCCTGGCAGCATCCTCCGTGGCAGCACAAGTATCACCAGACCCCACCCGCAAGTCCACGACGGCTTGAGCCCATAGCACGTCCCTTGCTGCGTCGACTCCGCCCTCGCGCCACTGCCTCCGCTGCCGTGCCTCCAGCTGTCGCCGCATGTGACCTTGCTGCCGCCGCCGCTGACCCGCCGCCAGCTCCGCGAGCGCCTGCAGCGCCGCATTGGCCGCTGCGTGCGCCCGGGCAGCGGCTCTGGCCTGCGCGCCCGCCACATCCGACATCGTCGAGTCCTCCGCATTCGTCGGAACGCGCACAGCGCTGCCATGCATGTGCCCCATATCCCGCCCCTCGGCTGCAAGAGCCAGCTCATCCGCTTGTCGCACGGTGTGACGCGTCCGCCACCGGAAGTCCCGCTCAAGGGCCGCAACTGTAACATCCGCCAGCCGCTCAAACGCCAGCTCGTCCCGCAGTGCCGCTCGGCTGACTGCTGCTTGCAACGTGGCCCGCTCTTCAGATCTCATTGTGGCGGCTGGCGCCTGCCACAAGCTTGCCTCTGCTGTTCTGCCCTGCTCCGGCCGCCCATCTCGTGGCTGCCGCTGCCCAGTCCCACTCTGCAGTGGCGCGCTGCGCTGACTGGAACCCGGACGCGCGGTTGCCTTGACATCCGTCCCCACGCTGCTGTGACCCCGCAAATACGGAGCGCCAGGGGAGGCTGTGTGCACCCCACCAGCCCTCTCCACCTCCCCATCACTGCCAGCGGCTCCAGAATTCCCGACACCAAACAAGTAACTGCCGCATTTTCTGCGTGCGGCCATCGCCTGTGCCGTCGTTGGGTCGTCAGCAGACGTTTGCGCCGCCCAACCATCATGCATGCCATCTGCATATGCCCCTGACGCCATGCGGCTGTCCTGCAGCCCGCTGCCGTCGCAATCTGCGGGGGCGGGGGCATGCACCCTCACTCGCTGCCTGCCTCGCGCACGATTCGCTACACGGTCCCCCTTGCTCGACCGGCGGCTACTCTGCCGCCCCCGGCTTCCCGACCGCGACTCCCTGCTCACACGCCGCGCTGGTATACCCTGTTGGGCTACAACGTGCAACGCATGGCCCGCCCCACGTCTCAAAAATGCGGGGATCTCTGCCCGCGGATTCAACAGATCCTGCGACAGGTCCCCGCCATGGCGTTGTCCCCACCGCGCGCCTGGATACAAGCTCCGCCGGACAACGTCCTGATGCCGCTTCATCAGTGCCGAGCTGGACGCACTGACGCGCACCTGCACGCGCTTGCGACGGGCTCGCGGGGCAGGCACGCCGTGCACCGGTGCCGCGCACGAGCTCATGCTGCGGCGGCGACAGGTGGCTGTGGGAGGCCTGCGACGTGCTGCGACACGCATCCTCCCTCCCACTCGCTGCCACGACTGCGTTCCTAGCTCCGGGGAGCTGGCACGACCGTGGTGTGGTGACAGCAGGTCCAGCGCCTCGGCCATAGCGCGGGCGGTGCGGGCTCGCAGCATGTCTGCCTGAGTCTGGGCAGACGTTGCTGCGGGGTCACGGCTTTCGGCTGGCACTGGTGCCGCCTGAAGTCCGGGCTTTTCTCTTGAGCCTGCATGGTACATACGATGCGTAAGGGCAGACCTTCAAGGCAACACTTACTTCCTGTTTGACATGACACATGTGAATTTTGATGTCGTGCAGATGAAACAATCCTCTGCGTTGATGTCCATACGTCCCGGGGCCTCTGTCACAGTCCATTGCAAGCGATAGCCCACCACACACCAACATCTTGGACACAATGCAGGCAGCAAAAGGCGCGTAGACAGGCGATGCACCGTCCTTTGCAGTTCAGGACTCGCACAAGCTTGTCCAATTGTGTAATGCCATTGCTAGTCTGGCATGCCCTATTTAGTCCCGGGGCTAGAAAACTACCATAGTCCCGGAGCACCGCGAAAGCAACATCAGCTGCACAACACACCATGAGGGAAGAGCATATTGATGGTCCATGCCCGCGACGCAGGAGCAGCACGAGCCCGCGCGCGCAGTGCCTGTTGTAGCATTGCCAGCAGCCTGGCATTGCCATCCTGCTGCGGGTCGGCCTTGCATGGCTCCACAGTGCTAGCATGAGGGGATGGCCCTTCGACCGCACGTCGCCCGCTCCCAACAAATCTCTGAAAGAGCACACGCTCCTGCTCGGGCAGCGCCTTCAGTATCGCATCCACAACTCCGGGGGCAGAGCTGGCCTTGCTGTGCCGAGGAGTCTGGCCACATGTTTGGGCGCCGCCATCAGCAGAGCCATCTGCACAGTCGCGCCTTGACTGAGTGCTACATGCGTACTTGCTTTCAAGAACCGGGCGGATCACACGACCGAGCACATGGATGACACATCTACACGAGCTAGGGTGCTGGGGGGTTGGCACATGCTGGAATGTTAGATTATCTCATGTGGTTGCGACAGTAAACCGCATCTCTGCAGACCGGTGTTTGGCTGTGTTGATGCCATGGAGTCGTCGTTTCTACGCCCTTGTGCACCACATGGGACGACTGCCCTGCTCATGGCCTCACCATCTCATG
The DNA here is from genome assembly GCA_032360965.1 of Ulva armoricana. Lineage (NCBI taxonomy): Eukaryota > Viridiplantae > Chlorophyta > Ulvophyceae > Ulvales > Ulvaceae > Ulva > Ulva armoricana. The sequence goes on from JAUMHO010000009.1 coordinate 2,299,326, forward strand.
TTTCATCCTCCTGTAACTGTGACACTCACTCACCATATCCTACAAGGACCTCAACATCTCCGGATAGCCAGGACCGCAAGCCAAGTGTGCTGCTCAAGCCAGCTCAGGCGTACCCCAGAATCAGCCAGACACAAACACGAGGTGCACAACAGCCTGCCGTGCATGCCAGGGGAAACAAAGCGAAGACCATGGCCACAGACCCTGAACTAGGACAGTTCATTCGCCAGTGATGCACAAACACACAGACGCGCACCTGCTTGCATGTCCGCCATAGTCAGCTCCGGAACCACAGGCAGCTCCCGCGGTGCAGGCCGGGGCCAGGCTCCCGATACCGCGTCGCTGCCAGCTGACACCAGCGGCGAACCCTGCAGCCCACTAGACTCGCGGGACGCAGCGGCACTGTGGGACGCAGCGGCACTCTGTGCCGAGGCTCCGCCGGTGACGCTCGGAGCCGAGACCGTCCGCGTCACGGCTGCAGACGCCGGGTCGCGTGAGTGTGAGCGATCCCCCGCGTTTGAGGGCGCCGTGATCGGCCGCTGGCGTGCGGCCTGGTGAGCAGCGGGGGTTGCAGGAATGTAGGCGGGGCGCTGCCAGGGGGCCGCAGTGGCAGGGCGGGCGGAGGGGCTGGCATCAGAGGGGGCTGTGCGAGTGCGGCTGGCCTGGGGTGCTGGGGCAGATGTAGCAGAGTGTAGGGATGCCTCGATGGAGAGACGGGAGCTGTGACTGGATAGGTGGGACAGCGCAGCTGCTAGCTCCATCGGGGACAGGCCGCTGCACTGCAGTGGAGGACTCTGCATGGCACGAGTCCGCAGGTCACTGCAGGGGACAGGGAATGCCTTGGTGCTGTGGACGGTGTGGTTTTTCGGCCGATCAGGATGTCTGCTTCCTTGCTTACACTCCTCAGCTCAGTGACCAAAGTTTCAAAACGACACAGCGATTTCAGAAGCTGGAGGCAGTCCGCGCTGTGGATGATTCGGTGAGGTGGTAGTAAAGGCTCTCAGTGCCCAGCATTAACACCGCTGTGATCCCCCAGATCCATCTGTGTATGAACATGGGTGAACAGTGTACATCTGGACAGTATTCAAGTGCACTTAAAGTGCCAATCCATGAGATGTGATCTGCAGCAACGACTGAAGCCATTCCACTCCATCAGACTGTGGCACAGTGACAAACTTTACAGTTGGCACACGTTCCAGCCAAGGGATCCGTAGCGGCACACCTGCTCATCCTCATGCCGATCTCGCCGCGCCTCAGCAAACTCCTGAACCGCGATGACCGCCGCTTGCCGTGTCTCCGCCTCCAGCTCCACCAGCTCATGCAGCTCCAGTGCAGGCACACCATACCCCACACCGCCATCATATGACCATCGCAGCTTCACATCAGCTTCGCCGCCCGCACTGCCAGCACTTTGGGCACGCCTGCGGGAGCGGCCCGCAGCGCGCGTGCCACCACATGCAGGCCTTGCGCTTTGAGCACGCCATGAGAATGTATTGGGGTACAGCCGCTCCTCCAGCAGAGTCTTGAGCGTCTCAAGCCCACTCAGTCTCAGTTTCTGCTCAGCGGCACCTGCACCGACCGCGCCATCCGCAGCTGGGGCATCCTGATGAGCACAGGCCTGCTCAGGCCCGTACTCACGGCCGTGCTCTGTAAGCTGCTTCGTGGTGCCGGGGAGTGCCGCGATGGCCGCAGCAGCACTGGGGAGGCTGGTGTCACATCCATGAATGCTGTGGGCACTTTGAGATGTGGCGGGGTCATCAGAGACGCAGTCTTGCTCAGCTAGCGTTGCATGCCCTTGCACTGCTGCTTTGTCACTAGCATTGCTGCCCCTGTCCTGCTGTTGGAACTCTTCGGCAGGGAGTATCTGTGAAGCGATCGGCACAGGTGCAGGAGGGGCTGTGCTTCTGCTGCCCTCAGCCGCATCATCCTCTTCTTGCACAGCAGGAAGGAAACTGTGCGCAGTATCAGCAAATTCTTCTGCATTCGGCTGCAAGGATGCGGAGGCTGCTGCCTGTGCCTCCATGGACTCGGTGAAAGCCACGCTCAGTGCCTGCCACAGCGTGGCTTCTGTCTCCTCATGGACCAGCGACTCTAGCCTTTCCAGAAACATGCTTGGGAACTGCTGTGACCTCCGGGGAGTGCAGTTCTCCTCGTCCTGGTCCACCTTCAGCATCGCATGTAGCTCAGAGCTCCATGCGACGCCTGTCAGCACCCCTGCACCCCACACATGCAAACCTGAGTAACCCAGACCCTGAACACGCAGTGAGCCGTCTTTGTAAACAAGCACCTTGACAATTGGCAGCTTGACACAATCACAGTGTCACACCACATCCCACAAGTTCCCATGGTATGTGGGAGGGTGCACACTCTACAGGATGTAGTAAGGCTGCACCATACCTGCTTCAATAGCCTGTGCAAGCCAGCGGAGAACCTCAAACGCTCCTTCGGATGCCAGTGCAAACGGTAGCCGAACGACACCGTCTAGGCCCTCAGCATCATCCATCTCATCCTGATCGCCCGCAGCTGCTCCACACACTCCATTATCATCACGCTTAACTGCATGGGCGCCAGCAGCGACTCGCAGATCACCTCCAGCGCAGCTGCCAACGCACTTCAGTTTCAGGGGGCCACTGCTGCCGCCGGCAGCACCGGCGGAAGCCTGGGGAGTAACGATGGAGGCCTGGGGAGTACCGACGGAGGCCTGGGGTTGAAGCACAGCAACGCCGCGGCGGCGCAGATGTTTGATGTAGCTGCTGCGGTTGTGGGCACGCCGGAATGCGCGCAGTGCGGGCTTGTAGTGCTGGCGGCTGTCCTTTGGAAGCACACAGTACAAGCTGCACCCTCCGCTGCCTTCGTCGTCTGACGAGGAGTCATCATACAGCGCATTTGCATGCCAGCGGGTCTGCAGACAGTCCCATTCAATCTAGGAACATCTGATGCCACGCTTGTGGCTGTGTGCCTCAAGGAGCGCGATGCCAGAAGTCACCACTGAGCAACTAAGATCCGACAGGAGTCAGTCAGTTTGACTATCGCTCCGAGGACGCTCCGAGGACGCAGCGATACCTGACAGAGCTCGTGGTTGAAGGATTGAAACAAAATCATACATGCGGTTGTGTGGCATCGCACGAGAGCCGGAGTGGCACACACGTCGAGCATGTGAGACACGGGTCAGCTCACTGGGGGTGGAAGCAACAGTGTGCAGGTGCAACGCATGTGAAGTACGCACCCCGTCGTTGCCATCCGAGTCGGCCAGGGTGAAGCGGGGCTGCTCCCGGTGCACCGCTGCTGCCAGGTGGCGCAGCAGCACCTGCGTTGCCCGCAGACGGTCGCGCCGCAGCCACCCCCGCCGCTGCCCCGTCAGCAGCGCCCGATCGTGTTCTACCAGCGGAGCGAGCAGGGCCGCCAGGGCGTGGACCTGCAGGGGGCCGTGTCGCTGCTGGACAAGAGCAGCGAGGTGTGCATAGAACGCTGTGGAGGACTCCGTGCCGATGCCCAGCAGGGCGTGCACCTTCGCCTCGAGGAAGTCCTCTGCAGCTGCAAGGCGGTGCAGCAGAGCCAGAGAGCCGCTGTGAAGCTGCAGGAACGCTGCGTCCGCTCGATCATGCTCCTCTGCGCTCACAGGCGTTGCACCTGCAGCGTATCGTCATCGGGAGGACGATCTTCCAGCGAATCTGAATCCGCATACGGACGTCTGTGGCGGGCTGATGATGCCGTTGCCACTCCTGCTGTGCAAGCTGTGTTCAGACTATACAGCTGTGCTCGCGACTGCAAGCAGCGCTAAAGCAGACATTCTTTGCCTGCAGTGCTGCGGTACAACAACAGGCAATTCTGGCTTTTTGGTGTTGCGGTGCAGCTCTACAATGAAGGGAATTCTGTCAGCACACACGTGCTAATCGTGTCCAGGTTGTCGCATGCTGTGGACCACAACAACATGCGGTCAAGCAACACCCCTATGAGCATGCATCTTCGGTTAGGGGGTTTCTGATCGATTTACCCAAGATTGCATGCTCTGCTATGGACACGGGCCAGTGCTAGAAGTAGAATGGTGTAAGACCCGAAGATTCGAAATTGTCTATTTTTGCACTTCCCGAGTGGGCTGCAAGATTGTCCAGGACACAGAACGGACCTGGGACTGGTCGCTCCCTGAAGTTGGTCCACACTGCTGTGATCCCGGGGGGGGTGTGTGCATATGCCAGCAGCGTCGGGTCTCGAGCCAACGGCACATGAAGCCTCCGTGACGCCACAACCACTCGCCAGAGCTCATAACTGCCACCTGAGTACTGGGTGAACATGTGCAGGGCCTTGCGCCCAGTTTGCTTCAGCTCGACTTCAGTTGCGCTGGGATCTGTCTGGTACATGGTCGGCAGCATAGCCTTCTCCCGGTGCCCAGGCTGCAACGTTCCCAGTGTTATATAGCCGGGTCACACACACGGTTTGCACTCAGCAGCACAAAACACCATCTGGGACGTGACAAACAGGCGCAGACATCGGATGCACAGAAATCGTATCCGCCTGACAATAGTTAGGCTTGAATCAGAGGCTACACTTGCGAAAGTGCGACACCAAAGAACACCAGGCTGGCGCACCGTTTATTCACACCACTAGCTGAGCTACAGATGTGCCCGTACCTTGATCGCCAGCATGGTCTGCATGCGCTTCTTCAGCCGGTGGCTGCTGAGCTGCTGGTCGGGCGGCATTGCCTCCATGATCAGCCGCTTCTCCATCGCCTCCTTCCACAGAGGAGGCAACAACGGTATCACTCGCACGCAACGAGACACTCGTACATCCTCTAAACGACCTGATTCATCGGGCGCTCCATCCCCATCGCACCCGCCCTCTCCCTCACTGTCCACTCCCGGCAGTTCTGCCTCCTCAACCACCACTGTGCACGCCGCAGTATCCTCTGCGGTGCGCCTGACCTCGGTGGCTGCGGCAGTGTCGGTCGCAGTGCACGCCGAAGCAACCACCGTGAGCCACGCATGCATGGCCCGGCGGAGTAGCAGCGCGTCTGGGGCGGTGATCATCATGCCGGCGAGGACCTGCAGCCGTAGACGCCGGGCGGTGTAGCCTCGCCAGGCGCGCCAAACGCGGAGCTTCCACAGCTCGTGCGGGAGGTCCAGCAGCGCCGCAACTGCCATGAGTGCCGGCAGGGGCCGCTGCGCCAGCTGGAGAGCCGAGGCAACGCATAAGGCGCGCATCGCGTACGCATGCTCCCGCATGGCCGTGAACGCTGCCAGCTTCACCTTCTGGCGGTCAGTCTGCAAATCACGTCCTGTTTCCGTGCGCTCGCGGCTCCTGCGTACCGCTGAATGTGCTGTTCACATGCCTGCACTGTACACGCCCAACCCTGTGCAGGGTGGCCCGCCGGGTAACTGGCTCGTGGTTTGCATGAATGGGATGAACCGCCTGCAACTGTGCGAACCAGTTCCCATTGAACACTGGTTAGCGAGTCAGCGCGATCGGCGTGGCATCAGCGTGAAATCGTTTCTGCTGTTACCTTGAATGTCTGCGTGGATCGATGCTGGTTGTCAACCATGTCGCAACTACCAATGCATGCAGCTGGTGTGTCACTAAGCGAGTGCAGGTGGTGATGGTTGCAGCGTCTAAATGTCCGCCCCTAGCAACAGAGGTGCTGTGGCTGGGGTCCGAGTTTGGGGTCCGAGTTTGGGTTGGCGTGACGCCTAAACTCTACTATTTTTGTACATTTTTTTGGCTGTCTTGACACGATGCATGCAAAACCAAATGCTATCACAGTTGTACCCTTCGCACAGGGCTATGAACCAGTTTGTGGCCAGGTAACGCACCATCAGCGTTGAAAGGGTGACCTGGTACTGTGCTGCATTGTTGCGTATCTCAGCATGCCAGTGCCGCAGAGTCGCCCGCAGGGTGGCACGCTCCCGGCGCATGACGTTCCGAAACATTCGAAAAGCGATCAGCGTGCTCCACTTCAGCAGAAACTCCCGATCGCGCGAAGCAAACGCCCAGGCAGCACGCATGCGCTGATTCCGCACGTGGAAGAATCGCCAAAAGTTGAAGAAGTACTTGGCAAGAAAGTTGCAGTGGCAGCGGCGCGCCCGCTCCTGCTTCCATCGCAGGTGCCGGTGCTGATAGACCCACTCCTCCCACGGTTGGAAATGATCGTGCCACTGCTGAGGCTCAACCTGCAAATCAGAGCTGACTGCAACGCATCAGTTGCACAAGCCAAACAAGTCCTTGAAGTACCCTGGCTTGCATCCATCACAACACATAGCCTGCGCGCACCTGATGTATCATACATGGGGGAGATGGAGGAGGAATGTTCTCAAGATGGTTTGAATGATCACACCGGCAGAGGACGAGATCTCATGTGGTAAAGCAGATACAGAAGACGTTACCCCAGCCCGCTCAGCAGACTTGTGAAATGCCAGGCGCTTCCAAAACTCAAAGGCTGGCCGGATACACCGCAGCAGGCGGCGGCGCTCGATGCGGGCCATGCTGTCGCAGAGGGCTCGCCTCCTCCGCACTGCCGTCCTCACGAGGCCACGCCAACCCTCGAAGCGGAGCTTTTTCAGCCTCCGTTGGTGCTCGGATGCCAGGATCTTCATCAGCATTGTTGACAACAGCCTGTACCCTGCATACCTCAGCTCCAGAGTGTGGAACAGGTTGTTGCTGAGAAGAATCCAGCACATTTCCATGGCATCAGTATGTCAATGAAGATCATGCGCGCATTCTCCGCTCCCACGCCCAAAGACACAGAGACGTAAACTGTGCCAACAAACACGCAACAGGCCCGCCATCCAATTCCATTCAATGTGTGGAAGAGAATTTCATAGCCAGTCACACCCGCTGGTGCCATAGCCTTTCCCAAACTAATTGCGGACAAGGGCCAGCCACCCAAGCACGCGGTGGATGTAAAACCATGTGATATCATTTACACATTCCAGGAAGACATGGATATGTCACCAGAATATCTGCACCTGTCTCGGGACCAGGCTTCCGGCAGAGCTGCCACGTGAGGTGCACGTCTTTCCAATTTTTCACAGTTGCGGCTGTCCACAGCAAGACTTTCTGATGCAACAGCTGCAGGTCCACACAGTAGCTACGCCACGCCTCAAACGCCCCACGAGTGCGTGCTCGCGACCCCTTCTGGCTGCTGTTCTTGTAAAGCACCCATGCCCGCAGAAATGGCTTCAGGTACACAGACCGCATCTTCCGCCGCAGCCGCACGAACCGCATCAGCCTCCGGCGCATGATGTGGCGCCTCCACGCCCTTACGACCACCTGGGCCGCCCACGGCATCAGATCTTGCCTCCGCCGGTTGGCTACCCACTCTTCCATCACCTGCACGGCTGTCATGCTGCAGAAGATTGCCACAACGAGCACGCAATACCTCCTCCTGACGCCACCCTCCAGCAGTACCCACACTGTAACACCACCATCACACGTAGCCCTCAATGCCAGCACTGCATAAATCGGCACACGCCACACCACGTTGGTCATCATGACCATGAGCGCATCTGGCTGTACACTGTACACACTCTACATGCATCCCTCCCATGCCGGAGTTCATCCCGCTTGGCGCTCTTGGCCACACCATTGACGCCCTGACAGTGAGAGCAACAGATTCACCACCGAAGGAGCAGTTGCATAAGTCAGCTCGAATTGGGCAGATGCTTGGGGGACCAGAGCGGCACCTCCAAAGAGAGATCCTCGTCCCTGCGCCGGTGGGCCGTAGCCATCAGCATCGACATGCCCGCAGGTGCGAGAACCTTCCTATGCGCCATGACAGAGTACGGAGCAGCCAGACCATCCTGTATCATCACACTGCTTGTCTCGGCTGTCTCGGGCCGCCGGGACAGGAGGTCACCGTTGGTCGCCGCGTGAAGGGAGTCAGCGTGGCCATGGGCCGTGCTCAGTACCGGCTCAACGACACCAGTCGTGTGCTGTGGGCCCATGAGTTGCCATGGGGAGGACAGCCGCTGTGGAGGGTGGTGGCTGCTGTCAAAAGGGGGGGTTCCTCGTGAGCGCAGACGCCGGTCAACTGGCCATGCGGAGAACAGCCGATGTGGTGCTGTTGTGCAGCCTCGGCTGAGGGCATGCTCCCCAACAGCAGACTCCCCGAACAGCCCAGCGTGCCACTCAACAGGTGTGCCGCTAGGCGACACAGATGGCGCGGTCGCTGGGGTGGGCCTGCATCCAGGTTCAGGCGTACGGAAAGCTATGGCTTGATTATGGCATGCGCCGACACCCAGTTCGGCAACTACATGCCACGCCATGGGCATGCAAATAACACAGTTCCCTGTTTGGCATCGGTGCTAATGCGTACGTCATTTAGCTATAGGTCCTACTCAGCAGCAAAGTGCTGGATTTGTTGTGACATGGAATGTATACTATGAGTAGAATCAGGTTGGTGAAAACGTCTGAGCGTATGAGAAGGGTGGTATGCACACTCCGATGCCAGACTTCAGGGAGTACATATGCAACAGCCACCAACATGTCTTGCTACGTTGTTTTACACATGGTTCTTCCCAAGTACCGCCAGCCGGCTATTTGGCCATGCTGGGTCGTGCGCTATTGCGGTGAAAAGAGACACCACACTGGCACTGTGCATGCCACGCTGAAATAGGCTGAGCCTGCAGAGCGTGTGTTGTGTCATGCAGTGCTGCATGGATTAAGTACCTGGAAGACCATGTGGTCATGTGAGGGGGTGCAGCACGCTGCTGTTCGGGTTTAGCCCCACTGCTGCAGTCAAGTGGCCCTGTTGGCGGTTGACCTGGCTTGGCCACAGAGAGCCCGTGCTGATGGATGCCGGTGCAGCTCCTCTTGTTTACTCCAGATGAGGATCCGGCAGGCAAAAACCAATCCAGGGCGACCACCCCAGGGAATCGGCAATCAGGGCCTGAGCCGGCGACAGGCAGGTCTGCGGTCATACATCGAACAAGAGTGGTGTTCTCTGAATTTGCTGTTTGTGCAGTATCTTCGCTGCAGCATTGCCAGGAACGGAACGGCCGTTCCTCCGATTTTTCTGTGCATGGGGTCAATTCAGAACCGAAGCCCAGACGGCTGGAGTGGCGGGTGCTGGCCAGTCGTTTATGACACAATGCCGGGCTCGTCTGCGGCCGGTGGGAGTCGCCAGTGTACAGGATCTCTTCCTGTGACATCAGGCGACGTTACACCTGCAGGTGTGGATGAGCATGTGTGCAATACGTAGCGTCAGCAAAGCTGTTGCCGCTGTGCTCCCATCATGTACACGGCATGCCGCACCATCACTCCTCGCCAATTTCCCTGTTCCAATCAGAGCATGTTTTGCTCGAAAATCCGAGATCGGAAAGCATCCATAGCTTCAGATCAACGAGACATGATATTAAACCATTTTCCTAGCATCAACCTGAAGTTGGCGGAGAGGCCTGGTAACATGGATGCCGTCGCTCGTGCACGCACCTGAACGCCAAACAGCCGTGTGCCAAAGGACAGCCTCAGTTATCACGTTCCTGCGTGCTCATGTTCCTGGTCCTTCCCCTGACACTGGCGCGGTAAACAATGTCCGCAAAGTTCGCATGCATGTAATTGCCAGGTACACTCAGAGCACATTTAAACAATGTGTTACCGATCAAAACCGAAATTACAATCCAAACAAAATCAAATTATTTTTGATTCATGAAGTTGCAGGCTTCTTTGGGCAACTCTTTATTTGCATCTGGCACAGGAAGCTGAAAATCGATCTATCTGCACATTGCAATGCATGTCGTCTCGGCACAGGCTGTCATCGCATCCGTTTGGTGGTTATCCGCTCTAAAGGATTCGCCAACATGGCTTTCCTTTTCTTCGGATCGGTTGGGACGTTCCGGATGTCATGGGTAGACTTTTTCAATTGGCATGGCCTGTTACCTATGTACTGGCCGTTCATCTGCTTCAGTGCTTTAATGCCCTCTGTGTGATCTGTGAAGCTCACAAACCCATACCCCTTTGCTTTATTCTTCTTGTAGTCTTTCACAATTCTGCATTTTGCATAGCTCGGAAACTGATTAAATGACTTGGCCAAGATGTCTTCATTCACCTACACAAAAGGCTAATGCAGAATGCACCACAGAATCGTCTGGTATGACAGAAACTACTGGAGAACAGCGAAACTGGCACAAGATGCACACTGAGAGGGTGTAGCCATCCCTTGCACACGACTGAACAAGCAGACGCACCTCTGGCCCTAAGTTTCCTACAAATATTCTGAAATCATTTGCCGGCCAAACATCCATTTTGTCATCAATCCAAGTTTCCCCTCCTGCAGCTCGGAGAATTCCTTCCTTTGGCTTCTTTTTTCTCTTGCTATCCTTCTTCTCGGACAGAATTTCTTCCCTAAGCATCTCTGGATCTAGAAGCATAGGAGCATACGCTTGATGGTTTGCTGTGCTGGGAACATTTGGGTACGAGTAATGCTGGGAGTGCATGCTGGGTGGAGCATGCGCCGGAGGGGCGATCGCAGGCATGAGTGGAGGAGCCGCTGGCTGTGCAGGCGCAGACATGACTGCATGCTCTGGGCGAGCACTGATCGGTGGTGGCGGCCCGGCGGGCCGTGCCACAGGGTGTGGAGGGCCGGGCAATGCGGTCGGAGCTGCAAGGGTTGGTGGTGGTGGCATCCCACTGCCGGGAGGGCGTCCAGGTGGTGGAGCTAATGGAGGGGGCATTGATGGTGGTGCAATTGATGATGGGGCGGCATGGGAGACAGAGGCATGCTGGTTCGGCTGTGGGAGACGCCTCGGGGGAGATGCCATGGGAGGCGGAGGCATGCTTGGTGGAGGGGGCATCATGCGGCTCGGGCCTGCGCTGGGCTGCGCAGGAGTTTCTCCCTGCAACACATTAATGGAATTAACATGGAGCAGTGAGGGAAGTCGCGTGAGTAAGGACGAAAACCGCTTGCAGTTGGTAGGGAGCTGTTTCCACAATATGCAGTGAATGTGATTGCACCACGCACCAGCTCTGACATGAACTTGGCATATTCTGAATCAATATCCATTATGATCTTCGAAACACTGCTGCTTGAACTTCTCTATCCGGTTCTGTGTAAGCGTTGCATACAAGGCCGTCTGTGTGTATGTCCACTGTGAACTCGCAGCATACAATCAACAACTACCCGCCGTCACACCAAGGTCAGTAAGGATCAATTTGACATTGCAGCCCGGGAATAGCCCGGGAACAGGTGTCCGTAGAGCGGCAGGGCGAACTGAGCACGCCGTGGCGTGGTGGCCTGCATGACAGTGAGCAGCGACGACCGTCGATGGTTTGCTCCGCATGGCGCATTCAACACCGTCGTGACCACAGAGGAAGATATGCGCCCAGGTGTTCCCATCTGGTGGGTAAACGAACATCAATGTCGAGTTTGGTTGTAGACCCGAAACGTGATCGCCGGTTGTCGTGGTTCTCAAATTGCACATCTGATCAAGAATAATCTGCGACTCTCAACTCGTAGCTTGAGGTATCATGGTGTGCTCAGCAACTTTCAACCGCGGTTTCCTCTCGGTATGAAGGCAGCGTAGGCCGATACTGTTTTGGCAATGTTGCACTAGCCGTGAAACGCATAGATGTGGCCATAAAGCGTTCAGCCGAAAGCGTGATGCACATACCGTGCAATTGTTGCATTTTATGTGAGTGATGCCCTAACCCATGGCTTGCAAGTGGCAGCACCGCATGCTTTGCGGAGAATTTTGTGCATTCTCACATACTCTTCAGAATATCATTTCCATTATCCTTTACAGTGCCCTTAAGGAGATTTTGGGCTTCATGCGCCATGGCGATGCTTCAATTGACAACACAGCTGCCTGGTTCATGTGGCCATCTTGCAGCAGTGCCATGGCCTTCATAAATAGGGCATCATCGTGTTTATGCCAAAACGCATGTGGCAGAACGTTTGCTGTTGAACTTATGCAGGGAGACGAGGCTGGACCCTCACGGAAGGCCGCTGTGGCTGGTGTTGACAATACTGCTCGTCGACAGTTCGACCTTGAGCAATTTCGAGAACAAGCAGCGAAACGAGAGCTAGAGGAATCTGAGCTCGATGGTCTTACGCCATATGAGGTGAAGCAGCTGAAACGAAGAAGTACGTGTCCGTGGACAGCGTCTACTGACAGCTTAGGTTTTGTATGTCATGCATTCCTGTCTCACTGATGCGGTCCGCTCATTCCAGCCTCTTTGCAGGGCGAGATCCATTGCACCAAGGGATTATCGTCAAACGCGACTTTTTGCAAGGCCGAGACTATAAACTTGATCTTGCTGCAAGGTTGAACAAAACTCAAGTGATTTCAAATAATACCCCGTTAAATCAGCAAGCCGGGTACTACTGCGCAGTTTGTGATTGTATACTTCGCGACTCGCAATCATACCTGGATCATATCAATGGAAAATACCACAATCGAGCTTTGGGAATGACAATGAATGTTGAGAAAAAGGGATTAGATAGTGTCCAGGCTCGTTTATCATTGCATAGGGAGGAGAAGGAAAAGCAGAAACGCGAAGATTATGTACCCGATGGGTTTGATAAACGTGTACAAGATGCTGAGGAGCGCGAGCGACTAGAAAAGGAAGACCGGAAAGCCAAGAAAAAGGCAAAGAAAAAAGAGTCGACAGAAAAGATACTAGCAATCACCGATGGAGCTGAGCAGGATGATGCCGATGCAGAGATGCAGGCTTTGTTAGGCTTCACCGGTTTTGGGGGAAAATAGTGCCTCAGGACAGGAGGACCCTGCCCCATTGCTTGTGCACTCCAGTAAATGGACGAATACAGGGCACACTCACCCCGCCTGCAGCTCTTGCTGCATTTTCAGAATTATGTAAGCAGAACTTTGTTGATATATGCAGCCTTGCCAGCACCGCTGTGGAGGTACAGCGCACTGGTCCAACCCATTGACGCATTCGCCACTGTTACAAGTTGAGTGCGGAGGCGCCTGCTTTCATGCATGACAATCACTCACAGCTTCGTACACTGTGGCCCCATCAGGCGCAGTGAATGTATTTCACCCGGCGAAAGAATTATGTCAACAGCAACAGCGTTGGCAACACCTGTTCCTGTCTTCCCATCTATTCATGGCATTCAACATTCACCGACTGGCTAAGACTGAGCCGCCTTTACTTCTGCCACCCTGTGATCCCCGACACTCCACAAGCCGTGTTTCACGCGAGAGTTCTGTCGCAATCGATAGCGTGATGGCTGACAAGTGCACGAGGCAGCAACTGACGATCCCTGTGCACAGGTATCCTTGGTACCTAGGCAGGGCTGGCTACCTTGGGGAACAATAGCAGATGAATGGCCCATGGCGTCAAGCACAGAGCCGATTGATGGCCTGCTGCTGGTAGTGGGAGAAATCACGTTGCAGCCACTCCTGAATTCCGCCCACGCCGGATTAGAGTTGTTGTGCCCAAAGCTCATCGCGTTGAGCTGTGCACACCCGCCAGGTCGTTGTAGGCCTCCAGCATATGGAGTCAAGAAGCCTGTTGCATGGCCAAGACAGACTGGTGCTGGGAACGGACGTGCTCTGCGGCTACACACCCGCCTCAACCTCAATCGCATCAGCCAAGCTTCATGCTCCCGCAAACCAGGTGACTGGGAGCCAAGCCAGCACCCTGGCAGGGGTGCAGCACGTAGACTTCATGCTGAACACGATGGTGCAGGACATGGGCTTATCCATGGACTAGGTCTCAGGATGTCGTGAGCACGCCCGTGCAACAGACGCTGTGGCGCAAGAGATATCTTGGGTGGCAAACCAGCACACATGCATGAGTCTGGAGCTAATGCGATCCCGTTGAATGCAAGGTGGATTGATGTAAGCCTCAATCTGCTCCACAGAAGTCGCCAAAATCGCCAGCTTCAGTCATACCGCCATCCAAATCCCCGGAAACCTCAGCAGAAGGCTGGCCGGGCGTAGCAGTGCGGGCAGTGGCACCAGGTGCATGCTGGCGTGAGCCGCTCTGCAGCTCAGAGTGGACACCGCTCTGGGTCGGGCCGACTGGGGCCTGCTGGGTCCTGCCTGGAGGAGGTGGGAGCAGAGCACCCTGTGGCCCGCCCACCTGCAGGATCGGTCCATCTAGCTTTTGGCTCAGCTTGGACATTATACCCCGTCTTTCACCCTGGTTTGGCAGGTTGACTCTGATGCTGCCTTTGAGGGAGAGATCACGGTGCGGCTGGCCAGCATCCCCTGTCCCAGCCGCAGCGGCGCTGTGCGATGCTGGGTCGGTGCTTGCTGCAGCTGCAGGGTTGATAACAGGTTGAAGAACCTGGGTCTGTGCTTTGCGCATTCGCTGGATGTACTTGCCATGCTCCGAAAGGGTCAGCTTGAACTGCCCTGCAGATTCTCGATCAGCGAATCCCATGCCCAGGAAATGATGTGCACCTGTGTCTGGATTCTCGACACGCAGAGCGAAGTAGCGTGAGCTATCAGCCGCTGCGTCTATCACCTGCATGTTGCAGAAATCTGTTGTGGACGCCAATCACGTACCTGCTTGGTGGTCTGCTTGGCCATGTTGCAAGGAGTGGGTATCATGCATCTGGACGTCTGAGAACAACATGAAACCAGTCAGAGTCATAAAGCGTTTTGAGTATACCGATGCCATAGGGCGGTCAGGCCTCCAGAAAGACTCGGCAAACTTCTCATCGTCTTGGGTAAGAAGCCGTATGATAAACACATCGCCTTTGGTGCAGCAAAACATGGAGCAGGTGAAGTCTGGCTTGTCCACATTCCACGAGTCCGCTTTATGCCCCAGAGTATCGCACGGTGGGATGCGCGCATGAACGTATATCACAGGCGCCCGAAAGCTGGGGAGCTCTACTTCATCCACGTTCTGGATGGCCGCTAGCCCTTCTTCAGATGCCATCAAGCAATCAGGGTCGCCTACCAGAACATGATCTATACGCGTGGATGGTGGTTGTTGCGGGCCTATACGGACTCGCAAGAATTGTCTCTCCAAGAGTTATCGCCTGCTCGTGACGAGATCGCGGCTAGTCAGAGTGATTGAGAAACACAGCGCGTCGCACGGCACAATCCCTTCTGAATACGATCGGAGCAGCAATTCCCAGTTTGAACATCAGCAGGGAAATTTACATGCTGATGCCGCCTTTGCGAAAATTGGGGGGATGCAACTCGGTGCCATGCAACCGACGCGCTGTGTGCTAAATTCTTGCTTCCGGTAGGTGTGCCTGACATGTATAAGCACAGACGGCGCACAAGTAGTCGACACGAGACACTTCTTGGCTTTGATTGAACGGGGTTAGTTTATCGTTTGCTCTGCCTTAAGACATCCACTGCATGATGGGCGCGGGCGTGCTATTGTTTGGAGCAGCCACGGTAGCTGTTCTACGCAAATGGAAGCGTCCAACTCCGGGAAAGGCCCAAAGTGTACAGTATATTCCGTACTCGGGCGAGGTTGCTTCGTTGCCGGATTGTGTGGTGGTGGATTGTACACATCCTGATGCCCAAACGTTCACGCACCATAAGAACGACAACAATCCCACAGTCCAGCCGGCCGACTGCTCAACAGGAATTGTTCTCAATGCTCTTGGCGTGTCGTCTCCTTCGCCAGAACTCAAGACTGCGCTGGAGAAGTCCAACGTGACCGTCAATCATTTTGACGCGGATGCACTCCTTGCCATGTGGTGTCTCATCAATAGGTCCAAGGCAGGGAAGCACGACAAACGTGCGTTCCGCAGCTGTATTATTATAGTACCAGGGACACGATGCCCTGACTTCCTGGATTCCTCATCGATGTGCTGACAGGGCTGTGCACATGTGCAAGTCGCTTCTGCGACTCGCCAAGCTTCCAACGCATCATCACATAAATCGATCAAAAACATTCGCATCATAAACTTGTCAGATTCATGAAATTCTTGCAAATACGTCGTACGGTTACAAATTATATTGTCGACAAAGGGGCACATTCGGGATGTGGGCATGCAGTTTTGAGATGCGCAGCCAGGATAGGAGACTTCCGCGAGGTTCTGCTTCCCTCCGTCTATTCCAATCCTGGCATAGCTCCAAGGGAAGCAGTTCAAGATGGTGTCGACTTTGACGCTCCAACTGTTGATGCGGCCCTCCGGCTGTCTTGCTGGATAAACACACAAGAAATCCAGCGTTTCTCCACCCCGTACGGAGAAAAAGATAGTGAAACAAAGTTTGATTTCTTCCTGGACAGTCTTACATCGGCCCTGGAGGATGGCCCGCCCGAAAATGAGTTCATGGACGAATACACCCAGGCATGTCCCTCTCCTGCAACTGTAGACGAGAGACCCCAGGTTCTGCACCTAAGAAGCCATCGTAATCCTCAAACACCTCATGTTCCATATGTTCTGTGTATATGATCAACATCACAACGTTGGGCATCCTGGAGATCAAAACAGGTGCATGTTGTCTCCAGAACCCAGGGCTGCCGCTTCCAAACGACCAACAGCGGCTCACTTGGACACACGTATCCACCGCCAGGCGCCACAGAGCTGCATGAGAGCGTGCCACACAATTAATATTTCCTGTCACAGCGCAACACAGAATCATGCTACCTGCACATACAGCCTCGGTATGGTCCGTCTAGCAGACCAGGTGTGGCTCCAGGAATGAGACTCCACAATACAGCGGTGTCCTTAGCGCCATTGTCTGGGATACGTGTGCATGGTAACTCACACATCCGGGTTTGCATGCGGGCATGGTCGGCATCGCGATGCAATGTGAGGCCTTCAGCACGGCAGCTGGAGTGTGGTTGGACCGGGACCTGATCCCCGGGGCGAAAGCACGCCACCGACCTCTGGTTAGCGGCGCGGGTGTGAATGTCCATGGCATTGCCAGTGCAATACCCGCAGGGTCAGAAAGTGCCCCACTGCTCGTGACGACAGGGGTGTTTTTACACCGAGATCAACGCCAAAGCCTGGCAGCGCCAAGGGGTAAAATCACAAGCCAACCCAAGCAAACGACAAAACAACCAACACAACTGAACGACCACACAATCCAAACGGACGTCAGATCCATAACCACCCGCTGCTCCAAACGCCATACACAAATACATACAGACAACCATAAACCCGCCAGCCAGACAACTCACAATGCCCTGAATGCAGCAGCAGCAAATCAGAGACACGCCGACACAAACAGAGCCCTGGAATCCAACACGCCCCAGAATCCTGCATGCACATACTACCACCGCCAAACTAGCATGTCATGGGCAATCACCCATGACAGGCGGGCACGCGGTACCCCCTCCCCCAGGGGGCCCACGAACAGTAATAGCTGGAGTGGGCGTGACAAAGAGTATATGCCGGGGCGCCTGGGGGCGGGCAGGTTGGGGTCCGGGCTTGCGGAGATTGGGAGAGGGGAGCGGGGGAGGGGGAAGGGGGGGGAAGCAGCAGGGGGGGTTCGGATGGAGGAAGGAGAGGGGCTGGGGAGGGCGAGCAGTCCAGCACGGAGGCGGCGGGGGACCGGCCTGGTACGGAGGTGGTGGGTGTGGAGGCCGTTCCTTGAGGAGTCATGCGCGCGACAACAGGGGTGATATGAGCGCATGTCAACTTCTGCACACCGCATAGAGCCATTTGGGTTGGGACCGGACCAGCTCAGGGGCCAGGACAGAACTAGCATACCTAGCATGCAATGAGCGCGCCGGAGAAACGCCATCAACTACCTGTTGTAATGCAACCCACATCACAGCACCGGTCCACGGGTGCTCACAGGTGTCATTAGCCGCATGACTTTGGAGAACTTCAAAACAAACACATTAAAGAATCGAGAAGCATACCAAGTCCCCAAGTGAACGGATCCAGTCATGTTGACGGTGAAATTTGCAAGCCTCCTCAGCACAACGCCTCACCACCACGCCATGGCTCATCTGCTGCCAAGCTCCCATACTCATCTGGCTGGAGTACCAGGTGTATGGGTCCATAGAGTTGCCTTTGTTCAACCTGGGGCTGTGACACTCCACAACATGCGCGCTGGTGCAGGTCATGCGAGGGCTCCACACCGTGCGTGACGAGGGGTCTGTCACCCGCCGGGAAGATCTTGGTGTGACGATCGTGCATGCACCACAGCCACTACACTACTACTCGCTCTTCAGCTGGAGTTCGGGGACAGATGTCGTCATAGCTATGTATGGTGGCAATCGGTACGAAGTAGAGTGCAAGTACACTCAGTTCGTTAACCTGCACAGCCGGCCGGTGTGGCCACGCATCAACATGCGTCCCCTGGCTGAGGTGCGCCATCCTGCCCCATGATGAGTCTGCTGCCGGCTGCTCTTCCAGCCGCCCTGGTGACTGAGTTTGTCGGCATGTGGCCCGCGCACTGCCTTGTCTGGTCAACATCCAGTCTCTTGCAAGAAAACTACAGCCTTCCAAAGGTATTTGTACGTCACAGACCTCTCGCCGGTACTGTTGCTCAGCCAGTCCCTGATTGTTGGAGTACCATCTCTGCGTAGCTGCTCAGCACTGCCTCCAGTTTGGATGACTCGGCAGCACAGTATGGCACTTCCATGTTGCAACATTGACCTGCACCCATCAGCGTGTTGGGAAATGCACCAGGACGCTAGCTGTTGGTTGAAACTCGGTGCCACGTCATCTGAGGATCTTATCCACAGTGCGCTGTCATGACTTGTGCTGGGGTCAGTCGAGAACACGCTTTCAAGATGGAAGTTTGCACCGCGAAAAGACTGTACCTGCTACAAGTAATGCCTATAGATCTCCTCATGACGCATATCAGGGTTGCACAGCTCGTTGACACATATTACCACTACAACTGAGCCTCCGTGTACCAACAGAGCTGGTTCAAATCCGGTCGACCTGGCCATGCATGTTGTTGCATGCAGGCGCTAAATGCAGAGGAGGACGCAGGGAGCGGACTGCGGTGGCAGTGCGCACGCATGACAGACACCGGGCCCGTGCTGCGGCTAGAGGTGCCTGGCGAGATGCTGTCGAAGCGTGAGCAGTACGGCCATCCCTACCAGCGCCGCATTCATGCCTCAGGTATCCCTCCGCCGCGCTTTGAGGCCATACTGGTCTCTTTCTTTGAGCATGCCCTGGGGGATTGCAGTCCAAGGGCTGGCGGCTGGGAGTGGACACACATGCATGCATACAACAGAGGGCTGGACTTTGCCCAGTGGCGCACAGCGTGACACACACTGACCGGTATGAGCGGGCAGAGGCAATGCCTTGCATGCTCCATGGGCAGAGGTGATGGGGGATTTTTTTCTGACAATGCTGTACGTTAAGAGTTGTGCAAGAGCGTTTCGGGCTGAGCTGTGGTAGGGCTGTACCTGAATTTGGTATAAGTTGGCAACTCTATGGACCCATACACCTGGCGGTACGCGATTTTGCAGATGATGAGATTGGTGGTATTTGCACTTCCATTCCGGGTTCGAAACTTGTAGTGGTGATGTTGATTCATTGTACTGATCATGAGGGTGGTATTGAATATTTTTGCTGAATTTGTCAAGGTTCATCATAAATGTAACAATACATCTGTAACGATACTGTTCTTTGGTTTGTAGTCGACAGCATTGAAGCAAATCACATCTCCATGTAACACCCGTGAGATTCTCATGAATACGTTCTGTTGATCAGAAGAATGTTGACATGATAATACCCAGCTAATTGTCGTGGACAGGTGTAGGGGCAAGCAAATATCACACAAAAAGGTATATTACAATCTCACATGATCATCCCCTGCCTGCAAAGTTTAGCTCCGCCACTATCTCAAATCCTCATGCCGCCAGGTTGCTAGTTCACTTGTAGTTGAACTTTATGTCAACACCCTCAATGTGGTTGATGTGCTGATCAAACATGTCTAGCTTAGCCAGAACAGAGTCATACTGCTCCTCGCTAAGGTCAAGGAGGTTCAGGTCATTGTGCATTACCTTCTTCCAGGAAGAAGCGAAGCCCTTGAACTGCTTGTTAACTGCAGCCTTGATAGAGGTTGCATAGAGGAGCCATGTCTCCTCGAGCTCAAAGACCATAAGCAGCCCGAACAGGATAGCGAAGGATTTCCGGCAGGATGCCTCCTTGCTGTTTGCTTCTCTGCACCCACAAAGTCCCGTACTGGATCACATCCAAGGATAATGGACCCAGCGTCTGGTAATAACACTGGGACACATGGGCTCTGGAGGAAATAATATTGAATCGAACGTGGGACCTGGAATGGAAAGCTTTGCGAGTGCAGATGGAACAGATGCAGTGGTTGCATCTGTGCACAAGTGGACAAGCACCTCCACTTCTTGCCCATGACATCATGGATGGTTTTTAGCTCAGCCTCCATCAGCTCCAGCATCTCCTTCGCAGCATCCTCGCCCTTGGACTTGCCCTTGCCTAGCTCATTCATTGCTGTTGCTATCCTACTCCACTCCTCTACGACATCGGTGTTGACAAAGATCTTAGTGCACTTGTTCTGCCAGTCCTGCAAGAAAAAGTGCAAAGTTTTGAAGCAGTGTGTACAGCAGAACGCAAGGCAGTGTGTACATCAGAATTCATACAAATAGTTCATGACGGAATTTGATGTGTTAGTGCAACGGTATTCAACGGTATTTGCGGTCGTCGTACATCCGTCCGCCAGGTTCTGTGGTAACGTCGTGAACCCTGACCTGAGAATAGCACACACGTCTCTACCATGCAGAGCTTTCGAGTAAAACTAAAAGGATATATGATCAAACGATGGGCAGTTGATCAGACGGAATTTGCGACGACATGCAAGCCAAACGGCTCCGGAGCTAGGTAAACACAGAGCGGAAGGTTCCGGAAAAAGGCAAGCGTCGCGATTTCACGCCCCGCGACACAGTGATTCTCCTCTTCATTAACATTTCCACTCTTGATAGCATGAGTACATAAAGAAACATTCATGTCGGGGTGCTGGAACAGGAGTCCACGGTATGGCAGATGTCTGGTCACATCTATGTGGCACGGTCAGCGTCACCACGACGTGTCTGTACCGCTATCTGTGTGATGACCTCAACAAACGTGACCGGAGTAAATCAGAAACAGCATTTTATTCATGCGGTGCGGCGGGCACAGCATTAGTCTGCCGAACACGGAGGTCAACATTGGCAGAGTCGTGACAGTCGTGACAGACGTATCGGCGTACATCACCCACGCTCGACACAACAAATTCACCCAGACAATGAGATCGTACAATAATAGTGTGTTCCTTGGATGCGTTCTTAATCTTCATGGCCCTGTCATCTAGCACCAAGTTCTTCTCGCTGTTGTCAAAACCTTTGAGGAGAACAGCGACCTTTCCCTGCGCATCGGCCTCATCACGAGCAAGCTGGAAGAACGTCTTCTCAGTCTTCTTCGTGAATAGGTTTTCCCTCTCTGCCATGATTGCTAGCGTGGCCGGATAAGATGACAGCACGAAACGACGTTTGAATTGAAAGCCGAATTGCGTGCTTTTAGAACGTGGATGGACATTGTCAAGGCACATTAGCGCTTATATGAGATCCAGACTGTCGGAACACTTCTCTGGAGGCAGAACACTTTGCAAATCCCGGATCCAGGTGCTGACCTGTGTGCTGACTCGGCGACAAAAAGCATCTACCGCGTTGTGTCGTGAGGATCTGACAACAAAAAGGCCAAAAAAGGCGCTCTAAGCTTGACAACACAAGCACAGACGATGCGCGTGACGATACCATGCAGCAGCTGTGGCTTGAGGTCTTTGTGGAAAGCGTCATCGTCTTTAGTGCTTGGTCGCAATGTAACGGCAGTCCATGTTTTGGACCTCCTCTGAGCTATCACGCAATTCTGCTTCGTAAACCAAACAACGAAGGGTGCACTGACCCTTCCCGGGGCTTCCTCACAACCCCATATTTATTTTGCATGCTGCTCCTGTCCAGGTCTTGTAGAGGGCAGCATGTGCGAGGGTATCAAACGAAGGTTTTGGCCGCGCCATGCAACCACTGTTGGCGACGAACAACCAATCCGATGATCCGAGGCGGGCTATCCAGACCGCGCCCTGGAGTTGAACACGATGGAAAGCTTACAGAGGCAAGCCAAAATGGCTACTGTAATAAAGAAATGGGCGAATGGGCGGTACACACGCCAAGATACGAACACAACCGAATAAGCCACGTCGGAAGCAGTGATACCAACCTGGATCAGCAAGCGTCCGCAGTTAGTCTTTTAATCCTTCCCAGACAACACTCTCCTTAAACTATACCACACGCGATATCGTCCGGGTCCGCCTGCGCGCTGCCCCAGGTACCAACCGAACTCAGCGGTGACTGATGTTCAAAATACGAGGTAATATCCCACCACACCCCCAACATTGCGCCAAAAACGCCAGCTACGGTACAATCACACCGACCTGGAATCTCCCAGCACCAGCCGTGGCACACTCAATCCCCGCCTCTTACCCTCTAACCCAGCCTGGGCACTCACGTTGCTCAGTAGCGGGGAGTTTTCGTCACCGCAGACACCGGCCACCCAGCTCTTCCTAGCAGTGCCACTGCACACACCAGAATTTAGCTCAGGTGACCGGCAGCCAGCGCTGGATAAGCGCCCCACTAATGCACCTGGCGGCAGCGACTTCCTTGCAAGGGGCTCCCGCGGGTGCTCGTGCGCAAGAGACTCATTCGAGCTCTCCCCACTGAGAGAGCCATGGCTCCGGCTCCCGCCAGCGTCACTGTAGCCCACATCGGAGTTCGTCCGGGAGTCAAGAATGTCGCCCATGAGCCCGCTGAATGCATCTGCATGTACCAACATGGGTGTGAACTCCTCATGGCCTACACTCACAGGCGCCAGCCTGTTCTGAACACATGCCACACGCACAGGGACAAGGCCCCGCTTAACGGGCCACATCCCCAGTTATAGAGCGGAACTCTTATGCTGCGTGCACCTTGCCTACTTGCACAGAAGTATGCAGGGCATGTGTGTCAGCACGTCAAGCTCAGCCCCGAACTGACGCCGCAGAATGTATGGAATCGTGTCCGACACACATGACTTCCTGTAAGGCAAACCATGCTCGGGATCCTCACCACTGCACATAATAGCCAAGTCTCCAGCAACCTAGACGCAGTATACCATGTGGCAATGACGGTGCCAGTTTTCACTGGACCCCCTGCTCCACAGCAAGCAAGTTTGCACAAGCATGATGTGACAAACAGATCACAGGCCTCTGTACTGTTCACATACCTGCGTACGCTGGATGATGAAGCAAAACAAGCCCACTGCGATGATTCTACACAAACACTATGTGGCACCCCAAGGGCCCTCCACACGCGAGCAACTGCAGGCACAGCGCACCTGGGAACACGCTGTCCTCTTCCCAGCGCTCACCCTCCTCCAGGCCATCACTTGACTGCAACGTGGGCACAGACGCGTGCAGGTCAGCGATGCTGGTCTTGTGGTGCTGCGCAACCTCGGTCAGCATCGCCTCCGCACGCTGCGCGACCATCATCGCAAGGCGGCACGCATGCTCCGCCTTGACACGCGCTGACTCCACCGCCTGCGCCTGCGAGCTGCACCCAAGCGGTGGCTCAGCACCTGCCTCAGCCTCATAAGCCCCCAGTTTGCATGTCTAACATAAACATACTGCTGAAGGGTGTCAACCCACGATTGACAAATTTCTGAGCTACGTTTATTGCTGTTGTGCATCATCACGGCTTGGGTAACTCCACACCGTCTCGCTGCTCGCAATTTCCGATTTCGCTGTCAGCACGTGCGTATGCACACTGGGCGCATGCAAGGGAAATCAACTGGTGTGCGAACCTGGACGTGAAGCTAAGCAAGCCTAGGGCATTCTGTAGATCTTCCACTTGGTCAAGAACGCCGGTCTGAGACTTCTTGACTTCAGTGAGGGCACTTTGAACGCAGGCCAGGCCCCTCCCTTCCTCCCGGGCATCCCGCAGAAGTGCGGCCTGTAACAAAAGCGAGCTTCCTTCAGCGCGCTCAGCAGGCAGACAAAACTGGTGCAGGAACAGTTGCCTACATGCCTGCTTGCAGTAAGTCATGCAATGTTCGACACTGTCCAATGTCTTGGCAATGGATATCTCTGTGCGCATTAGCATGATTCGCATCATTGCCAATGGCAGAATTGCAGCCATGCAGGCACATGTCGAGAAACAGTGCTTCTGCAAGGACTGGTATCAGCCATGCACGCTTGCATTCAGAGAGAAAAAGCCGGTGCTTTTGCCAGAACGGCGATACGCAAAATTATGCCACACGCTGCCAGTGACGGGAAACTGAGCAGGGCAGGCGGCGCGGCTGGTACAGGCAAAGTGGCCGCCACACCTGGACGTCACATGAGGTGCGGGCAGTGAGTGGAGGAGCTGACGCGGAAACGCTTGCTAGCGTCCTCTGCGCCAGTTGCCTTGCACTTCGCTCCTCCAGCAGCTCCTGCAGCACACCCTTCAGGCGCTCCTGCTCCTTCTCTAGTATGACTGATACCTGTATGCACAGCAACCACCGACATCACGCAAGAGCAATCACCGCAACGCATGGCCGGATGAAAATCCCGTTCCGACAAACTCGGGTGACGGGAACGGGTGATGTCCAGCATGGCAGCGCTTGCATGTGTGTTTGGCTTGAGTGGTACGGGAATGGAATAGTAGCATGGGGCTGCCTTGCCCACCTGCTGCCAGTTCTTCTCTGCGTCCGTACGTGCATCGATCGCATCCAAGCGCATGCGGTCAACATTAAACCACTCTGCCTCAGCCACCTTCCGCGCGCTTTCTGCCCGGCATACCTGCAATTCGGATAATTGATTACACTGCACATCCATCGCAATGGCTGCCGAATGCCACAAGATTATGCTGGGCCTGCCATGGTACAAAGTCATTGACTGTGACGTCAGCATGTATTCAACATGTGTCATCGATGCTGAAAACGGGCAACCGCATGCCGGTGCGGCAGCCATGTGTGTGGCTGGGCAAGTGATGTATGCATTGAAGCGCCTACGGCCACTGTGGTTGTGTCTCGCTGTTTGGATGGCTGATCTTTGGTTTCCTTGTTCTTGCATTGTTACTCATGTGACTAGCACTATGTGTTGACCATGATCATTTCCAGGTAAGCTGGGAAGCATCGCCCATGGACAACAAAGCTATTGGCATTTCTTCAGATTTGGGAAGCTCACCCGTTCATGTAGTTGTGACATCATTGCGTGCACATTTTCATCTCGCTCACGGCCAGAGCCGAAGTTCATGCTGCGCAGCGCCACAAGCTCCTCTGCAGCTGCACTCAGGGCAGCCTCTGACTCTCCCAGGCGCCGTTCTAGCTGCCCTACTGCAGCTTGCTCCTCAAGCAGCTGCTGAACAATCTGCGCTCAGCCTGTCTGTTAATTTTCACCCTCTGGCCAAAGCAGCGCTATCTCAATCATGTTCAAACAAACCCCACCTGATCCTTCTCATGTGCCAGCTGTATTCGTAATTTGACCTCCAATTCTACACTTCGACGATCGTCCTCAGCCTGCATGGTCGCCAGCTGCTTGTCCTTGCATGCTGAGGCAACTTCGTTGACTGCTTCCTGCATTTGCAACTCAGCGCGGCGCCGAAGAGCTTGCTCCTGTGCCACCTGCCGTCTACACTCAGCCTGCATGGGAAAAATCGAAAGGATTGGTGGCCTACAAGAGTCTTTGTGGTCAATCCGTAGGGTACTCAACTGGATCAGGGCTAAATGTACGTGTGTCACCTGTATGGTCTCTGTTGTGTCTTTGTCAATTGCAGCATGATGAAGCTCGTCATCCTTCTTGACCAATGCACGCTCAGTTTGGTAGAGTTGATCTTTGAGGCAGTCTACACGTTCTGTTAGTGCCTCGACATTGCTCTTAACACTCTGCGCATTGGTCCTTTCTTTGGCCAGCTCTTGCCGGAGCCCGTCGCCCCTCTGGTTCGCCTGCAAGGCGTTAATATACCACTGTACGCTCAAGAAAAGTGATTGGAACATTAAAAGCCACGGCTTGATACCATAAGCAGTGCATCATCGCATTGATGCGATAAAATCTACCCCCGCACCTGTGCCAGCTTCGCGCGGACTGATTGGACCTCATCCTGACAAGCGCTTAACTGACGCTCAAGCGCCTGCTTGGAGCGGCTGGCATGTACCAATCTGTTCCACATCTCGTTCTTCGCCGTGACCGCACCATTGCATGTACCTAATGCGATGTCCTGACATGTCCTTGCGGATACCTTGTCTGCCTGTGCCTGTTGCGACAAGTTCCGAGCCTGTTTCTCTCGTTCCTTAAGCTCTAACACTTCCTGGCGCAGTTCATCAATTGTGGCTTGCAAGGCCTGCTCCTTATCTGACATCGACAGAGCCAGCGTGGGTGAACCGGCCCTTATACTGCGAGCTGAGAGCCGTCCTGACAGTGATGACGCTTCTCTATCACATGAGTATGCATCTGGACTGCTTTGATGCGATTCCATGTCCCCGCCCCTTTGCGACTGGCTCTTCCGTTGTTAGCTTGCTGGCTGTTCAGCAGCCGAAACAGCGGCAGATGTACTCCAAAAAGTCAAACACAAATTGAGTGCACTTAAAACAATATCTGAGGCACCTTCATTTACTCCTCCATGCCGATCACCGCCATGACAACCACGCTGGATGCGCAAACTCAAGTACCCAGCCGCTGCAGTAACTGCTCCGCTAACGCAGTAGTCGTATGCGTTGAAGCGTTCCGGTTTACTGCCAAAAAAATTTTCTCCAGTGACCTGTCAGACGCTCGCGCTGGCATGCTGGAGAATACAGCATGCCGGGGACCCGTCCGCAAGCAAGCATGCATGCATGGGCGCGTCATGCTGCGCGAACCATCTTGATTTCCCTGATTTCGCTGCGTTCATGCAATCCAACATGTGCGTTCATTGCCATCTGTGATACAGACACGACCGTAGTTGATGGCCCCATCATTTACAAGCGGAGGCAATTGATGGAACGGTGGTGCCAACAACCCGGCTATCGCGAAGGTTGCGTGCGCCACACGGGTCAAGATCCAAGACGAGACCATGTAACAAAACGTCTCCTAAGATACGCGTGTTTTCTTATGCCTGTACGATGCTCGACCTGCCAGCATGTGAAAGGACAGTTACTGCAGTGATCACGATAAGCGCTCAGGGCACACACAGGCCATGTGTGAGGGCTGCGCAAACACGACATCCATCGATCGCAGACACTAAAATACCCTGTTGCCCAAGTGCACAAGCGATGGTATAACAGTATCTGTAGCCATTGGCATTGTCTGTACCAGGGCATGCATGTTTGGCCAGGCTGCCTACCTCCTCACTAATGATCAGTCATACATTTAACTACACTCCGTTCTGACAGGCGTGCTGCTTCTCTTTGCCCCTCCAGCTGGGCCCAAAGGCGGCAGGTCATAATTCTGTTCTGTGGCCTGAAACCTGGGCCACTCTCCTCAGCTGGCCTGAGGTCTCCTTGCACAACTTCGTGCAAGGCATGACACAGCATGCAGGAAGGAATTTTGCCACCGGAATTCAGGCTTGCATTTACACGGTGCAGGTGATGATGTTGGTGAGCAAGACTGCCGCAGCCATGCGGGCGGGATGCAGAGTGTGTGCTGTGCCGCTGCATAACCAAAGAGCTGGGATCACCATTTCTCTTACAGCGGGTGTTGACTTGCTTTGGTGAACTTCTGTGCTGCCCCTCTTCCTGTCACACGTACGACAGAACGCGAACACTGTGAAGCATGCCATCCTACGATGTGATGCCGTGGCTGAAGGAGAGTCAGGTACACGTTCTTGGTTCTGAATGGACCGGTGAAAGGATTCACGTCAGCGCACAGCATCTATTCAGATGTACCCCTTGCAATCAGTTATACTCCCTAAAGTGTTGACTGCGCCCTGGCTGTATCCGAGCTTCCTCAGGAAGCAGTAGTGGTGCAAGATTTCAAGGAGTAGCACCGTGACAACTGTCAACGCGAAGCGGCAGAATAGGGCCGAACCTTGTTTAATACTCTTTGTCCAAGTGCCTTATGTATTGAAAGATCTGGCTCAGCCAATTTGAAACGTGCGTAAGGCAGCTTTGCCAGCCTACAAGCGCGCGCGTGCGTTCCTCGGAATAAATGTGTCTTCCAGGGATACCACCTGTGACGTCACTGTCGACGCGGTTGGGCGTGTCGCCTCGTTCTAACCACCTCGCCACTCCTGTTCGCCTGGACATGCACAGGAAACCACTGTATACAGTATGCTGACACCGAGACCTGCCTCTTTCGCTTCAGTTTGGACGAACGACTGGGCGATCATGGCGAAGTACGGAAGGGAGATCGATGGCAAGGTGTCCAAGGCCAAGGGCTCGAACATGCGTGTTCACTTTAAGAACACGCGTGAGTCCGCCAAGGCTATCAAGGGCATGCCCCTCAAGAGGGCCCAGGGATACCTCCAAGCCGTGATTGATAAGAAGCGCTGCATTGTCTTCCGCCGGTTCTGTGGCGGTGTTGGTCGCACGGCTCTCGCCAAGAACGAGGGGTCAACCAACGGACAGGTATGAATGAAACTTATCTGTTTACGGCAGTCGTGTCTCAGCGCGTGGGCTTTATTTCGCGAGTGTGCGAACGGTTGGATGCTCTGCAGGGCCGCTTCCCGGAGAAATCTTGCCGCTTCCTGCTCGATCTCATCAACAACGCGGCTTGGAATGCTGAGCAGAAGGCACTGGACATGGACAATCTGGAGGTGGCACACGTGCAGGTGCGTATGCCCTGCTTTATGTCAAAACTGTTCAGCTGTCCGTCTTTGTATGAGGGGTGAAGGCATAGCAAGTATCCACACTACTGCCTACTATGCCTTCTGTCAATTACACGTTCTGTACTTGTTTTAAGGATGTGTGTGTTGAGGCTGGCTGCAGTGCTTAGCATGTGTGATGCGCGAGTGCAGAGGCTTATCCATTGAGGCCTTTGAGCGGCAATTGCAGATCATGTTGCCAATCGCAGAAAGGTGGCGACGTCATGACAGACGGCACGTGGTTATCCTGTGGTCCCTGTTAGGTCTGTGTGTCCCTGTGTACTGGAACACGCCCAGTCTGACCAGAGCGTAGCAGTGATTCTGCATACCAGTCAGTCAGCTGTGATGCCTTTCCCAGTGTGGTCAGTGTCTTCTAAGATCATCACAGAACAGCCATAATCCATATGAACCTGCATTTGTGCGACAGGTTCAGTTTAGTTGATCGTATGATAACCTGTCTCTCTGTGGCTTTGCTGATGGTCGTGTGGCACACCAGACCTAGTTAGGTGTTGTGGTATACATGTCAGCGAATCAAGTACTTTGTCAACTGGACAGGCAGGTTTACAGGAATGCCGTTCGCCTATTTTCCTACCTTTGTATCATCGTGGCCTCTACATGCAGCATGACTGCAAACAGTAGGCATGGTTGTATGTGACATCAGTACTTGGCATGCCCATTGTCATGTGCCACACCTGGAATGATCCCATGCAATGGTGAGCAGTGCCACAATGGTGAATGTTGATATCACACCACAACGCCTAAGTGCAGGTCAACCAGGCACAAAAGCAGCGCCGCCGTACATACCGAGCGCATGGTCGCATCAACCCCTACATGTGCAGCCCCTCACACATTGAGGTCATCTTGAAAGAGAAGGAGACTGCTGTGCCCGCAGAGAAGCCTGATCCTGGCCAGCCCAAGTTCCACATAGCTGCCCGCAACCGCCGCCATGGCAAGAAGATCCTGGACAGCGGCACCGCTTCTGCTGCAAACTAAGGTGCAGGACATGAATCTCCATGGCCTGGACCTCGGTTGGTGCTACAACAACATCATATACGCATGGCCATGGTGGCACGCTGGGGGCATCTTGATGATGTTCTCTGTGTAGCATCTGTCGCTTGCACAGGAGTTTGGGCATGCGATTGCCACCAGTTTATGCAGGGGGCAATAATCTGTGGTGATTCCATCGTGGCGGGCCTGGTCAAAGTGTTGATGTTGTGGAATACGTTGCTCACTGTAACACCTCTGCCAGCATGAGAGCTTGGTTGTGCGGTCCAGAGCAATCACTCACTGGTGTCTCCAAAGTTCGCTGCCACTCCCTAGGCACATCATTGACTGATCTCCGGCCCCTCTGATCAGCAGAGCTTGCAAAGTCTCAACATACGTAATGTATGCCTGAGCTTGGTTGCGAACAATTAGAAGACTTCTCGAATTGCTCAACAATTCAACAAGTGAAGAACTCACAACAGCAGAGGTTTCATGTGACGTTAACATACCGTAGACTCTGTTGCTCTGAACGTTTCAGGATGTTGTAGCCCGTCAATTCAGTCATGCATGAGAGAGAACTACGAGTGGAAATTGGCAGCATGTCGGCCAAACAGCTTACATGGCCCCGAAATACTGCCAGCTCAATATCTGAAATCTTTGGGAATTTCTGCATGTGAATCATGTCATCGTTGTCCTTGAAGCAGTCAACAACCATTCGTTGTTCATCCCGATCAGAATACGACATGGGAAAAGAGACTGCAAAAAAACAAAAAATCGTTGGGTTGGCTCACCAAGTGGGCATTGGTGTTTGCACCGAGAAGGTTATTACTTGTTCATGACAGGAAAATACAAACCAAGCTCAAGCCACACACCTCTCTTGCTAAGCCAAAACGACAAAGACCAAGTTTCGGAACAGTGCCTGCCTGAGTGTCGTGTGATGGGGACACTGTCAACTGCTCTCTTGTGTTGCCTGGTCACTGACAGCAATCTGCACAACATGCAACGGCCGCTGTGCGCCATTCCATGCCATGCTCGCGGCGCACCACATGCATCATCACACTAGATTCAGTCCCAGCACCCCGATTGCAAGCGAGACCGGTGCAGTAGTCAACAGCTACATCGGATGCGCTGAAGCTGTTCACTCCCTGCACTATCGGGATCCCGGTGCCGCAATCGTACTGTGTGCCTCCGTGCGAAGTACGTGCACGACCCACACGCCCGCACCCACAGCGCACCAGGCACATCAATCTGGCAGCGATGCGGTCACACGCTCCCCCTGCTAGCCACCCCCAGCTTGGTACAAACGCCGACGGTATACGCTGCGTCACTGGTCCCCAACACACCCGCACAGGCACCACAGCGAGCTGCTCCGCACGCCCACCTCGGAAATCACAGGCTCATAATTGTCTAGGCTGCGCCAACGCGGCTTTCTAAAGAAACTAACACCATACAGCGGGGCAGCGCTCGTCACGTAGCCACCCCGGTCCTCTTCTCGCCAGACCTATCCATCCGCATCCCGATAGAACTCCCGAGCGCTCAGAGCGTCCCCTGGGAGCGCATCCTCCTCTGTGATCTGGAACCAGTGTGGCCCTCGCCCAGTGCAGTGAATTGCCCACATCCGCGCAAACACGCGCTCCAGGTTGCGCACCCACCGCCGAGTGTCAAACAGCGGGCACTCCATGCGGGCCGCCTTGAGCGTCGCCCGCAGTGCGAGCCGCTTGTCCGTGTTGAGCCCGAACTCGACTGCGAGGTCCTCATACTCCTGATGATTAGACACGACCATCTCCGAGCCATGCCCAGTGGCGACACAGAGCGACGCGCACACGCGCGACGCCATGCGCTCGAGCGGCAGCGTCACCGTCGGCGTGCCGCCCCATAGCACGTCGCAGCCCGTCGTGTGCGCATTGCACAGGGGCGTGTCAAGAAAGATGTCTGCTAGGCCGCTGCGCGCGATGTGCACCGGCTTCTGTGCAACATCCGTGAACACGATGCGCTCACATGGGATGCCGTGCCGCGCCGCCTCCTCGTAGATCCGAGGCTCGCCGTACGCCGGAAACCGCAGCAGCCACAGCACGCTGTTGGGCACACGGGCAAGGATGCGCATCCATGTCGCAAACGTCTCCGGGTCGTACTTGTACAGCTGGTTCGAACACGAGAAGATGATCTTATCCTCTGGCAGCCCAAACTCGGTGCGGGACGGCAGATTCGCGTCGTCCAGCAGCTCCAGGTGCGATTGTTTGTAGTCGTTGATGAAGTAGCAGTGTGGCATGAGCGCGAGGTGCTCGGAGTAGCAATGGTGCAGGCTTGGCGGCGCGACGACGGCGTCGGTGATGAGGTATGGCAGGTAATCCGCGCCCATGGTGGCCGGGAAGCCCATGTAGGAGCACTGGACGGGGGCGGGCCGAAGCGGAAAGATCTCGTTCCGCGCGCCTTTGGTGTAGCCGTTGAGGTTGACGGCGACGTGGACGGCGTCGGCAGAGATGCGCGACGCGATCTCGCCCGTCGGCCACGCGGATACGTCCAGAAAGTGCTCAGCCTCGGCCTCGATGCGCGCGCGCCACTCTGATCCATCCGGAGGCGTCAGCGCGTAGCAGAAGACCTCGACTCGCGAGCGGTCGTGCATGCCAAACACGGACGCCATCAGGTGCGAGAGGGGATGGTTCGCAAAGTCGGAGGAGACGTACGCAACCCGGAGTCGCTCCCCCGGCGCGAGCGGCCGCGCGGGCACGTGCGGCAGCGGCGGCAGCTTGAGCGACGCAGAAGATAGCGCATAGTGCTTGGCGTAGCGCCGTGAGATTGCGAGCACGAGGTCAGCCGGGAATGGGTACGACATCGCGTGGAACGGCTGCACGGCGGGCAGCTCGTCCTTGCCGAGGGCGCGTCGCACCTCGAGCTCGAGACGCTGGAACAGCCCGGAGCGGTCGCGCCACTCGCACACGCTCTGCAGGCTGTGCACGAGGTTTGCAAACGCCTCGGGGAAGTCCGGCTTGAGCGCAAGCGCCCGCATGTATGCGGCGTTCGCCTGGTCGTGCCGAGCCGCGTCCTTGTACGCCGCAGCCACGTTGGCCTGCACCTCCGGCACACCCGGCTGCAGCAGCGCGACGTGCTCGTAGCACGCGATCGCGTCCTGCAGGCGGCCCTGCATCTTGAGAATGCCCCCGAGGTTGCTGAAGGCAACCGAGAGGCGCTGAGCCTGCAGTGCCGCCGTTGCCATGCTCGCGCCCGCAGCCGTCTGCTGCGTGTACTGCAGCTGGATGCACGCCGTGTAGCACGCGATCGCCTCGTCGGCGCGCCCGAGCTCGCGCAGCGTGTTGCCGAGGTTGTTGTACGCCTCTGGGAAGTTGGGCTGCAGCTGCAGGGCGCGCTGGTATGCCGTGACAGCCTGCACACCCACCGATGATCGCCCTGTGGAGTGGCATAGGCAATAGCGTAGACGGTGAACCAATGCAAACCTGACCGATATTTGGGGAGTCACGCCAAACTCATGCGAGCATGGACCACAGGCTGCGCAGGCACAGCGCATAGTGCGCAATGTGTGTACATGCATGCGGCGGGTGTGCGGGGTAGAGCGATCCGTCACCACGTCAGTGAGTCGGGGCAAAGTTGTACCAGCAAGATGCAAGCGCTTCTGTCCATCCCATGCAGTGCAAGCTGCCCTGGCCGCGCATGGTGGGGCCGCACAGCGGACAATACGACCCCACACTGGCGTCGCCATGGCTGGCTACTCGCATACTCCTGCCAATATCTCGGAGTGCCAACACACGACTGTGCCACACCCGTGGGCTCGCTTACAGGATGCACGAGCCGGTGCACGGCATGGCGGGCGTTGCAGCCACCAGCTGATGCGGTCAGCGCTGGGTCGAGGACGGGGGGAAGGGGGCCGGACCTGCGGCAGCTTGCCCTGGTCGAAGTACAGGCCCGCGATGTTGCCGAGGGCAAGCGCGTTGTCCGGCTGGCACCGCAGCACCGACTCGAACGCCTGCTCCGCCTGCTGCAGCTTGCCGAGCTCCTTGTAAGACAGGCCGAGCCCCGTGAGCGCCTCTGGCGTGTCCGGCTGGTATGACACCGCCTGCATGCATCAGTAACCATCGCACAATCTCCCTCCCGACTCGCTGCGCGCCGAGACAGCATGCCCACATTCAGACATATCTGGCGCCTGCGGTTGTGCATCACAGACGCTCCTGCAACTGCGTTTCCCATGCCGTGGGAGTGGGAGCACAGGCGCGGTGGAGAGCAGAGGGAATGCAGGAGCCGGGGGGCGCCTCGTGGGCGACGGCGCGCACCTCGGAGTAGAGCTCCACCGCTTTATGGTGGTCGCCGCTCTCGCGGGCGGCATCGCCGAGGCCACGCCAGGCGCGCGCGCTCTTTGGCTGCAGCAGGAGGGCCTCATGGAAGCAGCGCTGCGCCTGCTGGAGGCCAGCCGCGCCCTGCACAACTGGCCACGCATGACTGCTCCCACTGGATCTCAGTCTCAGAGTTCTCGGCAGCGTTTCCATACCAGCCATCCAAGCCAGCCTTTTCTGTAGCCTCCAGAGCGGCAGGTGCACACACGCCGATGTACTACTGGTAGCCTGCTGTCCGAACTACCAGCAGGACCCGCAGTGCCAGCTGCGCATTACATGCAGGTTTCCGTTATGATGCACGCAGGCAGCATTCCACCTGACTCTCCACCTGACAGTCCACAGCTGCCAGAACACCGCCCACACCGCCGGGTTTGCAGCATGGCGACGGCCGGTGCAGCGCTTCTGTGGCAGCTGCGGCAGAGGCGCACCTGCGAGAGCCAGAGGTCGCCGAGGTTCTGGTGCACGTCCACGATGCGGGGGTTGATGCGGAGAGCAGCGGTGTAGTACTCGACTGCGCGGGGCACATCGCCCATCTGCGAGAAGATCGACGCTAGGTTGTTGCATGCATCCGCAAAGTTGGGCTGGAGCTTGAGGGCCGTCTGCAGGCATTGGGGTTGTCGGCAGCGGTGGCAGCATGCGGTTGATGGGTGACGGCACGGAAAGAGGTCAGAGGGTGGGCACACATGCTCATGCTGATTCTGCGAATGCACCACACTCCTGGTGCATATGGCAGTGTGAGTTTTCGCGCTTCTTAGTAATGCAGGGAGAAGACGTCATGCATATGTGACTTATTTCAAGCACTGAGGGCTCAGTGGCACAGCCCGCTGTGGCATGGTTTGCCATGGTCAAGCGAGGTGCAAACTGAGGGTGCTGCGGAAGCACAGTTTAACACGTGTTGTTTGGGTCATGCCTTGCAAAATACATGGAGGGGGCTGGAGTCGGGACGTGTGCGTGGTGAGAAAAAGCCGCGCTCTTGGGACAAGGTGGCACAGTGCTACCTGATTGTTCCACAACTGAAAATCACCTCCGTCGAGCGGAGGGCACTGTGCTCGGTCACTGTTTGAAAAGGGGCGCATATGGCAGACAGGCTGGGTATTTGTGATGTGAGTACATTGTGCCTCAGCGCAATGCGCGCGTGCAAAACGGTTCAAGTGGGACGTACAGTTTCATGCGTGGCTGAAAGGGAGCCACTGCAACAACAGGGCTCAGCATGGCTTCAGCAGATGTGATGCTGACAAGATGGGTTCTGACTCATGCATGCTCAGATGGATTCCAAGAGCGTGGGATGGCCATCACAAATCGCACTCTTGCCCTCAGCCGTTCATGGCCCGGCTATTGTCGAGGCATGGTAGTCGTGCGTTTTGGCACGGATTAGGGATGGCCACCAGGAGCGCCTAACAGAGTATCGTGTCAACACAAGGTTGGTGGCAGCAGGCGTCAAGGACAGGCAGACGCGCACTTGGTAGTACAGTGCAGCCATTGGAAGGTGGCCAAGCTGCTGAAGAGAGTTGGCGAGGTTGGCGTGCGCCTCTGCGATTTGGGGATCCAGAAGGATGCAGACATCGTTGCACTGGGCTGACTGCTGGAAGTTGCCTAGGTGATAATGTGCTGCGCCCATCAACAGCAAATTGTCCGTGCTGTTCGGAAATTGCGAATATATCTGTAATACACATACTCTCAGAATCCAAGGTGCAGGCTGGTGCGCGTGCGACGGGCCGGGACACCGCTCTAAAAATCAATGGCTGTGTTTCAGGCACAGCAGTTTAGCCCCTCTCCGGGAGCACGCGCATGTACGTGGAGTTCGCAATGTCGAGGAGGGCATACATGATTGCATATTGTTAAAACGTTTTGATACTTCTGCTCTCGATACAGCTGGTGCGCCTGTTGAAGAAGGTCCGTTCGTGTGCTTGTGTCTGACCCGTTCGGAAACGGACAAAGAGCTGTGCCACTGTCCACTGGATGGATCCTCACAAGGCTGGGCTTATCTTCTCTGTACACGATCTGGTACTGATGCGTCCCTTGCCCCATGGGCCCTGCACAGTGCGCATTGAATAAGCGCGTGACAGCGCTCGGATCAAGCGCACCTGTGGTTTGGCGACTGCGTGGTACCGAAAGGCTTCCAGATCTGGTAGTCCAACTCTCGCCTGCTTCTGAACACTTTCCAGACCACGCGTAGACAAGCAAATCCACAGCAGAGCAATATCCAGGCTCACCCAGCCTCGAGGGGACGCCTGGCATCCCACACAGCACCACCAAGCCCACATAGCACCACCAAGCAGCACGATGTGCT
Source organism: Ulva armoricana (assembly GCA_032360965.1). NCBI lineage: Eukaryota > Viridiplantae > Chlorophyta > Ulvophyceae > Ulvales > Ulvaceae > Ulva > Ulva armoricana. The sequence continues at coordinate 2,335,572 of JAUMHO010000009.1, forward strand.
TCAGACATAATGTACAGTATGATGGTGTGTGGCCCGAAGCTCCAAAAGGCATTCGTTCAGTTGCACACTATATGACGCAATGCAGCTTGTAGACAGTGGATAACATGGCTTCATCCAGACACCATAGAGAATGGAACGATAGGCCGTCACAGATCTTCTGCAGTCAGGGATGCATACCAGTGGCTGCCAAGTTGGCACCGTTATTAATGTCATCAGGTTGACCGGGAGGCACGATCGACGAAGCGTTGTTCAAGGCGCCTTGAACAACTCCGTCCAGCCCCACCTGGCCCTGAAATGCACAGAAACATGTTCAAGAGCAGTAATGCCTGGTGATGTACGACAATACATGGCGCTTCCCTCTCGGAAGTTGTAGCTGGCAGCGGATGGAGGAAGGTGCTCGCTGGACAGAGCAACGCACCGCTGCCCCTGTCTGCACGGACCATGCCGGCGTCGCATGCGCAGCTAGCACAGCATTTGAAGATAAAACGTGCTGTGCACTCGGAGCTATCATACGATGAGGTGCCGCATTGCCCCTCGTCAGAAGAGCCGGGACTCACTACAATTCCACAGCATAGCGCCTTAACGCAGCCGCCTGACGACGCAGACACGAGGTCTACTTACACAAAAAAAAATCGATAGCCGAAATCGCAACGAAGGGCCCACAGCAGGGTGAATATGGTGCAAGATGGCGCGATTGAGGTATCCAGACAGGCAGACGTGAGCGACGGCAGCGGCGCGAAGTGTTTGCTGAATTCTGCTGGGCCGTGAAAAACAAGGATGGTGCCGCTGCGAGACGAGCTGCGTTGAGTTGTGCTTATACCAGCTGCGTCATCATGATGTTTTCAACGCGACTTACCATCAATGCTGACGCACAATCGGGATCTTGGTGCCATTAATGTTCTGCACACCACCGCGTAACTCGCGATTTGCCGACCACGAATACGGCACCTCGTTTAAGGCAATGGGGCCTGTCTTCGTCCTGATGTCATCCTGAACCACTGGCGTCCACGTCGGGCGGCGTTCCATTACATCATGCCCAAACCAGGCTCTCGGCGAGCGCCGCGCATGCACAGCAGCCATGTTTGAGAACGATGCCACTGGCACAAAACCGGATGGCTACATGGGCGGAGCAGTACACCCGGTGTGACACCGAAACCTGGTATCGGCGAGGGGGACACTGGCCACGGAAAAAGGTATGTCTAGCCCTCCAGATGTCATGCGCGGGCACTTGCGTCGTGTGTGTGTAACCATCGCCGACCAGCGTGTGCGGCAGTTCCAATCAGGGTCGAAGACAGCGAGATATCAAGTTGCCTGTCTGATTTCCGAGCAAACTCAGATTAGTCTGTCGCGTCGAACAGTGAGATGTAGCCTGCATCACATGTGCAGTTATGACGAGCACATGCACAACAATTCTCCGTTAATCGTTTCTGTTTTACCCAATGCTACCCTGAATAAAATTCTAAATGCAGGCCACTGTTTCAGCTGTCTCACCCCATCACAGCTACCCCAGTGCCTGTTTCGCAAGCACCGACCCAGTCAGCCTAATATCCACCTCCACACAGACCTGCCAAGCATGCCATCAACTATCAAGCCATCGAAGATCGAGCTGCGCCCACACCATGTCTGATGTACACACAAGCATCTGGCAGCGGCCAGATAAAACATCATCACAGTGGCGCAGACTGTAGTCCAAGCAGCCCTGCACCATCATGCATCATAAATCATCAATCCCACCTCCCTCAAGACGCAGGCGTTGCCTGCTTCTCCTTCTCGCTCACATACGTATCAATGTTCCTTGACGCCTGCTTCACCTGGTCGCTCTGCGTGTCATCTGCCAGCATCGACAGGGCCTCCTTCACCCTGTTTCGGCTCTTGGTCGCCAGGGCAGCCAAGTTCTCAATGTTGGGGCACCCCAGAGCAGCGGTTGCAGTGGACACAGCTGACATGAGCTGCTCACGTGCGTGTGTATGTGTCAACTTGTCGCCCCGGGGGGCATCCTTCGCCATGCGGGCTGAATCAATGCAAGCCTGCATCACATACCATCTTGTTGGGGCTTGCTGCCAATACACAAGTCTACACAAGATGACCTCAACCCGCAAGCAGCACAGCACAGCACAGCACACGGCGACAGCACTCCGGCATCCAAGCGCTCAATTAACATCGGGGCAGTGAAACAGTCGCACCTGAGCCATGTTTGAGAGGCACTTGCAAAAGTCATCCCCAGCGGACGCTACGGCCGCCTTGCCTAGGCTCTCTTTGCCGGTGGCCATGACATCAAGCAGCATGCAGCATGCGAGGTAGTACAGCGTCCACGCGCCATCAAATAGGGTGCACTTGAGCACCTGAAACTTGTGTCCATCTGGGATTGGCGCACCCAGCGTCTTGGGCTTCTTAGTCTTCTGCAGAAACACACAGTCACAGTTTCAGGCCACACTCGTGTTCAAACACAGCATCACAGGCATCCCGTGCAAACACGCCTGACCTGAGTGGCACGCTCGTACAGGGACAGGTAGGTTGCAAAAAGAATGACAGCAAGAGTCCAAACCATCGCACCTGGCCTGCCACCATGAGGTTGTTGCCTTCGGCTTTGAGCCACTGTGCGAACTTGAGGCTAGGCTTGGTCTTAGCGGGCATGGGAACACGCTGGACTTCGTCGAGCGGTGCACAGCGAGCATCGACTTCAGAATCGTAGAAAGCAAATAGCCGCTTGCTTGCTGCACAAGCACACACTATCTTTGGTGCTTGGGCCAAGGACCATCGATGTGCATCGCATGTGAAAACCAGGTGTGAGATGCCCATGGACAGTTTTGGGCCTTTGGGTGGCATAAAGGTGGCATAGGTTCCCTGATCGTTCACCCAGTGGGCCCGCGCAATGTGCTTGCCATGCATATGTTACCAACTCCCAATGCCGCACTGTACTGTGCATGCAGATGGAGGTACAGGGTATCGGGGTGACACGATGTACAGTTACGACGCGGCTGGTGTGAATTCGGAGCCGGCGTTCTGAGACCACATGCTTTCGGCGACAGCAGCGGACTCGGGGAAGATGTGCACACCACCATTCTCATCATTGGCCTTGGCTTCCTTGTGGGCCATGCACGCCACGAGGCGCTTGCGCATCTCTGCCTTCTCGATGCCCTTCAGCAGGTCACTGCCATAGTTGGAGCACTTCTCAACCCATGCAGGACGTGCCTTGCCCTGATTGTTCGATTTTGCCGCCTCTGACTTCTCGGGCGCCTTGCCGAAGAAGCCCCGCTTCATAGGCTTAGGCTTGGCCTGGCTCGAGGAGGTGGTCGGCACCTCAGGTTCCTGCACGAGCTGTGGCACTCGAGAGTGGCACTCAAGAGTGGCACTCGAGAGTGGAACACGGCCTGTGGTCACAGCAATCACCACGAAGAGGCTCGACTGTCCTGGCAAAACTGAGCAGAGCAGACGAGCAGCTTGCATACCACACCTATGCCACACATTCTTCCACATGATCCTGGCTGTGTTGCAAGACAAAGCCCGGTACCGGCACCGTCAGCGACAACTCATTCGGTAAATGCCAGAACATGATTCTGTGACCTAGTGTTCACCATCATCTGGCATGCTGGCATGAACAGCTCCGAAAGTGATTTCATGACCAACATCAGCAGTACACCGCTGTACAGTGGCCAAGCTGCATGGACCTGGCATCATCAGCAACGGTCCAGTGCTGATGAAAGCAAACCGTGAATGCTGCATCTGGGGCGGGCAAGAGCTTGTGCTTCTTCTTCTGGGCCATTGGCACAGTGCAGCCAGGCTTCTCATTCTTTGGATCCGGCAGGTCCTTGAGCTCCACACCGCGCTTCTTCAGGAACTCATACAGCGTCACCCTGTGCCCGTTCCACTATTATTACAACAGACCCCAGGCCAAGCCTGACCGCGGTGCCATGGCAGCGCCGACGGCAGCTTTCGGAAGGTGCAAGCAGTCAATGGCATGCTCGACTCATTTATCGTGCCCCACTCCGCCCAATCGGCGGTTTTACTTGCTGCTACAAAGAAATGGTGCTGCTTAATCTGAGAAACGACAGAGGAACAACGGAGGGGACCAAAGATTGCGTACGGTGGGTGCTCGTGCTCTGGGTCATCACACTTACACTCGGGCTTCATGAACTCGAGCGCATCATCCCAGTCGGCCTTACGGAAGGCAAGGACAGTCTTCAGGGCATCACGACCAAAGCGCTGGCCAACATCCTCCAGCAGAGTGCCCGCAAAACAAATAGTATGGTGGTGTCCGTGCAGGGGAATCACGTCTTCGTCGATTGCTTTGTGGAACTTCTGCATGAAGTACTCTGCACTCTCGGAGTCCCACTTGTCCAGCTCCGCCTTCGCTGCACAGCGCACTCGGCAGTGAAGGCACATGCTGTCTCACACGGCGTGTAATTGATGTGCGATTCACTGCGTGCACAGAGTGGCACCTCTTGGTGACACTGCAGTGAAGCCAGTGCCAGTCCAGGTATGCATGACTGCCCGGGCATTGCAGACCAACCAGACAGATTGAACAGAGCTACGAGCTCTGGTCTCGTGCTGCTACTACTGGTTTAGGAACCAATCATCTGGAGAGCTCCACAGCTGAAGAGGCGCACGGAATTTGCAGTAGTCTTTGAAGGCTGACAGAAAGCGTGTGCGAAGGTTCGGCGGCTTTGTCTCGATCGTGAGCAGCAGGTCACCCTTGCTGAGGTCCTGCCGAGAGTACTCCTCCTTTGTGATGAAAGCCTGCAGCTTGGAGCATGTTGCATTCAGGCCAAATGCCACGGAATTCGCGGCCTTGGCCAGGGCGGCACATTGGGCATTGCCGTCACCGAGCCGCGCACATCAGACAGCGAATTGAGGTGGCAGCCTTGTGCACACAATCCAGGACCAGTCAGACACGACCGACCACATGGATCAGGAGCATCACTGCGGGAAGGTGGCCCCCGACATGGACACAGCGGCGTGCAGCGCACCATCCACGTCTTCACATGGTTAGAAATCCTGGCGCGGGGCATTTCTGGCAAGCGCAGCATGAAGAGCTCCTTGACTTTGGCAGTTGTGCGGATGATGAGCTCGAGGTCTGGGTCCTGCGGGCAGTAGTCACGGGCGTACTTCTCTACGTGGCTCCACACTGCTCCAGACTCCTTCCCATCTCCAGCGTCGGCGTTCTCACTCTTCATCTCAAAGTGTGCAGAATGGTTGTAATCCGCATGGGCCACAATCAGCCGGATCTGCACGCCCACAATACTTCACAAGCCATGCTCACTTCAGGACATTCTGGGAGGTGGTTCAGCCACGTTCCAAACCGAGGTTTTGTCACCAGCCCCCAATCCGCCTCGGATGCCGTGTCTGATGTGAACATCCGCAGCTCTCAAAGCTGTGCCTACCTGCTGTATGCGACAGAGAGCACATGCATGGGTCGTGATCCAGTGCAACACAACCAGAAGAATACTATGCGCATGTACAAAGCAAGCAGTGACGGTGGGTTTGTGAACATTGCGATGCGACTGGCTGCGATGGAGACGCACCTGGTCTTTGATGCTGATTTCAAAGCCAGGGTTGTCCTCGGCCATGGACTCGGAGATACGGAAGGCGACACAGTCCAGGCCGTCAGAGTCACGGGCGTTGACATCGGCTCCAGCGTCCATCAGCGCATCAATCGCAGCAGCGGAGTGAGCATAAAAGAGCGGCGTGCGGTTAGCGCAGTCCACCGCGTTGGCCATGGCACCGTCATTGTATCCCGCCAGCTCCTGCAAACATGTCGCCCTGGCTGCTGCGCCTTCCGTCTGCTTCCAATGGCCAAGCCAGACGGGGCGCCACACTGCGCGCTCGTGCAGCGATGCATGCAGCAAAAGCGTGCTGAAAACCCGCCGCCAGCGAGGTAGCTGCAAGTGCCTGCCTGGATAGCAAGCCAGCAGTGTGCAGCAAGAGTGCAGGTGGTGGCACTCGCAGGGACACCGGGTGCGGGGCGGGGGCGTACCAAGACCAGCCTGCCGACGTGCTGGGGACTGACCTCCCCAGGGGCGACGAGCGCGGCAGTCTCACTGTCAACCTCTGGAGAGCAGCCGTTGATGTCGCACGTTGCCCAGAACGAGCCAGCCTTGCACGCCCAGTGCAGCGGCGTGTCTGCAGACGGGGTGATGGGCACCAGGGGGTCCATGCCTTCAACAGCCATCACCGCGGACGCACCCTCAGCCCAGTTTGTGAAGGACGCGAGCTGCACAACAGGCCATCAGGATCAGCATGGCGTAACTCTGTGCTTCTGTGCAACCCCACACAGCAGTGATACAGTATGCGCAGGCCATCGCCGATGAACGGGGCTCGTGAAGCGGGATTGCAGCAAGATACTGGCAGGCAGCACCCTGAGACACATGCCACTCACAGAGCAGCAACAAGCAGAGCCTCGATGCCATCTCGTAGTACCACCCCATAGGTGGCAACTTTTCTGCGGGGGGATGTTGTGCTGGTTGATGCATGGTCTGTGGCTGTGACATCAGGAGAGGCAGTCGGTATCGCCACCGCAGTCCACAAGCAACACGAGGCCACGTGGGGCAGCACCGTACCGCAGTCAGGTTCAAGCGCGCCCATGGCACGCTCGCTGGGAAGCCCTGCTCAGCGATGAACTGCACGAGCAGGTGCAGCACGTCCGGCGAAGCACCCAGTACGGCCTCAACAAACAGATCGCTTGACACCTGGTCCAGGCCACCCAGGTGGAACGGGAAGCCGAGGGAGTCTCGGGCTGACTCGAGCGTGGCGCCCTCCAGGTTGAGCAGCCACTGCAGCACCTTGAATGCAAGGGGCGCTGTCTTCTGGTCGCTGGGGTCTGGCAGGGCTCGGCCTGGGATGACACCACCAGCGGCGAAGACGAGGAAGCGGCCCAGCAGGGCCTCGTCATTGGTGGCCAAAGAGTTCAGGTTCCCTGCGCCTGGAACAGAAGGCTTGCCTTCTGGACTAGCAGCAGCCGTGCCAGGTACCTGCAGCCGGAGGCGCTGGTGTCTGCCGGCCTGCGCCAACCCGCCACATGTGGGGTTCCCCCAAACTTGGTGAACAACACAGGCGGTAGCGCAATCGCACAGCGCGGCACCTCTGAGACAAGCCAAGCACAGCCAACCCGTGCGCACCCGCCTGCCGGTGCATCGCAGAACGCGTGCTTGTCATAATGGCAGGTTTGATGAGGACAGTCCGAGCAACCACGGCTGCAGATCGCAGCCATGCAGTAGCAGAGATGAAGGTGATTGGGTGTGAGATGGGGATCGCACCGGCAACAGGTCAGTGGTCCATGGCATGAGGTTGCAGATAGGCGAGCCGGCAAGCGCGTCTTGAGAGAGAGCGGGTGCGTCGCAGAGCAGTGCTTCTAGGGCGATGCGCGCATCGTCCTGACTCTCCCACCTACGAACAACAGCCTCTCCAGCGCGCCGTCACACGGCCTTGCCCGGGGGCAAATCTCCACCCCTCGCTGATGCACCAGAGTTGAAATCGAGCGAGGAAATGCAACATGGCAGCCCCAGCAGATCGCGCGCTGCGTAACATGTCAACGAGCAGCATGGTGGCCTTGACGGCGTGAGGGCATTGGCTGTGGCATGGACGGCACAGCTGCCCGGCCCCTACGCCACTACGCAACGGGACTAAGAACCAGAGGCGGTGGTGTTCCAGCACCAGGAAGCTGACGCACCGGTTGACGCTGTTCACAAACTCGAGGATGGGGACGCAAGTGCAGTTCTGGGCGGTGCTCTTTCCGCGGTCGTCCACAGAACTCTGCAGACTCTCGATGCGCCACTCCTCAACCGGCACAACCGCGCCTGCCTCGGCCGACGCCACCTGCAGCAGCGCAGCACCGACTGCATCAGGCACGCTGTTGCAGCTGTCATAAACCTCTCGCCTGACTGTGCCTTCGTCCGCATCCTTCTCTGTCACAGTCGCCAGCAGAGCCTTGACCACCTTGCCATCTCCTCGCATACCTGCAAGCAAGACCAGCACTCTTGGAGGAGCGGTTCGTGGCCTCAGACGCCATGCAGCTATGCTGCGCACGGGTATGATGCTGTCAGACATCACCGTGTGTCAGTACATACTGGCAAACACTGTGCGCGGACAAACAGGCACACAGGACGCCCAAGTAGCAGAGGCATACTGGCGGTGATCACATGCAAGCCTCACTCGGTAAATGGCATGCTCTCTGGCGCACACTGAAGGCTGAGGGCAAGTGTGGGGCCCCCTGGGAGTCCAGCCGTGCTGGTACATGTGCGCGCATGGGCAGTGGCGGACCCTCGGCAAGGATTGCAGACAGCACGGGTACATCACGGCCGAGCATGAACTTCTGCCAAATCTTGCACTGGTACTCCTTAGCGACATCATCAGGCTCTGTGGCCTGCTCGTCCTGCACGGCCTCAACACTACAGCCCGGGAACCAGACGCGCTCAAACTCCGCAGGCATGAGATTGAGCTTCAGTGGCGTGGGGACGTTGACTGTAGCGGCCAAGATTCCGCCGAGGGTGCGGCCCTCTGACGATGGCGCAATGCAGGCGCTGAGCCACTGCTGGCGGAGGGGGCAGGATGCGGGAATGGAGCGCGCAAGGTACAGAGCCTCCAGGCCAAACCCTCCAGCTGTACCCTGAACCATGATCACAAAATATCAAGCTTGGGACCTGCTTGCAAGGAACAAATGCCAGAGCAAGGTGCTTGTGGACAGTGGCGCAGGGTAGGGCTAGATGCCTAAATCAACACACAGTCGAGATGCTGCGTGAGTGACGGCTACAGACGAAGACTTCAACCGTGATGCTGAGCCCAGCAACACACATGCGTTCCAAGGCAAAGCGCTCGAAATCATCGCGGGTGCAAACTGTGATTGCAAACTCCCTGGGTGATCCTGCTCGCTGGCATAAGGTTTCGCAACAAGCTCAGTGAACGGGTATACTGGTACCTGCTGCACGCAGCCGTGCCTGATCATCGCACGAGGACGTCAACAGTGCACCTCCTGTAATGGAGTGCTGCGATGCTCCACACGGACAGAGTCGGTATGGAAGTGGGACACTGTGTTTCCGCATGGCTGCAGCATTGATCGATTTCACCGCGCAGATGCCTGGTCGTGTATGATGCACACTTGCAGGGCTACGCACCTTGAACACATCCAAAGAGGCACTGTTGGCAGCAAACTCTGCGTCAAGAGCTGCCCAGAAGGTGCAAAACTGGCTCGGCAGCATTGGTGGCAGTTCCAGTCCTTTCGGAGGCGTGGTCGTATGTGTGGCCATCAGTGAATGTTGCTTGTGGACTGGGCCATCAAAACCGCAGGCAGCCGGAATCTTGCCACCCCTGTGCAAGAGGTCGTGGCGTGAGAGGTTTGTTTGCACATGCTTGCCTACTGATCCGCACTGTGACATGGAATGGCTCAGCAGGGAAGGCGCACGCTATCAGTGCTCCAGGAGCGCTGAGCCAGAAGGCCGGGGTGACAGGGATGGGGGAACTTGGAGGTGGCGATGTGACCATGTCATCAGCAGCCTGGGTGACCTTTTCTATGAGAGCTGTGCAGACTGGTTCCAAAGCCTTTGCAGCCCGTGACACAGCTGCGGCGTCCATGTCCTCGATGGCTGCGTCCGGAGCAAACTTCATGGCAAGAGTCTGCACAGTAATAATTTCGTCGCGACAGAAGAGCCGCATCAGATTTGAGCACACTTGACGAAACGGCGATTCCAGGCAAGGAGGAAAAATTAATATGGTACTTCCGAAAGAATCAGAGCGTGCTGTGGTTTGACAGGCGGGGTGGCTACAGGTGATACTTTCACACCACGAACTCCCAAGTCTACGGTCATCACTATTGATTACACCGCAGTGGTTCTGCTTCTTTCAAAGAGCTAGCACAGGATCGCAGTTCCGAAGGAGGGGGCAGCGATGCGCACCGATAAGACCGTATGCATCGGGAAAGCATGGCACAGAAGGGTTACCACGGCCAAGGCGGAGATCTCCACAGATCCCTCCTGTACAAGAAGCGTGTGCGAGCCACAATCAATTCCGAATGTCTCCGCAGAACTAAAGAGCCTCGCCAGCATGGTCGCCCTCCTGTTACACGCGTCTGCAGATGTTGACAGTTCAGGCAAAAAGACTGGCATCGTCGCAAGATAAACGGCAGGAGTGACCCCGCCAACGGACTTCCCATCAATTTCCACTTCCAGTGCGTGATGTTTGATATCTTTGGCGTGAGATGCCTCCAGGATAGCGCCAAGGACGTCGTCACTGTCGGATTTGGCAGCTTCATGCAAGAGACTCAACCTGCCACTGCTCAGGTTGTCCTTATCAATTTGATCAATATCGAATACATCTGCTTTGAGCAAGCTTGTAACGAGCTGTGCAGCGCCTGAGCGGATTGCGTGCTGTAGCGCTGTGCATCCAAGACTTGGGATCGGCCTGCAGCGCCAATTTACAGATGAATCAGCGTTACACAAGACACCATAGCTTTGAACACGGTCATTTCAGTAGCCAATTAGCCGGCGCGATCGTGAACATGAAGGTCAAGCGGCGCACTTGTTCAATATCGACTGGTTCCCGTCCGCGACGTCTTCATTCAAGGCCAGAAGAATTTGGTCGATGGATGATGTAGATTGCAAATTTATTCCGGAAATTCCAATGGCGGCATGAAGCTTGCATGCTGCTGTGGGTTGGTTCGCTGCTCTAGCTCCCCCCTGGCCAGCCTACAAACTGGCTTCCTAATTGAGGTATAAAATATCTTTCCAAATTTTCAAGTAGTACATCTAGGAAACATACCTTGGCCCCGCGTCCCTGAGACTTCTTGGGCGGCATCGCGGATCGCCTGCCGAAAGAACTACGCCCACGCAGCGCCGCTTGGCACAACCACAAGGAGATAGAAGGATGGAGATTTATTCATATGAGCCTATGCTGACTTTCTAAATACGCTAATGGGCGAGTGAGATGAGAAAACGAGATCCAGCGGTTTGAACCCGGCAAGGGCAGCTGCACGTTACATGTACACCTTCAATGGATGCTGCCATGACGACAACTGGATGCTGTTGGGCGATCCGCAAGTCGTGTGTGCTCTGTTGCCAAGTGCGGTTTTGGGAGCACTCGGTGAAAACCCCGAAAAGTCTGGTCTACGTGATCACCAGCGTGGATAACTTGGCCTCCAGAGAGAGAATGCCCACATGGCCGCTACTATCATGCCGCGTGACGGGCCGATGAGCTTTTTCGTCGTTCCTCGAAGATTAACGTCAGCATATCTCCCATAAAATGCCAGTCCTATTCAGCATAATTCAAAGTGCTTGCTCCAATGGAACTGCAACGGATGGCGCGCGGCATGAATAGTGACGCTGCTTCTTATTGGTCGTCCAAAGTTTTGTTGAATTTGCCGAGCCTGCACGTTGAACATGGCATTTGAAGATGTGTCCCTGGAAGATATCCAGCAGCAGCTCCAACTCCTGGGACATAGCGTACCAGATGACCTTGTCAATGCATATCTAATGGAGGTTAATGCCACCAACTATGCTCCAGAGTCATACGAAAACCAGTTGGATGACAATGCCAGTTTAGCAGCAAGGCAAATCGGTCCCGATTTGAAATCAGCGAGCAGCTCCCGAGCACCATCCTGCAACCCAAACGCAATTGGGAGCATGAACTCAGATCGCCTTCAAGGAGGCGGCGATTCCTTTGACCAGAGCCGTTCACCTGCTGCGGACACGATTTGCAAGGTATGCACCATAGATCACGCTGGGCGCGTCCGCTGATAGCTGGCTGTACACTGGTGCCATGCAGGATCGTTCGAGTGGCCAATTTGCCGCATACTCGGGGCGTTGCGAAGGCACGAGGGCAGTAGAGAGCAGCGGAATGCCCCGGCTCGGTGTGACGCGTGTCCCTGAGATGTTGAGCCAGGTTGTGGCACCCGCAGCCGCTGGAAACAGTGCAGACGAGCCGAATCCCCCCTCTTTCCAGTCTCAGCAGGCCACGGACAGCTTTGGAACTGTTCCCCTTCAAGAGTCCCATGAATCAGACCATCTCTTGCCTGAGGATGTGCTGAACCGAGCTCGCAGCATCATTAATGAGCACATGGCTGAACACCAGATGCCATTGGTCAAATCCCTATCTAATTTCACTCTGAAGGACCTGCCACCTGGTCGCATATCATCAGACCCCGATGCTAGAACTGGCGGGTCTGTGCCCAGCCGCACAGCCACCCATTACAGAGGCACAGAATGTGCAGTCGAGTAAGTCTACTGTCATTATCCTGTGACGAATCAACCCAAGGACATCTCCACCGTGTAATCATCATACATGCGTTGTCATTTGGTCCGCTGTACACCCACGTGCCATGCCGACAAAGGCAGCAGTTGGCCACGTGCTTCCTTACTGGCACTCATCTTAGCCAGTCGGTGCAGTGCACCTCGGTGCGACCTGTTCCAGAGATCTATCGTGTGCAGGGAACCCTTCATCCATGATGCCCACAAGATCCCCCACACAGCCACAATTCCCACCTCCACCAGACCAGGACCTCCACCACAAGCAGCACGGCGTCCTGGCACAGCTCCAAGCAGGCAACCGCGAGCTCCCTTGTATGCATCTGCACATGACGACCATGAAAATACAGTTGGTGAGAATGGGCATGTCGATGCACACATCGCGCGACTGCAGCGGGGAGCCAGCAGCCGCCGCAACGCACTGGAATCGCTGGAAGGCAGCATGTTCAACAGCGACCTGTCACACGATGACCTCATGATGCATAGCGGCAGCAAATCACATTATGCTGGCCGACCCGCAACAGCTGGCGGCCGGCCTCATGTGGCACAAAGTGGTGCAGAGGGAGTGCGGGCAAGCGCGGCCTCGTCCAGGCGCCATTTCAGCAGCCACGGGATGGGTGGAGACGGCTGCGAGCTGGAGGAATTTCGTTACAGGCCAGAGCGGCATAGGCCTCGTGCTTCATCGCCCGAGCGGACTCGGCTGCGCCCACAGGTCAACCTGAACTCGAGCTTCCTGACCGGGCGGTCGTGCCTCAGCGGACAGGCACGCAAGGTTGACAGGTGTAGCTGCTTCTTCGTGCTCCACGCCTGTAGGTGCCTGCTCCCCAGCTCAGGCTATGCACGTAGTTTGTTATCTATTTTATCCGGCCGTCTATTCTGTCAGGCAGCATGGACCGGCCACATGCTGGGCACTGCAGTGCTACAGGTGCTCTTAGCCTTACTCCTAGCCTTTTGTCACCGATGCATGTCTATCTGCATTATGTTCGTGTGGCTCTGTTTTGACAAGAGGTTAGTCCCAAAGCCTCGTGCTGCCACATAGATGGCCGTGGTGACCTTCTGACGCAGGCTGCGGGTGTGTTTGTGTGATGAACTCTCCAGGTGCTTATCCGCTGGATAAAGACTGTGTGCTTTGGCTTGGCTGAGTGGGCCCCTGTGAGCAGGGTGGCTCGATATCAGCAGCTGAGTAAGCAATGGAGCAAAGACCAGTTCTTGTCAACGACGAGTCGACGGCGCAAGCAAGGATTTCAGGAGGCATATGCCGCTGCACATGAACTCTCCCAGGCTGAGCTTGCTGCCACTAAAGCCACCAACTCTTCAGACAGGCCGCACACAGCCAGCAGACGGCCTTATGTACCACCCGGGGAGAAGCGGCGGGACCGGCTTCGCTGGGATGTGCGCACAAGAATGCAAATGCAAGACAACATGTAATTCAAGCAGACTGAGATTCATGCTGCTCGATTGGCAAAGTAGTGCAAGCTGAGCACTTCACACCTGACGTTTTTGTCATTGTGGTGACGCGCTGCTGCGGGACTAATGGTGGCAGGTTATGTCGACCGATTCTGCAGCTGCATGCAAGACCCAGAGCATCTCATATACCAGGCTTGACATAGTACACAACGGTACCTGAGTTTGACAGCAGCTTCTGGCGGGGTCCAGGGTAGCCAACGCGCTTTTTCCCAGTGTGGGGCAGTCAGTGTGAGCCGTTTCCGTGTCTGATTGAGTATACCGCAACAGGCCAGCATGCTTTGAGATGATCCGTTGTCAGCTGCATGACCAGCTAGTAGATTGTTCCACTGTGCAAGTTGGTGCAGACCTGACGATACACTTGCTCGATGTAAGATTGGCTATTGCATCATTTTCCACATTCCGTGTGCCTACGCGAAGGCTCCCACGAGTGCAGCACTCAGGCGGTGCCTACTCCTTGGGCGTACTCCCCGCATGTACCCCAGCTGTCGCGAAATAGGAAACAGGGTGGCCACATTTCACTACACACATAGAACCTGCCCAGATCAACATCCCGCAACGGCTCCATCTGGGGCCACGCGCTCCTTGCAGTGTTTTGGACATGCAGGCGGAAGCGGGGGTGCTGCAGCGCTCTTCTGCTAACTTGCCGCTGCACTTACATGTTGCAGCTCCGCTTGGCGCTCCAAGCGGTGCCTTCGAATCTCCGCGAAAGTTAGCATCTGCCGTACTGCAGGTGTTCGGACTCCCTGGTCCCTGTCCCACATGCGGCAAGCGGCTGCAAGGTCACCAGCTTTCCGACGCCTTGCTCCTGGTGGGCAAGTCTGCGGCCTGCATTGGGATTTGGATTGGTGGACTTTCCTGTGCATGGAACATGGGCGGCGTGAGGCGTTGATCCTGATACCAGCGTGCAAGAGATCTGGCTGCAAACTGCAACAAGCCGAAAGCAGACATATGCGAGCACTCTTTGCCAGCACACATTGGCCTGGGGTTTGCAGGCGAGGCTGCCGCTATGGTACATGCAGAAGGTGATGCCGCAGCACCAAACACAATGGACATAGCTTTGTACACGACTGCCGCTCCGGCTGCTTTAGAGCCTGGCTTATACAACTTGCATAGGCAGCGTGTTGGCAAGCATACCGTCTTTGTGAAGGTCCAACACTGCGTGCGCTCTGTTCGCGGGGCGAGGGTGCCGGGACTGGAAGCAGGTTCAGGGGGTTGCCTGCGGGGATATCCAGGCCGGCGTGCGCCCTCAGGAACACCTGCTGCTCATCAGGGCTCATCGGCCTGTCCAAACCGGCCACAAAGTTCCCCAGAATGGCGTCGTTCGCCTTCCGGACTTCCTCCAGTTCCTGCTGCTGGGCATGCCATCGTGCTTGACGGTCAGCCTGCAGCCAGGTATCCAAACATCAGCACAATCTTGTGCAACAATACATCAACTGGCTCCCAAGGTCCTTCGCCCCCGCTCTGGTTGCAGATGTTTCTCGCTGCTGGCATGGCATGCAGCGCTCTCATTGAGCTGATTGAGAGGCACGCAAAATGACCCAGAAGCACAGCGGCCACTCTGGATCAAGCGAAGGTCTTGCGCATGATCAAGCCATAGCTTTCAACAGCATGTTGCCGCCAGCGAGTCCAAACGTGGCCCAAGCCCATGCCAGTCAGCCAATCGCAGCAGCGGCGTCTCAAAGCTGTTTCACTTCAGCCACATGAAACAAGCCATCCACATCAGTGACCCAAGGTCCAAGCACCGCCAACAGCACCCAACGCTCCACACCCGTGCTTGCAGAGTATCCAAGCGGTTGCACAAAGGCTGCAGCTTCTGTGGGAACACCGCAGCCAGCATGCGGTCCGCCTTCGCAGCATGTAACGATGTTGACTCTGGATGCGCCCAGAATTTCTCCGTTGGCGTGCCGTGCAGATCAATCTGCGCGTTGTCGATGTCCTTCAGGAACTCGGTCCGCAGTGACGCCACGTGTTCCATGCAGTGCGATACCCGCCCCCCCCGATTTGCGGACATCGGACGGCCGGTGCTCTTCTGCGCGTTCAACCGCGCCGCCTGTCGCTGCCGCTCCTTCTTGCGCCGCCCCTCTTGCGCCCGCGCGACACGCGCCACTTGCATGCACACGTCACTGGCCTTGTGCCCAACACATGCCTGCACGCGCACGCACATACCACAATCAATGTCTGGAATCTGCACCACCGATGCGAGTGCACGCAGCTGAACCGCAGCACCTTGCTGCAGGCAGCACACTGGTGCGATTAATAACGCACATGAAAACGCCGGCACCTGCAACTGCGGCACATCCCCTCGTACAGCCTGCCTATCACGCCCTCGCGACGCAAACAACGCTGAACGACACAAGCAGGCTGCTGCATTGATGCTACGAGGCTACGCAGCAGCGGGATGAAGCACCAACACAAAGCAGGTGACAATCTACCGCAAACCATCTGCCGAGGCCGAAAGCGTCGCACATGCTTGCTGATCATGTTGCACCGGCTCAGCCAGTACGTCAGCTGGAACGCCATGTAGTTCCGCAGCTCCTCCACGATGCTCCCAGGGCTCTTGATTGCCAGCTGCTCAGCAGGCACCGCGGCGACGCGGAGCGGGGTCAGCGCGACCACCTTGAGACTGTCCTGCTGCTCCCCCTCTCCCACAAACAGACGGCCCCCACCAAACACACCACCGATCCCCACCTCCCCGAGGACTTTGGTCGGTGTCATCGACCGTACGAGGTCGCGCAGCCGACTCGCCTGGCCCAGGGTACCCTGTGCATGGCCGCCCTCGTGGATGGCCACATTGGCCAGCACGCCCGCGTCGGCCATTGTGGGTGCTGTGGGGTCGCGGATGTACGCTTGCACGTCCTCTACGCCTGCAAGATCCCCACAAGATACAGGCGGTATGTGTCACTGGCACACACCCGCGCAAACCATTGCCACGCCCCCACAGTGCATGTACAACCACCGTTAACCAATGACGCTGGAATCAGCTGTGTTTCATGGAGGCAAACTGCAGGTATGGTATGTGCATGCTATTTGAGCATCAGGCACCAGCAAGTTTGGGAAGTGTGGGAGGATTGCGAGCGCACTGGGGGCCGCCGCGTGGTCTAATGCCTGGATTTGTACCATGCCTTGGCGAATGAAATATACTGTTGGAGGCTTTTCTTGCATCACCTGCACAGAAGCCACGCTGTGCGAAGGCAAATCCACGCACAGAAGCGCATCGTGCTGCTATTTCACGGTCGCCAGATAGAAAGTCTCTGTGAAAACGCCACTGGTGTAAAACATGCGGTGGCATGTCACCCGAACAGGCCAATGCTCTGCTCACTGACCTGTTGAAGTAATTCAACTGATGTGCATCTCCATCATGGCTGGTCATGCATGCCGTTGTCTGTGCCCCCAACTACGCGTAGCAGGCAGAGCAGGACCTCAATCTCAAACCCCTGTGCTAGCTCCCTAGACTCGAGGTGTTTGACGAGGTCGTCCATTGCGCCGTCATCAGCTGATCGCAGCGCCTCAACCCGCAGCTGCAGGAAGCTCTTCGTCAGTCCCTGCTCCCGCCGCAAATATGTCCCTAGGATCTCCTGCACCGCAGCCAGCGCTGCCATGGACCCGCAGCGTGCATAGAATCATACCAGGAACCAGATGCACAGCGTGGGGTGGAGCATTCTGTACGCGCGGTCATCCACCACAGTAGAAGCTGACATCAGCAGAGCCACGCGCTGCAGGGGAAGCCATGTGTGATACTCAAAGTGTCGGTGGCACAGATGGAGAGGCGTGTGCAGCAAGTGGAATACCAGGTACTGCTTGCGAGGCACGAGCGCAAGCATGCCGACGCCACTGCAGATTACTGTGCTGCTGTGAGGCTGGCCGTGCAGGAGGTCCGGCTCCCCAAAGCAGGCACCCTTACGGTACACAGCCAGCAGTTTTTTTGGCATCAACGGCCGGTACGTCTCACCGGGGCCCAGCAGCAGGTTCTCAAACGTGCCTGCATGCCACGGCACCGCTGCTACTCGGACCAGGGACCGTTGGGACATCTGCGATGCCAGAAAAGAGCAAAGGGTACCTGAGAGCACCAAGTACAGATGCGTGCTGTCCTCGCCCCCGTTGTATACCACGCCATGTTGCTCCCGCTGCTGCAGTTGTACTGCAGGGCACAGTAGCTTCAGCATGGCTAGTGGAAGCATGCGGAGCCGCTCACTGATGAACTGGAGCACGACCTGCAGGATGCAACGGTCAGTGCTGAGAACGCATGCCAAACCAATTGCTTCACCATGCGTTGTGCCGATGTGGCATCGGCGTAACATCTAGTCACTGCAGTCCGCATTGCAGCGGGCACGTGGGAAACCAGCAGCTGTACAGTCACTAAAAATGATAGTATCTGGCAGGTCAGCGCTTGGTAATGCTTTAAAAGTTTTTCTAGTAAGATGCTGGATGTCCTCAGAGGCGGTGCCCGGGGATCCCAGTGGTCAGTATCCAGACGTGTGCCTGGAAATCGTACCGCAAGCTCCTCCATATGCAGCCACTTTTTCTGCTCGAGACTCTGAAGCAGCATCTCCTGCTTTGACTTTGCTGCAGCAGCGCTCAGCTTCCCACCACCCGGCAAGTCCGAAGATGTTGCATCAATATCCAATGATAGCAGCAGCCCGCTTGGCGGGCTCGCAAGGCTTCCTCCCTGCCTGGCACTGAAGGACTGGCCCTCTTTCATGGATCTTCCTGCGCCAGTGGTCTTGGTCCGAGCTGCAAAGCACCATACCATTATGACCATTCGAAACAGACGGCTACAAACCAGGCAGCACCAGCAGCATTACACTGACGGGGCACTTTCACGACCAGCCACAACCACTTGAACATCGCCGTAAATGTGCACTACCAGCAATGACGCCTGATGCAAGCGCTAGGGTGGAGCGGGGAAGGTGGAGCGCACCAAGCTTGCGCCTTGTGCAGGAAGGACCCTGGTCCCCATCCAGTACGGCACGCAGCAAATCCATGTCTCTCTGGAGGTCCTCAAAGCTGGCCACGAGCTGCGAGATTCGTGTCAGCAGCATGGGATGCGGAGTGCGGCCAAGCTCCCGCCTCTTGCGGTTGACCCGGCCCCTCTCCTCCGCATCCACACGCTTTGCCTGCGCTGATCAGCTGTTACCAACTGGTGCTAGAGCGAAGATGAACCCACTGGCTGTTGCAGCTGGCTTTTGCTATAACAGAAGATCATTCATGCGCCAGTGGCAAAAGCATCACATGCAACGCAAATGCCCAGGAGTGTTACTAACATCTGTGCAGGTTTTCCTGAAAGGAACACAGAGGTGGCAGTCGGCTAGTAGTCCTGTACAAGCAGGGTGAGCAAAGGCCCTGCAGTGGAAACTCCCGGCAGTGCAGATGTACAACATCCAAACATGCCCATTTCCACGACAACATATGAGCCATTTCCTGAAAATTCACCCACAGGTGAGGGACGAAACACGAGTGTCCATTGTCGAGATTCAGTATCAGCTGCCGGACCGTTCATATAGCTGAATACCGGTTGTACTGCTCCTGGTGAGGTGCTAAATGGAAGTTGTCATGTGTGCTTCTGGCATCCATCATGTTGATTACACGCAAAAATTCCTGGGAGGTTGTCTGGAGGTCCACCAACAGATCAGTTCCTCACCTGGTTCTGCATCGTGACCTTGGTCTGCTTCCAGCGAGATTCTGGTTTGGGTGGCAGACTGCGCCCCAACGGCATGTTGGGAATGACCATGGCCTCATTGTCATCCAATCTGCACCACAGTGCGTTTCTAGCTCCAACAACCATAAGCAGAACCTGTGGCAATGCGCAAACACTTGTTCAAGGTAGGCGTATTGGACATGTGCATGTGATTCCATGGACAAGCGCGACCAAAGTGTTCTGTTGTGCTGATCATGCACCCCATATTCTGAATGCCGCATCAGGCTCAGCAAGACGCACGATGGTGGCAGCAGGATGCCCTGGCCCTGCAATTGCATTCGCTCAGATACATTCAACTTCCGATCCTGTACGAGTTGCTTTGGATTGGGGGCCTCCCCCAAATGCTCCAAATTCGTTTCATCAAGTCCTCGCTCTTCTGTCACTTCATTTACGACTTCCGCAACCTCTGACGCCAAGAGCTACACCAGGATTAAACTCAGGGAGATTGCATTGCATAATCAATACACGTGCGCAGTGAATCTGCATATTAGGACGTCCGCAGGTACGAGAGCGGCACCAAAAGCTTCTTATGTGCTTCTTGCCTCCTCAGGAACACCTCTCCTTCGTGAGCAGCGAGGGTTAGTGCAGACTTGACCACCATGCTCAGCTAAGGACTAGACTTCAGAGAGTCGATATTGGCCAAGAATCTGTGCTCAGCAAGAAGTTTGAGACAATTTACACCGCTGATTTACTGGTGCATGTCGACGACACTGCTGTCTGTGTTGGCGGCTGCAAACGACAACAACAGGTCGTTGGGCAAGAACACCGTTTACTTCGGCAAAATACAGATGCATTACTTGTGCATACCCAATGCAGAGGTTTTTAGTGTTGCCATGATCCGCTAAAAGTTTAAAACGTCATGTCCACGGCGACACAACGGCTTCAACATCTTTGCGGGCATCCACTCACCAGCACAGCGCAAACCTACGCCGATTCCGCAACCAGCAAGGGCAGCAGAACGCGGAGCTACAGCTTTGATCCGCGTGGGTATCCGTAGTTGTGCCTGTAGATTAATTATGCACGTGTTGGACACTCAGAATGCTGGACTTCGATGCATTGCGCACCCATCTGCTGGTTCTGCTGTAGAGCGCGCATGCGATCTTGCCATCCGCTTTGATCATGCTTCCACACAGGTGACTTATATTCCATTGTAACCTGTTGTATCGCCTATTACCGACACTTGTGAATTTTCATACACACTGCTCCCCTCCCATTGGCACAATCCCCGCGCTCTGCCAGCGATCTGGAGCAACAACATTGAAAGAACATGTACAGTTTGGCTGTAACGATGATGCTCGTTGTACACAGCCCCAGGCTGGTCACGATTTGATTGGTAGGCTCGGGTGTTTCGCCTTAAAGAGGCTCATGGACCATGCAAGACAGGGCCAGTTCTACTTCTCAGTTTCGTTGTGCTAGAATGAGAACATTACAGTGATACAAGAAGTTGTGTCGCTACTGCCGCTGCTCTGTTGGTCTCCTCCTGTACATTTCAAGGAATGTTGACTAGCAGGCTGCGGAATGTCCGTGCTGGCATCCCCGTATACGCAGTTGCCATTCCCTTAGCAGTGTGCTTCATGATATCTCTGTGCGTTTTGTGGCAACGTTTATGGTCGGAGATAGCAGGCCTGCATATGGCCACAAACACAAGCATTATTAGGACTGCCGCAACGACAAAAGTTGGACGTGGTGGAGTTGATCTGGAAATAGAAAACAAACTCCTCAAACTGCAAATGAGTGACTTGTCACAGCAGCTTCTGGCTTTTCAGCATATGGGGGTGCCGAAAGCTGACTCGCCTCAGCACAATTTGTCGACATCTATGGACCGGCACGCCCCTTGGACACCAAATGCAGACCGGGATCAAGCATCATCTAATCCCGAGCTTGCATCCACGCTGAAACGCATTAGCATCAGGAATGAGGTTGCTGTAGCGGTGAGCAACAAGTTTTTGGCAGCGGACGGGTACATGTTGGAAGCCTGGTACGCACTCAGACTGCTTCAGTGTCCTTCAGCGTTGATGCCGTTTGAGGACTGCGTCATTACGAAGTTTGGCTCATACTGATGTGTATACAACATGATGCAATCATGTAAACTGAGTGGGTCTCGCCAGACTTTGCAGGTGCAAGGGCATGCAAAGGGCTGGTGTCACCAATCACCTGGTTGTGGCTTTGGATGATATGACACAGGATCAGGTCGAAAAGTATGGATCAACCGCTGTCCGCGTAAACCTCTCTGGTGATGAGGAGCAACGGGCGCTGCAGACAGGATCATCGCACTCTGTTTCAGGTATCAGTCATAATGAGCCTTGTCTGTTGCATTGGTTAGTTTGGCGGGGCGATATCTATGTCTAGCCAGCCCATGTGCAGTGGTAAGGGTACCTGGCGTGAATCTAAGAGCATGCTGCTGGCTCCATCGCATGTACCATCCTACTGGAAATGAAATCCTTGCTCGTCCCGGATGTGGCCACGCATGCGCTTGACTGGCTTTTGTTGATGAGAGCTTGTCACACAATTGAAGAAGTGCTCCAGCGCGAATTTGCTCTGTGCATGAAGGGCACTATGATGCCCACTTGATGCCTTGCTTCAGCCTTACAAACAACACTCCTATCCAACCGTCAAGCACATGCAGCTGGCATGCCTAAAGAACTTGCTGCGCCAATTCCATAACTGCACTGGGATTATTGGAAATTGAGAGGGATGTAGAATTTTGCAATGTCTGTGTGCAAGACTAGGAGGTGGAACGATGCACTGCCCTGCAGGCCTTAAATTTCAAATCCTGAAAGAGTTCTTGTTATTGGGATACTCAGTGCTACTGTCAGACGTCGACATCGTCACAATCTCTAATCCATTTCAGCATCTGCAGCGAGATACAGATGTGGAGGGAATGAGTGATGGATGGGATGCCGCCAAAGCGTGCGATGCTCGAGTCCGCATGTGTTCCTGCACTTCAGTGACCAATCTGCTCCCCAGGGCAGCTGCTTCCCATGTCACGGGCCCAGGTATCACATGCGATGTCGTGCATGGTGCCTCGGTCAGACACAGCTGATATGGATGACGCGTAGCTGGCACTAAACCTGCATAGAATCTACAATTGGTCCTGTTGTGCAGATTAGTGACCCTGCTAGTCAGTGCTGCAACATACGTTCAGTCAGTCTCCATGCTGTGTAGGTATGGATACAATGATGTGTTTGACGATCCAAAGATGGGCTGGAGTCGCTACTCGCATAGTATCCGTGTGTCCGTGATCAACAGGTGCAACTTCACCCCTCAACTGAACATGAGGCACCTGTAGCCAGCACAGCTTTTCATCTTCCTGTTCCATGACCATGAGCTTGACATGTGTTCATGCACACGATCCCACGTGTGGCAAGGGTACACTTGTGAGCCCTCTTTTATTGCCTCGGCTAGTTGCCGCAACTGTATATGTTTTGCCGCTCCTACCATTCACCACATGCATGCTTGTGCCAAAAACCCGCGCCACTCGCTCAGTTGCACTAAGGATATGCTTCTCAAGTCGAAGGCTGCAGCTAACTGAAATTGTGCCACCAAATTCATTCGTAAAAACTACAGGCCGCCCCATGCCACTGTACTCTGGCAACAGCCCCTAGACTCTAGAGGTAGACATGTGTTCACTCTCTGAACCTCCTGTGTGATGCAGTGGTCTGTTCTTCATGCGGCCGACACTTGCATCCATGGACGTCCTGAATCTCGTGTTTGACCGCATCAAAACAGAGCATGGCTGGGATCAAGCGCTGTTCAATGAGGTCCTCTTTCTGCCGTCCCGG
The DNA here is from genome assembly GCA_032360965.1 of Ulva armoricana. Lineage (NCBI taxonomy): Eukaryota > Viridiplantae > Chlorophyta > Ulvophyceae > Ulvales > Ulvaceae > Ulva > Ulva armoricana. Next base: position 2,358,743 of record JAUMHO010000009.1, read on the forward strand.
CCTGGCTACAGGTCCCCACACGCCACACGCCGCATCCTGGACCGGTTCCTCTTCATGAATTCTAAAACTCTCTTTGTTTACCTGCGCAAGGATGCACAGCTGTACGCGGACGTCACGCCTGTGATGGTCCACGTCAACTACCACAATGACAAGTGGCGGAGGTTCATGGCAGTCGAGCAACGGTATGTGCATGGAGTTGCCAATGCACTGGACTCGTTGCCAGATGCAACAACATGACTACTGAGCAGGCGAGTGTGCCAGAAGCCTGTTGCGGACTGGTGGCCCACTTGAGTTGATGTCCTGCTTGGCCAGCACAGGGAGGGCTTAGGTGCCGGGCATGGCATGAGCTAGGCATCAGTCTCAATTTTATGGGTCCTGAATATGGCTGTGCAGAACTTGCGGTTTGGAATCGATCTGGAGCCGCAGTCATCAAGTATGAGTTATGTGTATGCGGGTTTGAGTGCACATGGTCATGAGCTGCGGTTTTAGGAAGGCCAGGCAATGTGATTTTGTCCAGATGATAGTAAGCCATGGAATGGGAAACAACGCTGCAAGGCAGTGATTATAGTGATGGGCTTGGTGAATTGCCTGCACCATAAAGCTTGCAGCGCTGTATCAAGACCGCCTGGTGAATGGAGAGCAGCCACACCTGGAAGCTGTTGGCTGTATAGATCAATATTTCTATCATGATGTAACTCTAGTGCCGCTGGATAACTATGCTGAAAATCACCATATGGCTTGTGGTGCACCTTATGTGCATGTGTGGCAGAGGCAGCCGTCTAGATGACCAACTTAAACTCAACACACTATAAGGACGCAGGTGCAGATGGCTGCTGATGGGCAACAGTGTATGTTGCGGTACTGAGAGTATGATAGACCGCGGTTAACACAACGCCTGATTAAACACTTGAAAAATCGGGTGCCTTTTATTTCTGGAACGGATGCCGTTTTTCATTTCTTGCCTTGGCGTAGCACCGCTGTGATGGACAGATGCAGCACCGTTATCCACAGGGATTTTTCAGCACACGATTGAGCCTGTTGTTGATTCAAACTTGAAAAGGCTGCAACTGAACGTGATGTGAATGCAAAAGGACAGCAGACATCTTTGAATGTGAGGTGCAGCCAATGCCACAGACCGCGGGACAGTGGTGACTGGGTAATTTCCAGGCGTGTCCTCAGGCAGGAATACGCAACAGAATCGTGCGCGTGGGCACGTGCATCTGAATAGACAGGCTCACATGCAGCCCCACTGCTGCCTACTGGTACTGGAGACCTCCAGTGGCTCCAGACACAGGGTCGCCGCCTATGTTGCTCCGTGGAGGCACCAATGAGACGGACGCAACAGACTCGTCGGAGATCAGACTGCCTGCAACCCCAACTCAAGGCTTTGTGAAGTTCGGCGGCAGCAGAATGGTAGCCGTACTATACTCCCGCCAACCGCCTCAAGTATGATCGCCTCAAGCATGATAGACGCTGTTCTGGGAAACTAGGCAATCAGGCACCCGGCGGCATGCTATTCTTCTTGCACAGTAGCACAGTGATGTAAGTAGTTGGCACACTGGGCTTGGGGATGGCATTGGCATCACGACGGCCTGCACATGGAAGCCTACACGGAGGGTTGTCCACCAGAATTCCCTCCTGAGGCATCTGCCTGCGCAGGCGCACGACCACGTCGTGCGGAATCTCAAACTGCTGGACAAGACGTGCCCAGGCTGCTGGCGCCATCGATGCTTGACCCTGAGCTGCTCGGATCAGTTGCGTTGCAGTCATGGGCAGCTGGCCCCGATGCTGCAGCCATGTCTCACGGGGCAGCAGTGAAGCTACCGCTGCCATTGCTAGCGCACTCTGCAGTAGTTCTTCGTTGTCTACAGCGGCTGCTCCAGTCTCACCTGCAGCGTGAGAGGCTCGCCCAGGTGCCATGGCGTCTGTATCAGTGCCATCCTGGGGCCTCTACCCTGTGCCAGCTTCAGGACCATTGATCGGGCTGCAGCTGGTAAGTCCAGAGATAGAGGGAGATGACCTGCCTGAGGGCTTCGAGCTCCCGTGATTGTGTAGAAGCACGAGAATAGCATAGATGCCGGGTATTCGTTGGGGTCGAGCTCGGAAAGGTGCCGGCGGCAGATTGGGGAGGCATGCTTGGCAGTGGAGTCTGGGGAAAGGATCTGCACAGCAGGTGCTTGCATTTGAAATGTGCTGGAGCTGTGCTGAAGCTGTTTATGCTCAATGCCCGGCCACTCATTAGCCACAGGCAGAAGTGCCTGGTCACAGTGGTGATCTTCGATAGCTGGCACTATGTCATGTGCTGCAGTGTGGCAAATGATGGACTGAACAAAGGTGCCAGAGGCGGCGCACAAATTGCAGCGACGCCATAGGTATTGAATGGCCGCATGGAAGCATGGGACACCAGGCAGCACAGGGCATCTGAAGCGCTCTCCATGATGATGAGCTCGTGATAGACCCTGCCACAACAATCGGGCTATGCTGTACTCGCGTATTGAGTTGATGCCCTTTGGAGCCTTTGCTTACAGCGACTGCAGTGCCAAGAATATGGCTAGCACTCATTCAGACTCAGTGCCAGCACAAGTGCAGGCTCGGTACAGGGCCTAAGTGAAGGGCACGATTCTAGCTTGCGCAGTGCCAGCACAGGTGTGACTGCAGGAAACAGTGGTAGATTAGTCGACAGAAGGATGGCTTGCATCCGTGGCTTCCATAGCTGTGGTGACTGGAAGGTTCCTGCAAACGCCACAGGACCAATGACAATGCTTGTACTGAGACGGGCGTGCCATTCCATGGCATGTTTTGCTTGTGCTACAGGCATTTGAGGTGTTGCATGCACGCAGCACCTGCTCATAGCAGTGGTTGATGATAGTCCAGGTTCATACGGCAGGGCAAAATGTTTGACATAAAAATGAATGAAGTGTGGATATTGCACCAAGTGCTTGACAACAAATGTGACTGTGTTAACCTCAACCATAAGCGCCATTGCTGACTGGTGCAAACTTGGCGAGACGTCCATACCTGCTTCATCTTGTGCCATATAAACAGTTTGATCCAGGTGTGTTACACGGAGATCAGCACAAAATCCCGGCAGCGCCAAGGGGTGAATCACAAGCCAACCAAAGCACACGAAAAA
>JAUMHO010000009.1:2365599-2429316 GCA_032360965.1 Ulva armoricana
CCATTGATCGGCCGCACACGCACGCAAGGTCTCCGTCCTGGCCTGCGAAGGGTTCTTCGCCAAGGCGCAGTCGTGCATTTGATCCAGGTGTGGCTACAAAGAAGCTGAATTTCGACGTTTACAACACGTCGACTTTGGTTACCTCCGCGAAACTGTTGTCGACGATGCGCAGAATGAAGCCCAGTGCAAGCCCAGTGCACGAGCATAGACGCTAAGACGCATCGACGGATATGGTCCATGCAGAATTGTGAAGCACCAGGCTTTGCTTGCAACCTTTGGTCAGACCATGCGGCAACGCATATTTGCAATGGTGCTTTCTTGTGGTGGTACCACCCTGCCTGAACTTCGTTGTCACCTCACTGGCGGAACCTAGCGTGTTAACAGCATCTGATCATGAAGGAGCATGCGTAACCACAGTAACCCCATAAATGGCAAGGGTCACGACCATAGAAAATTTTGCATGCAGATACCATACGGTGTCTACATGACCTGTGGCTATTCGTTGGGAAGCCAAGATCCAGAACCAGGACTAGGTGCATACAGTAGCGAATGGCAATTCACTCGGCTCAGGCCTAGGATGACTGACAACTTGATGTCCGACCTTGAGACCGAGGACCGGAATGACACTGACATCAATGCTGACGGCAGCGTTTGGACAACCACCCTACACCCGGGCAAGCAGCTTCTCAGCAATGAGCTGCTCTAGGCCACTGTGCCGCGGTGTAGCAGGGACAGCCGCACGAACGCCCATGCAGGATACAGCCCTTGGCTGTGATTGTGGTACATTCACCCTCAATGAACACACGTTACACGCTGTCATGAAATCACGTTGCATTGCAACAGATCTCCCGTTCGGGCCAGGTATGCTGGGCCAGAGAGATCCATGACAAGCAGCAGCTGACACGTCATTCAGCTGGCAGGACTCGGCAGTATTGACATGAGGCCAGCTGGAGAGGAGGCAGCTTCCGCAGGCTCGCTGGCGGGGTTGTCACATCATCCACAGCGGGGTGGCAAACCCCTCGTACACTAGCCGCCCGCGCGCCTTTGCCAGCAGACCTGGTGACGCCGTGACCCCGCGCAGCCGCTTGCACCGCGTGAGCTCAATGACCATGTCCTCCCGCTGTGTGGTGCGGCAGCCTTTGTTCACCAGCACGGCCCCGCCTTTGCCCTTGTTGGTGCACAGCTCCCAGTGTGGGCACAGCGCGACGTGGCGCAGCCGCGGCAGCGCCGCGAGTTCACGCACAGCCGCTGCGCTGCACGCCGTGCACGCGAGGCTCAGAGCCGTGAGTGCTGTCAGGCGAGCGAGGAAGCCTCCCGCCCGATCACAGACGCTGCTGCATCCGGTCAGGTCAAGGGACTCCAGGGTGGAGAACCGGGTAAGCGTGTGCACGGCGGCCGCAGTGACCTCCGACACATGCGCCAAGCTCAGGTGTGTCAGCCTGAAAAATACACCCTCGTGATCTAGACATAGATTGGAATCGGTGCTCCTGGTTCACAGTGTGCACACTCGTGTGCGCCAGGACCATGTGCGGCACTGTATCAAGGGCATGCACTGCCTCTGGCAGCATGGGGCAACATTGCGGCTCAGTCCATGGCAGCTGTGTGAATTGTCCATGACGCTGCGTGAATTCACCGTGTCTGCGGCCCAACAACCGGCGTGGCTGTGGGATCAGCACCTGCGAGTGCTGCAGCTAACAGCCCCACAGACCGCCGTCAGCAGCGTGACACATGCCTTTCTGAGTCATGCATATCATGCATTTACACAAATGCAGTCACAGAACTAGCACAGGTGCACGGCCCGGCACCATGTCGCGCTTGGAGTGGGGTGTAGCTGTGCGAAAGGCCGCGCAGGAACGTGCCCGAATCGCAGATTGGGGAGCACACCGTGGACAGACTTGCACCAGTACCTCCACATCAGAATCGTGCAGGGCAGCATGTGGCAAGGCCAGAGACACGAGTCTAGTCAGCCCAGATAGGGCACGGAGCAGCGGCGTGGCGGCACGGCTGGCGGCAACTTTTGGCAGGGTGAGTTCCTGCAGCTGGAGGAGGCAGGGCAGAACGGCGGTGAGGGCGATGGCGCACGCCTGGGCGCAGCTGGGGGTGGAGGGGCTGATGGTGAGGGATGTCAGTGTTGTGACGGAGGCCATGAGCGCCAGCACTGCAGTGTCCTGCACAAGCTCCTCATCATTCTTGCTGTTTCACAATCAGCTTTCCAGCCTGGCTTGAATACACAGGTGTAGGCGTGCCTCAGGTCAGGACATAATAACGAGTAAGACTAGTATGGACGTGGCTATCGGATGAGCACTGATCGTACCGCAGCGGCGCACAACTGTGCTGCGGGACGGTGAACAGGCAGCAACCTGTCTCCGCAGAGGCCTCGTGATGATGGTTTACTGTGTGGCGTGGCGACATGTGTCGAACAGGAACCTGTTCGGAAATCTGGCAGGGCATTCCCACACCAGAGGCAGTCGGTCAGTGCGCTCGTGCTGATGCGTGGTCATGCTTCGTGCGTCGCTGTGAGCATCGCAGCCCTCGGGAGGCTCTCGAGACAGAGGCGACGCAGTCTGCCCACTAGACGCATGAATGGCGACTTACCCCCGTTTTGCTCCATGCCAACACAGCCGCTACGATAGAGGCATGTTGCCGAGACACACCTGTGGCGGAGATATGGCCCGGGAGCTGCGGAGGAGCCGCAGGCACTGAAGGCGAGGCTGTTGGGTCAGCAGAGCAAGCAGGCGGCCTGGCAGGCACAGGTTGCTGCACGCAGACACGCTCTCCAGCGCCCGCACCGGACGCAGCCCGTCCAGCAGGGGCAGCAGGTACAGGCACCCCGGAGCGTCGTCGCACGCAAAACGTCGCAGCGGCGCCGGATGGCCTCGGCCGCCGCGGCTGCTGATCCGCAGGTCCCCCTCGGCGCCGAGATCTGCCTGTGTGTGCAGGAAGAAGTGCACTGGCGTCGCGGCACGTGGCGCAATGACAGCCGACGGAGGCGCCGTGACACAGCGGGACACGTCGAGGTCCACGAGGGCCGGGCAGTCTAGTATGAGGCGCGCGAGGGTTGAGAAGGGCATGGTGGAGCGCAGGGTCGGAGCGAGGTGGAGCTTGGTGAGAGTAGAACTTACGCCAAGGGGTGGGAAGGTGCGTGTAAGGCCATCCTGGAGGCTCAGAGGCAGCGGAAACTTCAGCTCCTGCAGGTGAGGAGTCGACAAGGGCGGGGCACCGGCGTGGTGCGAGATATGCTGGAGCGCAAGGCTGGTGAGTGGAGCGAGGATACCTGGGTTGGAGAGCAGGGTGGCGCACGGTGCGTGCATGTGGGTGACATGCGGCTGAGCTACGAGCCATGCCGGCGCAGAGGGGGGAGTGGTGGGCAGGGTCAGTGCGCGTGCCGCAGTGGCCGCGGTGACGCTCGTCAGGCACATGGTGTGCGAGGCGGAGGCATCGTGTTGGTCTTGCTGCGGATGGGGGATGGCACGTGGGAGGCGAGTGAGGAGGTCTGCGGGTGGGTGCTGCTCAAGCACGGCAATCGAGCTGGAATACACCAGGTGGCTGGCGTCAGTGGTGAGAGACCGGAGGCTGGGTAGAACTACGGCGTGGTCTCTGACTGGTGGCTCTGCTTGTGCAGCCGGCCGGGTCTCAGCGGTGTAGGTGGTTGGGCGGTCTGGTCTCGAGTCTTCAGGGCAACAGGGCAGTGGCTGTTTCGCCATGAGGGCTGCTGCTGCTGCGAGCTGCATGGCCACAACAGGAACTGGGATGATGCCGTGCTCTTGCACCGGCTGAGCTGCTGCGGATGTGCTCGGAATCGGTCTTTCTGCGCTGATGTATGGGATTGTTGACGGCACCGAGGCGAGGGCCAGGTGGCCCGGAGAGCCAGCGATGTGGAGGCTAGTCAAGTTGGATGCGAGGCTAAGGCACACCGCAGCTGCGGCCGTGCAATTGCTGCTATTGGTTAGGCGCAGGTGCTGCAGCCGTGAGAGCAGGGCTGCCCATGTCTCGGGGGCAGACATGGCATGTGAGCAAAGTGCATACGTCTCTGCTTGGCCTGTACAACACAGCACGTATCAAACAGTTGGAGATGCGCAAGAGTCTGTGAAAGATCATACGGGAGCTAATCAACGTGCTCGGCTTGAGTCGCTTCAGGCTTACTGAAACAGTGCTCATACCTCGGACTTCGAGCGACGTGACAGTGGTGCATGTGGGCAGCCCAGCGGCAAACACCAGGATTCCGTGCCATCGGCGATCACCATATTCTAGAATTGGTACTGGGGCTTGTGTTGATGCTTTGGTGATCAAGTCATCGGAATGTGTAGATCCCCAGGCCAGCTCCGTTACTGTCAACGGTAATGGTGCAGCCTCCACTTGTTCATCCGTTTCGCTATCTGACCAATACGTAACACCATTGATCAGTGTATTAAAGCTGTCGTAAGAAGCTGCAGTTAGATCTAGACTCTGTATGTGCGGAAATCGACTCGCCCAGGTGACCTGTGATCAAACATACTTCATTCCGCAGAACCGTATGAGGCTTGCTGGAATCAGTGTATGACACAATAACTTGACATCACATACTAGAAGCTGGGTTTATCTTACCTGTGGTACCGTGCGTGGCCGCAGGCGTTGAACGCAGGCATCCGACACCTGTTTCCATGCTTTGCACACCAGCGCAACCTGTGGCAGATCGTCCGAAGAAAGCAAGATGAGAACTCGCGCCATGACATCATGTTGGGGATCTTTCCACTGCGCCATTGCTTTGACGTGATGATCGAAAGCCAGGTCGCAGTACTTCACTTCCAGACCGTGATAATTTTAACGCCGGATGTGGGCCAATAATGGTTGCTAGGAGATTTGAATCTAGCTAGCTTCGTCTGATGTGAGCTTATCAACAACGCAACACAGCTGCATTTGCTACAGGCGTGTCGCTAATGTGCCTGTGATGACTGGACCACACGAAGTTCGGTCCAAGCTTCTACCACTCGGCATGCGCACGTTGACACAACGCAGATCGCAATTTTCATAGCACTCACAGCTGCTTGCGTTGCTCGGAGGCAAACGAACTGTTGGACGGGTGAACCGTTGCGTTGGTACCTGAACTCCCCTCATGCATGTGTCGATCGCTGACCTGACGTAGTCCAATAGTGAGCCAGCATGGACTTTCACGCAAGCTGCCAAGCTGCGTAAAGCATGTACATCAAGCAGTAGATACTCAGCGCGAGTGCTGCTGGGCACGAACGCAGTTTTTGCTCTGTTGTTGATTGACATGTGGCTAGCTATTCTGTGTTCCATATTTTACGACTCCTCGTCATAGAAAACCTCGAGATCGACTTGTCAAGTTCATACCCTCTGATGGTATGCCGCAAGCCAGAGAGACTAGTCTTGCTAGCTCTCGGACAGCAGGTGAGCTACTAGCAACAAAAGCACAGATCATGAGCAGCCATCCATGTGTCACAGGCAAGCCACAACACATTTTATCGTGGGTTCTTTAATACAGGGTAGTGGAAAGTCTACCTGCTTGCGATGTCTGATGCAAGGTACGCTGCCCACTGTCTCTTGAGAATCAAGTGGGGCCACATACTCATGCTGGTTCCCTGCCACAGGCTGGCAAGCACACTCACAAAGCAAGCCTTGCCAACCAACCACCGGTGTAGAACACTGGCAAATACTGAAACGTCTCCGGGTTACGGAAATCGGATCAGCTGTTGGAGGCCTGTGGCCACATTATATTCCATCCTGCACCGGGGGGCTGCTGTACTTTGTCGATGTTACGGCCAAGGCGCACGTTTCTTTCGCTGCCATGGAACTTCACAGCGTTATCGCACATGAGCACATCATGGTGTGTTCCACTGCTTGCTCAAGCGGTACTTTTCACAGTGGCATAGCAAACAGGCGTCTGAACCTGCACCTCTGTATAGCACGCTTCCCACTCTGGCACAAACAGATTTTACTGTCTCCGTATCAAGCACATCATTGTATTCCCGGCATTGGTCATGGTGGTGCCTTGCTGGCAATCACAGGAGCTCTTGAAACCTCACTTGGACGCAGGCAACTCAACATGTTTGTTGACGTGGATGCAGGAGCAAAAGACGCTGCCTGTGATCATTGTCCTGACAAAGTGCGACCAGACTGCAGAGGCCCTGCCCACAGATGATATTTGTTTCCTGTTAGGACTGGAGAGCCTGCGCGCCGCAGGTTTGAGGCTGGAAATCGCCAGAGTGTTTTCAACAGTACCGGGTGGCTATGATCCTCTGATCGAAGTTTTGAATTCGTGTTTTTGAGCATGGCAAAAGCCAGGCATTGCTCAGCCAACGATCATGCGTGGCATGAACTGAGTCAGGGTGACAAAGACCTGTCACATGTGACGAAAGAGCAGATGGTGCATATGCTGCTTGGAAAGTTCTGATGACGTCGACTCAAGGGACACATGGAACCAAACGGCAAGCCCAGGCAAATGCAAAACGTATTACCTCAGCGAACTATATGTGTTTGCAAGTATCCGCATGTCAGTGATGTCAATTCCTTTCAGGGATGTCAATTCCTTCATACTGTTTCAAGAAGACAAGGCAGGAACCTCACAGGAGCGGTCATGTATGTGACTGCAGAACTGTTCGGCCCGGGCCAGACTCCAGGTCCCAAACTTCAGCGTTTCTGGGAATGTACAGAGGGTTCACAGCTTGGATGCATGTAAAACACGTGGCCAAACCGACAGCGCTTGGCTTTGAAAGAACGCCGGCATGCATCTGGCCAGGACAGGCAGAAGATATCGCAAACACTGTTTGTCGGTACTCTGAAAAGAGGCCAACGACAATCTGGCACATGGCACATATGGCATAGGCGAGGCGGCTCATAGGCAGCTGTGGATAGCTACTGTGCACGTCAGGGCAGTCAAAGCGTGGTAGCAGCGGTCAGCAAATTGTGTACAATGTTCCAAGACAAACAAGAGACACATGGTCTGACATGTTTGTGGCGGCCGCTTGGTCAAGGAGGACTGTGTAAGTTACTAGGGGACGGCGGCAATCGCAACAGCCACTGTCGATATGACTGCATTGCACTCATGTACATGTGCCTTTCCAGGTCTGGCGTGGGGTGACCAAGCTGAATGTCACTCTGATCCACCCCATTCACTATGATGTGTTACATAGAGGGAACATCACAGACCTAGAAGCACCGACGGAACAAAACATCAGTACCTGTCGACCAGAAGAGTGACGATTACGTGAATTTTGGGCCCCAACATGTAGTGGTCAAATAAAGGCCTTGATTGTTGTGTCGTGGCTTAGTGGGCTGACCGGCACATAGGAAGCGTCCAGGCATCGCCTTTATCATAATACGACAGGCCCGTGGGCAGTAATGGGTTCGTGCAGCAACTGCCGAGCCAATGTATAGTGCAATCGGATAGAACACAAAGCTGTACCGCAGGACATGCTATCAACAGACCATTGGCCCGGAGATACCAAAATCCTGTCTTATAGAGATCATGAGTTGATTCATATCCAGCCCACATCAAACCATCCACTAACTTGTAGACTCAAGCACATTGGCTTATCTGACAGATACAGGTGGCCCACGCAGCAAATTCGAATGGCAGCCCGCCATGCAGGCACAGGATTGTACTCAGCAACGGTGGAAATTATGTGTTGTACGTGCGGCTGTTGCATTTCAGCAGGACTTGCGATGTGCCTTTAGGGGAAAATCAAGGGGTTGCTGTCTTGAGTGTCCAGATGCCATAATTCTGCAGGAGTGGCAGAGAGCATGGACAAGGCCTGAATACCACGTTATACCGTGCTGCTCATTTCATACTGACTACTTCCAGGGCAGGAGGCTGAATTGCCATGCGTGTTTCTGGGCGTGTAGTGTTCTGTATATGCAGAAGCCACTGCACATGCATCAAGAGACCGTTCAACATGCGTGTGAGCATGCTGTTTCGATGCCGATAGAGCGATGTCACGAAGGGCGTCCAGCCTTACATTCTCACTAGGCACTGCCGGTTCCACCAGTGCTCCTTCATGTGAATGTTTCAAGAGCCGTATGTTACAAAAAGTGCAGACCCTGCTGTCCGAGTGTACCAGCGTGGACAAGCCCAAACTTCAGATGGCCGAACGTGTGCCACAACACGAAGCGGGTGTGGGGGCACACGATGATGCCATCCCTGAACGAGGTTCGTTGGAGCGCCATGCTGAGTCAATGGCTTACGCTGGTCTAACCGACGAAATGCTGCATCGGCTCGCCAGGCAGCACAAGCTTGCGGAACATGAAATTGCAGAGCTACTACTAGCTTTCAGCGTACTTGATGTGGACGGAAGCGGAGCCATTTCGGTGACGGAGCTTATGGAGGTGGTCGGGTACGCATAACTCGTCGATCATTGAAAACAGCTCGCATTGCCAGCATTAGAAAGCTTCCTCTCTGCATCATAGATTCAGATCTGCGATCGCGCCCCTTATGCTCTGCGGAAGTCTACAGGGCCGACCACCCCAGCGCCATTTAAGTCAGTGGGGGCGTGACAAAGCAGGTAAAAACGAGATATTTGCTTTGTCATCATACAGCTCTTCTGGATGGATGTACTACTGAATCAGTTGAAACAGGAGCAGTGGTGCACACCCGAACTGGCATGCAGGACTACTCAGTGGAGACTGACCAAACACGAACTGCAGCAGGTTGTGAAGGAATTTGACGTAGATGGCAACGGTCTGATCGACTTTGAGGAGTTTCTTGTCCTGATCCGAACAGTGGTGAGGAGGGTACATGCATCACTGGAAGACGTGATAAACATGCTTCAAGTAAAATCTGCAGCTAGAAAGCCGCTTGACATCGTGCGTGTTGCAAGGTGCATGCAGCTCTGACATTGGTACAATGATTTACCCACTCAGGTGCTCCCCAGTAGTAACCTGTGAGAGCGGACATGCTGCAGGTATTTTGAGCGTCGAGTGCCTTTCTTTGCAACACTTCGGCCTTCAGTTGTGCATACGCTCGCTTCAAAGGCAGCCATAAGACATGTGCCCGAGGGCGCACCTATATGCATCCAGGATGGCATAGCAGACTCCCTGCTGCTGCTTCTGTCGGGACATGCTCGAGTATACAGAAAGAAAAAATCCGCGACCCATCAAGCAACCCCACCCAATCAAGCTAGCAAGGAGTTGACCCAATCTGTCGCTCCTGAAGAACGTGCGCTCCTTCTACTTGCATGTGCAGGCAATACATGTGTCCAGCTACCCGGTCAGCAAGGCGTAGCTTGGCAACCAGAGCATGATTTTCTCCAACACCATCTAGTTCCACACATTTAAAGCTCTTGGCTTTCATCAGGGCCTCTGTGTTTGAATGCACTGGTGGCTTGTGCCGTTGTAGACAGCTAGATGCATACGCCAAATGTACTGGTATGGTGAAACATGTTGCCTGTGATAGCCATATGCCATGTTTACTTGACGCATTTGCATCTGCACACCGTGTTCCTCACCTAGTTCTCACTCTAACTCGGCAAAGCCTGGCTTTGTGAAGCATGAGTCCCCAGCATCCCGCCTTGAGAGTGTGGCAGTAGATTTTGTGTATGGCCAGTGCCACCAGCACAGGCACAGACGGACATGCTGTGATACAGAGCAGGATCGGTCACCAGAGCAGGCATCGGAGAATGTTGCAGCTGCACGCGCGAAAGCACTGGATGACCTGGCAGCTGCCACGCTGTCTGCATCAGTGGCCACTGGTGGTCTTTTGCTTGATTGCTTAGCACACGCCGCTGCTCAGAGCATTCAAGAAGCAGGAAACGAATCATCTAGTGCGGGTGGTAGCAGCAGCCTGTGGCATACCGCTGCGCAACTGGTACGTTCAGTTGTTCACCTTGCTAGCATGATCGTCCCTGCCATACGTCAGCGTTTCACAAATCGTTCAACAAGGCTGGACCTGCATACTCAGCACCCCAGGCCAGGTGTTCACCCTTTGGTGTGGCGAACAGTCAACCTGCCTGGCTTCGCTGTTGATTTTACTGACGCGGAAGTGGGCCTAGCAACCAGATGCAATCTTGACCGCACCCTCACAAGCAATATGGCCCAGCTTTCTGCAGCTGCTGGTGTGCTGCAGGTGCGAAGTGGCATGCCCATGCGGCCGACCCATTCTGGATACAACCCCAGGCCTCCTCCCATGCGTTTAGCCCCCCTCCACGTGGACCTCTCTCCGCCACTGCCAAGCAGTCCGTGCCCCTCCCCAGATGTCAAGGGCAGCAACTCACATGGCGTAATACCAGCAGACAACGACGATCCAGCGACGCCGGCACGATTTCAGGCACAGGATCCATTTGCGCGGCTGCTCACCCTGACAACACCGCTTCACGCACCTCACATGGCCGCCACAATCACCCCTGCACCGGAGGCAGTTCATCGAGGTGGCAACCAGGCCAGAGCTGAGGCAAGGCGAGCAGTCACAGTTGGGCGAATCTGCAAGTACCTTCGGGGGAGCGGCCTGAAGGAGACGAGCACCGCGTTTCTGGCAGCTGTCGCGGCGGCTGCAGAAGTGCGCCAGGAACCCCTGAAGCGAGAGGAGCGCCGAGGGAAGCCCACACGGGACGCCTGCAACTCCATGGGGCAGGGGGGGAGGCACAGGGACACAGCCGGATCGGCGTCCTTTCGTGGCAGGGTGATGCCTGGGCAAATGGTGCTGCTGAAGAATCGGAGCTTGGGGAAGTATGAGGAGCCCCACGTGAGTCGGCAGGATTCAGCAGAGGAGCAAGCAGCACGTTTGCAGCGTATGCGGTCGTCCATTGTTCTACCGCTTGCGAGGGCTTCGAGCTCGCTTGAGGCTGCAGAATCCGCGGCCGAGTCTCTGCTCGGCAAACCAGTAGCTTCTGAGGAGGATGATGTGGCAGAAAGGGACCTGGAGGAGGCCCTGCGACGCTCTGGAGGCGTGGCCGGCACGACATTTCTGGCAGCAAAGACGGTTCTGAGCGAGCGCAGCAGCAAGCTGCAGAGCTTTGCTGCAGTTGCGTTTATGCCTGCTGCAAATAAGAAGGCACAGAAGACGTGGGCGGGCGCCCGGCGGACACTGAAGGCAGTGCATTGTGCCCGGGAGGTGCTGTCGGGTCTGGGGCCGCACGACGCAGGGCCAGGGGGGCAGTCTGCAGGTTCGGTGGCGATGGGTGGCACGACGGGTGGCGCGAGGAAGCAGAGCGTGGCTGCAGTGAATGAGCACGGAGCGCTGGTAGCGCAGCTTGCAATCGGGGACGTCGTCGGGGAGCGGACGCTGCACCACGGCATGCGAGGGGGGCCTGTGGAGCCCCCGGGCCCGATGGGCAGGCTGCCCCCACTGAAGCGTACCGCCACGGTTCTTGCGACTGAGCAATGTGTCGTCCTGGAAATCAGCGCACGCCAGTTTCAGCAGACGTCTGCCGACAGCCCGGTGGTGAGGCTTGCTCCCCCCGGTGTGCCATATTATCCTGCACTGCATGGATCGCGGGCATTGGGGCGGTGCTGGGCAAGCGCGCGACGGCAACACGACCAGCGTGCCCTTCTCACAAAGAGAACGATGCCGCAGCTCCGTTTTTTTGCATATGTGCAGCCTCAGCTGCCACTTTCCGGTGTCCTTGAGTCTGCATCATAGCTCTTTCGGAGCGTTCTGACTTGAGGTTCGATAGTGCTGTAGTAGGATTGATGATGAGGGTTTTGATGGGGATGCAGAGCGTGTACAAGGCGGCCCACACGGCGGGCATCGCGAACAAGGCGCCCAAGTATCGGAGCGACCTTGACATCTCGAAGCTGGCAACGGAGCTGGTTCGCGTGCCGCTGCTGGCGGACCTGGACGCTGCGGTGCTGCGGAAGCTGGCGCAGGAGGCGCACGCAGAGGTGCACCTTCCAGGCAGCGTGCTCATGCGGCAGGGGGACCACGGCGACCGCATGATGCTGCTGACATGCGGCTCCGTGCGCGTTCATAAGATCCCCGATGACGAGTTTGTGGTCACGCATAGCAGCGGCCGGTGGCCATCGCATGTGCCTCCCATCCTGAAGCCCCTCGCCTCGGTGCGCTGTCCAGGTACACAGTTTGTATGATAGCTGCAACCGGCACGTGCGCCTGTCCAAATATGTTGTTGGAATCGTGGTACATAACCGCTCTACCACGATTCGCGACGTGTCTGGGAATCGTGGTAGAGCGGTTATGTACCACGATTCCAACAACAACATTTTAAGTGTGCATCCTTAAGCTGGGTCACGCGATTCCAACAACAAAATATTCCAAATATTAACATTGTGCGAACTTCATCTGATGTACCTGAACTCACAAAAATGGCAACCAAAGGTGCATGGCAGTGAGTAAAGTCCGTGCGCGATGTAGAGACCGTGTAGCTGGCTAACAAGGTTGGTCGAAGACCTGCGCGCATGAATATTCAGTCACAGCCTTCACAGTTTCACACTATGCACCGCTAGAACTCATGGTCTATCCCCGCTAGCTGGTGTTGAACAGTATCGTGATACAAGGCTGGGTAGCATGGACCACGGGCGTGAGTGTATCACAGCACAAGTGGTGTCATGGATGGCAAGGTGGCATCGCTGTAACTGTGCATCCAGCTCGTGATCCGAGTGTTCACACTCAAAGTCGGTAAAGAACCGCACGCTCAGGAAGGGTTGCATGACAAGCTCAAGGTGGTCGATGGTTGCAACAGCCAGATGTGTGTAGGCGCCAGAGGATGTAGGCGGCGCCTCGGCTGCGGTCCTTGCAACAGATGCAGATGACCTTGCTGAGGAGGACAGCACGCTGACGTTTGAGTCGTCGGCATCTTGTCTGCATGATGTCATGGACGACTCCGGCGCTGTGCTGCACCGCACCTTCCGCGCACGCTCATCTGCCTTCCACGCAGGGTCAGCACGCACGACGCTGTCACCGTCCGGCATCCCCCGCACCCGCAGCTTCGCAGTGCAGAGGCTGGAGGGCCGCCCATCCCACAAGCGCGGGGCCGTGCGCTCCGCCAGCAAGCACGCAGGCCACGGCAGCTGGAGCAAAGCGGTGTCTGTGGCCGCAGCGGCCACTGGCGGCGGCACTCCTGTACCTCGCCGACCCACCTTCCGTGAGAAAGCGGTGCATCTGAACGTGATGCTGCCATGCAATCTGGAGGGGGGTAGCCCAGATCGCACGCCTGTGGTTCGAGGAAATGTGTTGGGCGACAGGTTACAGGGGGGATCATCTGCAAAGGCTGCAGGGCGCACTGCCGATCGTTGTGGTTCCTCAGATCGGAGAATCTCCTTTGCCGTGGGACCGGGAGATCGTGCTTTGCGAGACTCGGATGTGAGTTTGGATGGCTTGGGGGATATTCTGGATGCGGCGGGCGGGGATGGTGCACCCACAACTCTGCTGACCATGCTGCCTGCAAACGGGGACACAAGTCAAGAGTATGTTGGTTATTCCGACCATAGTGCCCGTCAGCATGATCACAGGGGGCCAGGGGAGCGTGAAGCGGCTCCAGGTGACAGGGGTAGCAGTTTGTTTAGAACACAGGAGGACCCTTCGGAGCCTCCGGAGGCGCCGCGTGGTGAGCGCGCTGGGACGATGCGCATCAGGGATCGGTTTGGGAAGGGATGCCGTGGCGTGCGGCAGCAGCTGCAGATCGTGGACGCTGCTGATGTACCGGCTCGGCTGAGGCAGCCTACGGTACGGCGTCGGTGCTGTTGGAAAAGTGTAGAAATGGGCGCTAAGTAGCAGACATGTCTGGCCGCGCGCACGCGTGGAGTGTTGCACCATTGCAGTGGCCGCCCTGTTTCTCGGGATGATTGGGCCAGTGCTGCGGGAATGGACAGATCAGGCGCAGTAGTTGAAGACTATTTGCATTGCGAAAAGCGGTTGCACAAGCGGTTTGTTGAGCTCGGGACTCATACCACCGTGGGGATTCCTGCAGACCTCTGCACAACTACATCTACATGCCATGCGCAAGCATGCAGGTGCAGGAGAGCCGCGAGCAGCCATTCCACCAAACAGAGATGAATGCCAGTGACGGTGACCGTTCAGCAGCGAGTCCACGATCTGGAGCGCCAACTCGAATGCACACAAGATCTCAAGCCGCTGGGTCCAAGCTGCAGGTGTGGGGTGCATCTGTGCAATTTACATTGGCCATGAAAACCCGGGCCTACGTGGAGCTGGGGCACATCCTGCAGCTGTATTCAGAGGCACATGTATATGGTATGTTAATGCAAACAGCAGGCTGAAGCCGTTGGCTTTCAGGCCTGTTCGTTTGATGGCCATTGGCGCGTCCTTCGGTCACACTTTCCAGTCGTCTGGTTCGAAATTGTATGGTTGCGGGTGCCCACACTTGCATGCCTTTTGCCTGGGATGGGAAAAGGGGCTTCCGAAAAATGTGGCATGATCCTGGACATCGTCATACAGCCTTTACCACTGAATCCGAAGGACCCGTGACAAAGCTGTATGCAGGCCATGCGGTATATTCGCCAGTTGCCAGCTGGCCATTTCAGCGGAGAGGCGCTCAAGGGAGAGACGCAAGCTCCCGGTGCTGGCGCTGGTGCCACACCACCAGGAACGCTGCACGACCGTGTCGTGCATGCTATTGATGCTCGAGGCAGAGTTCTCCCTTCGACTGCGTTTCAGAGGAGGCAGCAGCTGGCAGCGGCGGCGCAGCGCACGCTGGAGGACATCCTGAAGACGGTCTTTGGAAAAGGGGACGATGCTGGGACCACCTTCCGCAGAGCGGAGCACCCACCGCTCACTGACACCGAGACAGATGCGTTACAGGTACACGCTCTCCCCCCCCCCTCAAAATCCTGTGCTCTCTTTTCCCCAATTTCTGTGGCTGGCTTGTGTTCTCAGCCTGCATGACAAGGCTCCCACATCAATGTCCTACGCGCTCATTGGGCTTCACCTGGTGTGCACATGGTGTTTTGGTAGGCAGAGGAGAGAGCTTTCTGGCCTGCTTCTCTGCTGTCCAACTTAAGCAGAGTTATTTTATGCGCGACCCTGGTGCTCAGGCACCGTAGATGGCTATGCGATTTACAATGGTGATTTCATGCGATCGTGCAGCCAATGTTTTCTTGTGATACCTCTAGCAAAACTGCAGAAGCTGTATGGCAAGTGTGTACGCGTGATCAAGGCTTACGCCTGCCTTGGAGAGATGGCTCTCCTGGAGCTACACTCCTCAAACCGCCGCTCTGCAACCGCCGTTGCAGCTGAGGAATCGCACACCATCGTCGTACCCAAGGTGCTGTACGACGCAGTCCTGCGAACCAAGCAGAGCGCCGAAATGCGCGCCAAATTCCGCATCTTTGCCCACATCGACTGGCTGGCGTCTCTGCCCGAGGTGGACCGGAAGAATGTCGGGTATGCAATGGGCCTCGTGCTGTGGCCACAGGGCGCTGTGGTTGCCGCGCGTGGGTCGCAGTTCCAGGGCATCATGCTGTTGCGGCGTGGTCAGGTGGCCATCCTTCGCAGCGTTGGCGATCGGGGGCGTGACGACGGTGCAGGGGAGGGTGCTCCGGCCAGGTGTACGCTCCACTCTGCCTCCGCAGAGATGGAGGTGGTTGGCCAGAGGTGGGCCGGAGAGATGTTTGGTGAGCAGGCGCTGCTGCACGGAGGCATGCATCCTCACACCATCGTTGCAGAGTCCCCTCTGGAAGTGTTCTGCCTGAGCTTGTCGGTATGACCCTGTGCCCGTGTTCTGTGGCTGCTTACAGCTCCCTCCAACCGCATCCTTGCTGTTCTAGCACGTTGACATGTGTATGTCCAACATGTGGATCGTGGCAACATGTGCGATGAATAAGTTGTGTGTGCACACGTTTCAGGCATGTTTTTCAGCAGCCTGTGGAAACAGGCATCAGCGCACTCGCGGCCCGCTGTGCTGGGGGTGTGGTTCCCACTGGCAGGATTCGTCCCTAGATGTGCACCTTACACAGTGCTCTTGCGGCGCAAAATATCAAACTCCATAGCGGCTTTATTGTCACAGGATATGTCGTTTCTGGGGCGCCGGGGAATTGCCCGTCTGGTTCGGGCGGCGTGCAACCTTGCGCCTCGACTGGAGTCGCCGAAGATGCTGAGCTGGCACGCGTGTGCATCAGATCAGCAGGCCGGCCTGCGGCACGCGAACGTGTTCCTGCATTACCTCCTGGACTCGGGCGCATATTCGCCGGCTCGCCTCACGAGCGGCCAAAGGCGCAAGGGCGGTAAGGCGGGCCAGTTTGGCAGTGTGTCTGCTGCCCGCACTGCTCTGATGCGTGCCCCAGGGCTTCGAGCGCCGCTGCTGCAGGCGTTTGACCGGCGGTGGGTGGATGAGGTGTGGTGCAAAGTGGCCTCAGATCAGCAGGTGTGTCCGCAGCCGCAGATCAGCAGGTGTGTCCATTGGATGCCAGGTGGCCTGCGCCGGTGTGGTCGATGACAACGCACTGATGAGGCATGCATTGAATTGGCGTGCGACTGTGGTTCTTCCGGTTGCTGGATCTCCTTTGGATAGCTTGCGTGCGCAGCACATCCTGACTGGCCATGTACGGGGCAGCAGGCGTGATTTGCATCCACATCAGGACAAGTCTAGGGATGGTGATGTACACGGTGACATGCTTCTGCAGGGTCCAGCGGAGCTGAGGCATTTGCGTGAGGTCCTTGCTGCAGAGAGGAATTCCATTCCTGCAGAATCCTCACCAGCGCTGCCTCAGCGACAGCTGGAAGCAGTTTGCGAACGTGTGTGCTTGGCCTGCACAGGCGTATGCAAGCCTCGCGCCTTTAATATGGCTAACAGTCAAGGATGTCTTGACACCGAGGTGCAGGCAGGAACATTGGTCCCTCGCCCGTGTCAGTGCACATTGTCACAAAGTGGATCCAAGTTACAGAGACGGACTCTGGACACTGCGTTAAAAGCAGAATTAGCCGTGCAGGTATTGGCCTTCTGCCATTGGTGCATCTCACAGCATGCGCGGAGCCTCAACAATTGTGCTGATTGTTACGTTGCTCACAACATGCAGAAATCTTATCCAGCCTCCAGCGAAAGTCCTGGAATCCGGGCCGAACTCTTGCTGGATGATTCCTCAAACTACGCATTTTCTGCTGGAGTAGCATATCAGGTTCATAGAGATGTCAAGGTGGATGCCAAGTTGGAGCAGAGCTGGTCTGCTCAAGTTCTCCAAGCTCACGTCAAGGATGGGAGTGACCATGACCTACGTAATTTTGGCCGCTGGGACACTGTGGTTGCAAGGTTGTCTCCAGAGATGTGCACCAGTGAGAACAGGCCGGAGAAACAAAAAGCGATCGTGCAGAGTTTCCTAGAGGATGTGGAAATGTCAGCGTGGGCAGCTGGCGTCCGGTGATTTTCATGTGTCTCTCTGGAGGCGTGGCCAGACCTCCATGGCTTGAAATCGGCCCTTGGAGCTTACATCTGGTCGGAAACGTCCTTTTGACCTTGTAGCATGTGCTGGTGGTTTGACCTTGTAGCATGTGCTGGCAGAATTGTATCCGGAAACTGAACGTGTACACTGCTGCAGCGGCGCCTGTAAGCAGCATGTACATGTCTCGTTGAGCCCATAGCATTTTACGTTTTGGGCGCGGCGTGGCGAAGGGTCCTTGCAAACGTGATTGGCTATGCATCATGCAACCTGCAATTTGCACAGGAGAACCCATCAAAACTCTTATGGCATATTGGTGATTTGGTCCAGGCTTTGTGTTGGTGTTCTGTTGGAAGTCAACAAGCCATCATGGAGTCTCCCGTCGTGTGCCTGAACGTTGCAGGGTGCTACTTCACAACAGCGCGCGAGACAATACTGCGTGAGCCTGCGTCTAAGTTAGCCCTGCAAGTTCGGGGAGTTCTGCCAACTATGAAGGACGACGCGGGCCATGTCTTCATCGATAGAGACCCGCGCTTCTTTCAAGCCATTCTGAACTATCTTCGAGATGGCTGGACGTTGCTGCCTCCCACTGCATCAGAGCGTCGTGAGCTAATGCAGGAAGTCAGATTTTATCAAGTGAGGTTCCCGAATGACTGTTGGCATTTTGACTGCGCGATGCATGTCTGTCCAGCCAAACAGGAATAAACGAGATTCATGTATAATTTCTGTATAGCTTCTGTATGTACGGGGCCGTCATGTAGTCGGTCTGTAAGGTCGCGAGCCTTGGGGTGAGAGAGGCAGCTACTGCATTCTTTGCAGTACTGTAATGAATCGCGCTGATGCCACTCAGACTATACGATCCGAAAGACAATCTAAGGGATGGATGAAATGACATGCAGCTCAATGGCATGGAGAGCTGGCTGCGGACGCAGGAGCTACTTGGAGAAAAATCAGACGCTATTCCAAAACCCGGCGAGTCGCCTCAGACAGATGTATTGTCAGCCGCGGCTCAACGCCCCGATTCGCCAGCACCCGCTCCCACAACACCCAGTGCTAAAAGTACACCTGAACGAGCCCGGGCGGCCAGTCCACCCATGTATCGTCCTATTCACTGTCCACCACCAAGCTGCCCACCTCCCTGCTGCCCTTCCCCATGCTGTCCACCACCTCGCTGCCCTTCACCATGCTGTCCACCACCTCGCTGCCCATTGCCATGCTGCAAGCCTGCATGCTGCGACCCTTGCTGCCGTCCGGCCCCCTGCAATCCCTCGACAGCCATTCAAAGTGTCAAGGTAAGTCGTACACGGCCGAGTCCAGTGTGTGAATGCTCCTGCCTGACTTCGAACGCGAGTTAAAAGGATAGCATTTCAAGCGTACCTCAGCCGTTTTGTATGATTGCAGCCCTGCATCCCTGCGCCAATCGACGATGGGTTCCGTTGGACTTCGAAGTACCTCCGCACAAACCCCAAAATCAGGGAGATCGTTGACACACTGCTGGAACTGGCCTACATGCCGCCCAACCGGGCCCTTACTGTTGGAAAGGTGTATGTGTCCATCAACAACTGCCCAGAGAGAGAGTCATACTCGTCGAACAAGTACTTGGTTGTCAAAGTGTGTGGAGCATATGGCTGGACGTTTGAATTCACAGTATGATTTTTCGAACTCGTTTGGGATGGTTTAACTATAAACCACAGGCAATGTGATGCCATCGTCAGATGCATCAACCTTTGACCTTTTTGGATGGGAGGCTGGCTTCAGAGCTTCTGGCCACAATCGCAATAAACCAAGAATGCCAGAAATCAGTCCATCCCATCTCCGGAGAGATTCCGTGGTACATGTTGCAGATTGTGGTGTATTCCGACGCATAACTTCATGTGATGACTGTACATTGCCTTCTTTGCCGATGCAGGTCCGTCCGTCGTGCGACTACTGCCTCTTCCAGAAGTACAGCGTATGTGAGTATGTGCAAGACAACTGGTTTGTTCTGTCTGCCATTCTGAAGGACCAGTATGGCTTGGTGATGGAGGAGGACTACTGCCAGCGCCACAGCAGCATACTTTCACGTCGTCAAAACCTGCACGTCTGCCTGAGCAAGCCACCCAGCTGCAGGCCGCTATGCTAACGGGAGGGGCAAGCCATTTGTGCAGCGATTTCAGGTGACGGATGTGCTGAAGTAACGAATGCAAGCTGAAGCTTGGCATTGTCAGTAGACACAACTGGACTATGGCTCTAGGCATCTCTTCTGCAGGCATGCTGGCATGAGATTGAAGAAAGCGGTTCTGGCAAGTCAGGGTTTGAAACACAGATATCACATTCTTTGTGGTATCACATGTCACTGGAAGCTGCATCAGTGTGTGCTGGAGACAAGCTGGCAGCCACTGCGATTGTTCGTGACGGGAAAATTCCGTGTGAATACCACCATGTGAACTGTTGCAACAGACAGCGAGAAAAATCAGCATTCCTTGGCAAGCAGGGTTTGCATTACCAAAGAGCAATTGGCAGAAAGTTTGGTTGGAACACCCCTGGGCCGATAATGTAAATAGCACTTGTCTGCAACCGAGTAAACACGTATGGTGCAACCCGGAATGTACTTTGAATCTCTAACAGTTACAGAACACATGGTTAAAAGCTGGTTGATCTAATCCCACCTCCTTGCATGACATGACGCTACAGACCTCTCAAAGAGTTCTTCGAGATTAAATGCATGCAAATCCGAACTGGTGCAAGCGTCGATGGCAACAATGCTTACACCGGCACGCACAACAATTGGAACCCACGCTGCAGGCTGGAAATCACAAGCCTGCAATGCTGGTACATACTCTCGAACAACTACAAAGAGAATGGCCCAATATGGATTTTCCCATCCTTGTGAATACCCTTGAGCTTGTCCAGTAGGTCCCTTTCCTCTTTGCTGACCTTCTTGGGAATGGTGACTTTAACCTTGACATGATGATTACCTCGCTCTTGACTGCGAGATACTGGTGATGGAGCTCCCCGTTTTGCCAGCAGTAGTGTTGTTCCTGGCTGTGTGCCAGCAGGAATCTTCAGGTCCACAGGCCCATCCACCGTGGTCACATTCACGGTTGTGCCTAGGATTGCATCAAGATATGGCACCTACACGCAGTAATATTCTCAGTGGCACTTATCATATACGGAGCCACAACACTGATAGACTTGCCATGCTTGCTCAAGCAGAGTCAGAACAACTCAACGTTGTACTGTCAGCGCAGACCATGCTCTTGCATGCTGATCAGTCTGCTCTGACTTTCACAGCCTGTGGGATGAACAGGTTGAATGCTGCCATACCACGAATTTACCATGAATGCTGCCATCTACAGACAATCACATCCACAGCACACGCGTGAGCGAAAGGAAAACAGCAAACCGTTTTGAAATACACTGGGTAAGTGGTGAGAAGCACACCGATACATCAGAGTAGATTGTCTGTCCGTTCCGGGTGAGGTCCGGGTGTGGCTTGACAGATACGTACACAAACAGGTCGCCAGGGGGGCCTCCCTTGCGGCCGGCATTGCCCTCATTCCCAACCCGCAGCCGTGTGCCATCCTCGACGCCACCCGGGATGGTAAGCGAGATCCGTTTTGACTTGCGCATGCGGCCATCACCGCCGCAGGCGCTGCACGGCGTCCGTGATTCGCCTGAGCCCATGCATGCTGGACAAGTCTGCACACACAAGACTAGCTTTCCAGCGTCAAACCAAACAGTAACCCGACCACGACCCAGCCACATGGTCTGCGGCAGTCCTATGCCAGTGTGTGCGCAGCATGAAATTAAACAGCAGCAGCACTTCTGTCGCGCAAGAGTCCATTGCCCCATGCAAAACAGGTGTGAGCCATGCAAGCGGAAGCGCTCGTGTCTCATGTGCAAGACTGCACATGAACAGCCACCACCAGCACGTCAGAATACTGATCTCGACCGTGCATCATCCACTACAACATCCCAGCTGGCCACTTAAGAGCAATCAGCTGGCCACTTAAGAGCAAAGGCTGGTGCGGGAATGCCACGGTGACGGGACCACTGCGTGCATAGGAGCCATGAACGCTCCAGATGAGCTGAGATCGGAGTACTGGGCCCAGGAGGTACAACGGCAACAATTGGCCAGGCAGCAACAAGGTTAACATACCATTCGCAACGGCGCAGGGGGACGGTGGGCAGGCACGCTGCTAGCGCGGGGTTGCGCACCTGCATCTGCTGGAAGGTGCCGAGGGGCGTCTGCATGACGGAGACAACGCGGCCGGAGCCATTGCACTCGGAGCAGGTGCTGGTGTTAGTGCCAGGCTTGGCGCCGCTGCCGCCGCACGTGTCACACTCGGCGAGGCGGTTGACGTCGACGTCCTTCTTGGTGCCAAACACGGCTTCGTTGAAGGCGACCTGAACCTCTATTTGCTCATCTGATCCAGGCCGGGCCTGGGTGTAGCCGCCCATGCCACCCATGCCGCCCATGCCACCCATACCCTCCATGCCTCCAAATCCTCCTGCAGCCACGGAGGCGGACAGTTTAATTCAAGACCGGGTGTGTGCATGGAGAGTTCTGGAGACAGCATTCTTGTGGACATGATTTGCATTGGCTTGTGAATCGAAACTGCCATTGGCTGGGCAGTGATTCGAAACTGAGCCGTTGTAATTCACAGTGCAGCACGTGGGGCTAGCAGGTATTGCACTCTGTGGGGATCTAATTGCGCACCTGATCCAAAAATCTGCTCAAAGATATCAAACGGATTGCTGAACCCAGCACCCCCACCCATGCCACCCATGCCGCCCTTCAGACCAGCCTCCCCATAACGGTCATAAATCTCTTTCTTTTGGTCGTCGCTGAGGACTTCATACCTGCGCACGTTAGGAAACGGGCTGTGCATGGCGCAGCTTAATGAGGGGTGAAAACGTAGTACAGCATGGCATTTCCATGTTAGTGTTTCATGGTCGCGATTTTGAACCAATCGAGATGCTGGAGACAAGGCCACAACCTGGTTCTGAAGCACTTAATGATGGAGATGGCAGGGAGGATGTTTGTAAGCTAGGGGACGTACGCCTCGGAGATTTCTTTGAACTTTTCTTCGGCTCCTGACTCTTTGTTCACGTCGGGGTGGAACTTCCGTGCTTGCTGTCTGTATGCAGACTTGATTTCTTTCTTTGAAGCGCTCTTTGCGACTCCCAGAGCTGCATAGTAGTCGGCCCTCACGATTACCGAAGCTCGCCTGCCAGACGCCGGACGGCTGCTGCAAAAACCAGCGGACACCTTCGCCCCCGTGACCGAAGTATTACTTCGAAACGAAAAATCCCTGCAGGAACACTGAATATGAACGAAAGCCTCATTGCACGCAACATCGGTTAGTGCGTCACAGTCGGTAGCATGTGCTGCACCACAGAAACAGCTTTCGGCTCACAAGGAGCGCCGGGATCGTGCGTTGGAGCCGGTCATCAAGCCACACCATCAGAGCAAGCACATGCTGCTACACACATATTGTCATTGTGACGCAGTGGACTGAATGAGAGCGTCTGCCTCTGATGGTCGCAGAAGCCCCGCGCAGGCTGCGGTACGAAACAGACGCACGTCCTCATTATGCCATATGGAGTCGAAGACGAAAACAACAGGCATCAAGGAACGCTGTCCGCTGAGGTTCCTTGTGATCATAATCCTAGTTGTGCTCTGGGAGGCATACCTGGCAGCAGTCACTCTGGCACTCCTTGCCGGCCGCTGAGGCACGAGAGGTGCCCGCGGATGAGCATTCGACAAGTGCATTCTTCAGGGAAAAGTGTAAGCTGTTCAACACGTTGACTCTTATTGTGGTAAAGGCAGATCGATGCACTTCCCCGCTTCTGTGGGAGCCTACAGTGCAAACGGCATGTGTGTTACGGTGTAAAAACAATTCGGTAGCACAAATTGTTTGTCAGTTACCGCATCATAGCGGAGGTTCAATTAGCTGCAACTGCATGCCGTGTACGCAAGCCTCGCGGGCGCTCTTCAGTGGTGCTCTTCAGTGGCGCAGAGCCTGTGGCTGCGGACGTCACAGAATGTTCTTCGCCGGTCGATTATGCAGCATCCAGGCGAAGGCCGCTCCAGGCAGAAACACGAACACGTCGAGCAACGATTTTGTTCAGCTTCGTGCATGGCCGATGTGGCTGGCACCTGCGTTCATGCTGTGCTGCAGAGCGCATGTGCGACCCGAGACTGCGCAACACACTGCACAACACAGAGCGATCGTCGATCCCGAATAGACCTGATAGAGCCAGGCTAATAGTAACTGTAAGCAGTGCTGCAAAGAGCGTGTTCGAGTTGGTTTTAGTTGTCTTAGCATGAGAGGCAACCGATGTGCATGGTGGTGTCGCTGACCCCGGTTTTGTCATCCTGCGAAACACTTGAAGCAAGTCAGGCATTGAGACGCCAGTTCAAACTGGAACTCTTCCTCTCATGCCGATGAATGCGGCCATAGGTGCCGCCGTGGGGGCTGCGGTTGGGGCAGCTGCTGCGTATGGTTTCTTGTCACAGAAGCCTCAACCCAGCGCCTCCAGTGTGGCATTCACAGGGAGAATTAAAGACCGCCATCCAGTCTACAAGTATGGTGTACCCATAAAAGAAAGAATCCGAGAGTTTCCTGGATACGTGGTTGCCTTTGATCCGGCCACGCGGTGCCCAATCTGGGTGATGGAAAAGTTGACCAAGCAGACGGCGTATGGCGAAGCGAAACGGGACAACGTGTTCAAGGAGGACATGGTGTGACTGCTGCCTTATGTGCCATACGGTGCGGGGTGTGCGCTCTATGTTCTTGTGTCGTGGGGTCTGTGCGACTGCGCAGCCTTCCTGCTACTCCCAAACAAGCACACGCTCTGCATGATCACATCCTTCGGAACCCACACCTCAACATGAATAATCACAGGCATATGTTAACATGTGAGCATTTTTGGAATCATGCTCTGCAGTTATAAGAATTCAAGCCATGTGCACTTCAGTGTGCTCGAGTGTCAGTCCAGCGACGGCAGTGCAGGTAATCCCTGAGAGGTTCCGCAGCAAGCTGAGGGATTACGCTCGCAGCGGGTACGATCGTGGCCACATGGCGCCATGTATGAACCATACCTTTGACCAGAAAGACATGGATGACACTTTCTACCTTACCAACATGGCTCCTCAGGCACGACATTGCTGATCCTTTCCGTGATGCTGTGCAAATTTCCTCCACATCAAAGTAATCCCAACCAGTGCAGTGACAACCTTTGCTGTCTGCTGCCTGCTCAGCCTTTGTAGGAGTCTTCCACTATTTTACAATGGAAGGTGTTGCTAAATATGCCCTGCTGGGTCGTGGCATACACCGCAAGCAGAAACTGACTGGTTCCAGCAGGATCTACGGCATGTCAGACTGATATGTTATGCGCAAGGGGCCAATGTGCCCTATTCTCAGATGTTCAGAACCTGGAGACTGGTCCCGCAATGTGCTACGCGACAGGGTGTAGGCTGCATGAAGATGCATAGAAGACGCAATTTCTGAGTGTACATTTCTTCGAGTAGTACATATCCTCCTGCAGACAGGGCCACGTGACAGCACGTACAGCATTCTTTACACGCTGAGACTCAGGAGTTCACTTGCCTGCTGGATCTCGCCCAGTGTGTGCATTTACATGGAATGATGGCTAAGTAACATTGCACCATCCACGGGGTGTCTGCCTTGAGCTGGAACACACATGTGCCCGCGCTGGGTGCCAGCGCCGGTGTGGCGCATGGAAAGCAGCCGCGTCCGCGCCGCTCCACTGTCTAACAAAGTCAGCCATGGCAAGCTTCCGTGCCTTGACAAGCGCACCGAAAACGCCACATGAGAAACATTGCGCGCTGTGAGACTGCGCATCTTGCGTGTCATGGTTCTGTTGTGTCACAGGGGATGTGTTGCGACCGTTTCAGATGCCAATTTTCCTGGTATTCTGTGTTTGTGACAGCCAGCATGCCACCTGCCACTGGGTGTCCATGAAGGAGACAGTCTCCGCAGCTGGCACCCCATGTCAGACCGAGGCTCCGTGCAGCCGCGTTCTTGCTTGTAGGTAGGAAAGGGCTTTAATCAGGACTACTGGGCGAGGTTTGAGAAGTTTGTGAAGAACGTCCACAAGCGCAGCGAGGCAGTGTACATCGTCACGGGACCCATATTCGCACCTCTTCTCACCAGCAACGGCCTACAGAGCAACCATGGCTTCATCGGTACGGCACAGTGACCGAGCTCGTGCCCTCCTGGCCTTCCTTCCCCTCTTTTCCTGGAGAACCTGGCTTGCACAGAGCGACCGAGCCTCTTGAGTCTGCGTTGGGGCCCATGGTCAGCTGTTTCGGTATGTGCCACACGTACGCCTACTCTGTTAGGCAGCACTGCCACACAGGCTGCTGTATCTCATCGCCCAGGCTCGCTGACATGACAACCTAGCCTTCTCTGACATGCCCGAGCCACAGTGGTCCACGTTCTCCCAACTCGGTGCCTCATCGCCGCTCGCCTGCACGCCAGCAACAGAGCCAGCTTCTCGACAGGATTCGCGTCTGCGATTGCGTGGCCGAGCGGACAGAGCGGGTGCACTCCTGTAGGGGCTCCTCCCAACGCTGTGGCCGTGCCCACGCACTTCTTCAAGGTGATCCTCGCGGAGCACAGATCCCAGTCCGGGGCCACAAAGCTCTCGGTGGGCGCCTTCGCCATGCCGAACCGCCCCATCCCACCCACCACGCCACTCGCAGCCTTCTGCGTGCCACTGGATATGCTGGAAAGCCTCACCGGAATCGAGTTCTTCCCTGGGGCCCTCACTGACAGGCAGCGCTCGTCCGTCGACCTGGCGGCCACAGGTGGGCATCGCCTCGCATGCACCCCACAAGCACAGGCCCAACTTGGATGAATCTCCCAGCCACGTGCTCTGCATGTCAGCCTCTGCCTGAGGTGTTGTCATGCATAACCTGTTGATGCCAGTGCTGCTATGCCTCACTGCTGTGACCGCTTCCGATGCAGCTGGTCCTCTGAGGGGACGCAGAGCATGTTCTTCGCCACGTAGCTGCTTTGCGAACAGGTCAGAGACATGCACACCGCGCTGTTGAACGTCCTGCCAGCCACATGCATGTGCACGGGCAGACTCCACTCTTGCACTGGCCGGCAACTCGCCCCGGCCGGCGCTCAATTGCATGTGAGACGACAGGTGCCATGCGCTGTGTTCCATGTCCAAGCACATGTGCCGCATTCTGAGCATTCCACTGGAGTGCATGCATTGAAAATTGCAAGCTGGAATAAGCCCATCAGGCCGCCGGCACAGTGCAGAATGGAGGTACCTGGGCATGGCCCAGCAGCAGGCGCTCGCCATCCAGGGATCCATGCAGGCACCAGATGCGCTGCCCGGGGCGTCGACTGCGCTCGTGCCCACCAGCCAGCTGCCGCCAGCCGCCGAGCTGCTGAAGACCGGCGTATCGGCGGGCCCTGCCAAGTTCCGGCCGAGGAGGGCCAACGCCGATGGGGCCGCACACCTCTGCGAGGAGGTGTGGTGCCAGCTTCCCGCCGAGAACTTCTGGGAGGCTGGCAAGGGCAAGAGCCGGTCAGGGGGTGCTTGAGCAGCACCGCGAGCCCGCCTTTGCAGGAGGAGCGCACAAGCCCGATTGGTCAGCGCTGGCACCTGTGTCATGCTGTTGGTCTGGAGAAGCACGGGTGGCTGCGCTGGCATCGATTCCGGGCGGCCATCAATTCCGGGGGTGCTCGCATGAGATCCACGAGTGCTGCGGGAGTAACGGATTCCATAGCAACGTTTCGGTCTGCGCGTCATGCGGAGTTGTGTAGCCTGTGTTGGCCGTGTATCATGCCAGGCTTCCCTGGACTGTTTTCTGTGACCAACCAGACGGATACTGCAGCTCGGATAGTGTAGTTCTTCCAGTTGATTTGCGATGTGGTGATGTTGGTAGGCTGTCGTGTTGTGCCTGACTGGTGCAGGATGGGTCAAAGCTGTTGCACCAGCAGTGTGGATCATGACGGCTGCAATGTCACAGGCGAGTATGCAAGACTGTAGCACCATGAGGTGAGAGACCGGAGTACATTTAACGAGCTGTCCAGCTGTAGAGTTCAGGTGCTAAGCCATGCTACGAATCAATGCAATGCAGCATGTGCCTTTGGCTGTGTTGGTTTCGAAGATTTTATCATCTTCACGTAGAAATGATATCGGGAGATGTGCCGGGTGGGCACGAGGATCATTAAAGGAGAAAACTGGTTTTGAGGCAAAGCCGGCTGGGCAAAGGCCGCAGGACGGCTACGCGTGATTTCATGAGTCTGGTCCTTGCTTTGCCCACCTTGGCGTTGCCGTGGGCAACGTGTACACGCATACTGGTCATCTGTCCCTGTATCCAAGTAACACTCACCGTTGCAGCCACGGCACAAGCGCATGTCGAGCGGACGCTCAAACCGCGTCTTCGGCTGCTCACGTGTGCGGCTGACGATGACTCAAGCGACAGCGAGCGCCATGCATTGCAATTGACAGTTCGAGGCAAATACGTAACGACACCGTACGGACTGAAAACGATAATGCCTATACTTCCCGTGAGTCCAATTGTGATGGCTGCATATGGATAGCTGCGAGATTGGTGGGAAGTCTCAGCCACGAGTGCCCAGTGGATGCAGTGCTGGCCTACGGTGTGGCTATGTCGGTATGAGTGCTAGGCGAGCGTCTGGCCGACGTACTTTCTGTGTGGCAGCGCCAGTATGTCTTGTGATTGTGCTTCTCGTTGTTGGTCCGTGTGAGGCATTGTGGTCGAAGGAATGTAAAGAAGAAGTGAACGCGCGGTATCAGCGTGGAGAGGAAGAATGCAACAATCCAATATGTGGGTACCTGGACTTCAACGAGACCAAACCAACTTTTTTAGAACGCATGTCGATCAAGTGCCAGTCATTAATGTGGCAGTACCGAGACGACATTGCGGACGTGCTTGGTATCACTGGGTTAGCGACTCGAATGTGCGCAACGTCCAAAGACGCGTTTCAAGCAAGCAACCCGATCATCGTGGAGACTGAAGACGTGAGAAACTTTATGATGTGTACTGTGCCAAGGGCGGCCTCCACAAATCTACGTTCATTGCTCAACATGCTCATTAGGTTGCCAGACGAGCCGCGGCCCGACGTACGGTGCGTCCAAGCGATGATTTTATTGCCAGCCTTGAAGGCCCAGACGACCACAGTATTTCAGTGAGCCATCACCAAGTGTGGACGAAAATGGTGCAGGGACCAGCTCTGGGATGCGCACTTTGACGTGTATCCAAGTGTCTGGCACTATCGAATGGACAGCCACCCCCCCCAGGATGTTTACCCATCGTTCATCATAAGCCGCAACCCATACACAAGGCTGCTCTCCGGTTTCATGTCCAAAATGACAGCTTCCATGGGACAACCTGGCTACTGGACTGCTAAGGTGATGTCTCAGCTGCCTCATGAACGCATTAACCATGTCTTCTCACACGGTCCACTACGCTGCACCTTTTCAAGTATGCGCCTACATATTGGCTGTGTCACTGATACCATGTCCTGCATTGCTTGCTCTGCCACCTCCCCTCCACCCCACCAATACATGCACCACCTTGCAGCCGTCGGCCGCACTTTCCAACCCGCAGCTGCGTGCAGAGTGTTAATGCAGTACTGGGATTGCCTCCAACGAAGACCTGGCAGGCGACTAGGCCAAGCTTCCACGAGTTTGTGATGGCGTTGCACCGGCGGAAGCAGGGCATCAGCCACATCGACCCTCACTTCCGCCTTGCCATCCGTGCCTGCACGTACGGCATCCGCTACGAGTACTACCTGCGCATTGAAGACCTTGCACAGTGGCTGCCATGCATGGAACAGGGCCTCGAGCTGCGAAAGTTCACTCAGCACGGCTGGAAGGACACGGAAGATGGACTCATGTTCACCGGGTTTGGCGCAGGAACGGCGGAGGAGACAGAGCGGGACTCGTGCTGGTGGAGACCGCCCGGGATGTCATGCGCAGAGTACTATGAGAGCATGCTAAACGAAAATGGGGAGGTGGTGCCTGTTGATGTCGAGATGGCTGGGGACTTCCGACTGCACGAGACTCGTGACGATGGCACTGCAGGGCTCTGGCGGGATTTCTATAGCCAGAAGATTGGTGACATTGTGTACAAGATGTACCAAGAAGACTTCAAGGCGTTTGGGTACGGCCAAGAGTTTTTTCACTGACACTCGGTCGCGCCAGGGTCTCTGCTCACCTCGAGTGACCCGTCGGCTGATTCCGTGGAAGGGCGTCTGATGGACGTGATGAGCCGAGGAGGGCGACGAGGGGGGGGGGGGGGGCGTTCCCGTGTCGAATTTGTGATGGAGCGATGCTTCAGGACGATGTGCCATGTGTGCCGGATTTGATTCGGGCAGCAGCCGCACACTGCAGAGAACGTTGCTCGGGTGCTTTGAGCATCAGTTTCACTGCTTCACCAGTCGTCTCCAGCCGATTGTCTGGCGTTCGGTGCGCGTGGCGCTCTTGATTTTTTGACAAAACAGCAGCCGATCCCTGGCTGTAGTGACAGCGCTCAGGAGTCGTGTGTTGGGCACCACCGGATTTAGCGGTTGCAGACCCAGTCACTAACCGGGAATCGATCGGCGTGAGTTGCTTGGGCCGTTTCCACACATGTCCTGCTCTCCTCAGAATGGAGGGCAGCGTTTGGTGGTTGTCGAGTAGTTAGGCTGGCTTTGCGGTGTCATGAGCATACAACCTCACTTGGGGGATTGGATTGATTGAATTGGGGTTTTGTTTTCATACCTGGTCATGGAGGTGCGAGTTACGTGCTGCAAGCTGTTCTTTTCAGAGCAGGGTCCGGCTTCGGTTGTGTGATATGCCAGGTGGTCGGCCTGACCTCAACTGGAACACAACACCAGGCCACTGTGAGTCGTAACGCAAATGCCGGGAACGTGTACCATAGCACCTAAAGTCTGACCTTGAACATAGCGATGAGTGTTTCCAGACCGCAGCCATGGTATATCCGTTCACGTGTCGCAGACTACAAAAGCACTGCTCATCTGAAGTGTATTTCGAGCTGTCGCATTTATTACAGCATGGGCACATGATGCCTTCACGGATTGGCAGCCCAATGCTGATGGTTTCACGAGGGTACTGTTTGTGGTATGATTTTATGGGCCCATGAACGAAGTACCAGGTTACACAAAGGATTTCTTGCCTTGGTACAAGTCGAATCTTTCGGACCCGGAATAGTTATAACCTGGTTTGCAACCCGTGTCACTTCACCGCCTCTGCACGAGGAGCACATAACCGCGTCGTTGATACACAGTGAAGTGCCTATTGTTGTCCATTCAGGCAACAGCAGGTAGCTGAATTCTAGACGCCTGAACAGAGAGTGAAACACAAGAGTGCTTTGGTGAGCTTGCAAAAGCCACTGGTCATAGCCAGATGAGGTGTAGCGAAAACCACCCACGCCTGCGTTAACGCAATGTGCCATGTCATATCTGCATGTCCTGAAGCGAGGCACTGTGCTGTACTGAATGCGTCCCCACGAGTGTGTAGGCCATGGGTTTGATCCAGAGAATCTGGTTTCCATAGCAGCACGAGCACTCATGACGTCAAAACCACACTATGATGCACATGTTCATGCCATCACATGCAACGGTCATGAGCATGGAAGCATGGCTGTTTGGGGAGAGGCTATGGTGGTGCCACACAAAACTATGCAACACCGTGTCGTGGCAAGAGTGGATGCTGCCAAAAGCATCACAATAAGGGTGGGAGGATGACATAACGCTTGGGGTACTTCTCACGGCCATCCTGTCCGTCAAAGAGCTTTTTCAGCCTCTTGTGCTTCGAGATCGCCCATTGAACCATCTGGAAAGCGCCGCATGCCCCGAATATGGCAGCAGGTAGCGACTGTGTGGCGAGTGTGAAAAGCATCCAGCCCCAGATCTCGAATGTGTAATTAGCACATGTCACTACGTTGAAGAGGCCCCCACGAGGTATGGAATAACCCGTGGATGACTTCCGAAGGGTGGCGAGTTGGACATGGGAGATGAAATTCCCCACCTGCGACGCAGAGATGCGAATTAGGCCGCCAGACGTGGAATGAATGGTCCACCTAAGCCATATCAAACTCCTGGCTTGCTTGAGAGGTAATGCCTTGATGTACGCTGGCTCAGGCCATCATGGAATAACAGGATCAGCGGGACCGGGTACCAGCCAGACATGCCACTAGCTGCTATCGTGAAGGTGTTAGCTTCAGAGCAGGGGCATGTTAGTGAGGGAGTTGGGATGGCCGCACCTGGCAGCTGTACGCCATTCCAAAGCAAATTGCCGTCTGCCAGAAGTTCGGCTCTGTATAACGTGGATGGTTCATATTGTACGAGACAAACGCCGCAAATAACCAGTAGTACGAGCAGTTTCGGAAGAGGTTGAAGATGGGCATCGTGGCATGGCTGAACACATGCACGTTGCCTGTCTCAAATATCCGCTGCAGCACCATCTCCAGTCAGATCCTGTGCTTTGGCTACTTCTGACAACATAATCAGCCTCTAAGCAACTACTGGGGCGCCAGCAAGAGTGCAGTACCAAGAGTGCAGTACTTCATACGTGACATAGAGCATCACCTTGGCATAGTGGAATGACCAATAGACTAGGGCAAGATCTTGCGTCAGCGCGGTAGGATTGGTCTCCCTTGTGACTCCGTGCAGCATCGACCTTCCAAGGTCCGTCCAGAAGAATGGGTAGATTAGTAAAGGGCCGAGGTACTCCATCACAAACACGAGTTTGTAACTGACCTGCAGCCAAAGGTATGCTACACAACTGTCGGTGTGGCACGTCGGATGGTCTGACGGGGTTCACAAGACAAAGGCTTGAAGACATATATAGGAAGCAATGACTGTTCCTGCAAAAGAGATCAACGATGTGCGATGCTAATGCATGGAGACTGCAGTCAGGGAACAATGGTAGCAGACCTGCATTCCCAGGTCTTTATACTGCACAACTGCTCCATTTTCTAGCCCATAGGATTCCAGGGCTTGGCCAGGGGCTAGCGCTGCCCCTGCCTTTGCTCCTGGAGCTGGCGGCAGGGTGAGTCGTTGCCGAACGGGGCTGTATTTTCCTTTGCGGTCCTTTTCATCAAAAATTGCCTGCTTCAAATCATCGGTGGTAGCCTGGATCACAAATGCGTTGCATTCAGACCTCTTTTGAGGGATAAACCAACCTGTCGCCCTTCCGTGTTCAGCTGGGCACATTTCTCCATACTACACCTCTGAACAAATACAGCAGCAGCAGACACGTAATATATGATGGGCTTGTTATGACATGGAAAAGGTTCCGGTTTGGGTCGGCCTTTTGCGTCTACATGGGCTATGGCACACATGTCTTTGACAACTAGCTCTTGCACTCGTCATCCGTCAGGTCAAAGGGCCGTACAAGCCTATGCTACAAATCTAGAATGTTAAAGTTAGTGGGTTTCGTGTCGGAAACCTGGTCTAATCACAATTGACATGCCATGTTCACTGTTTAGGGAGTGGCCAGTACCGATGTGCTGATCCGAAGGCTCTCGATCACGACCTTCCCCGAACGAGACTCAATCTTCAAGTTCATAAACCCACTCATGCTGCCTGCGGGATTCTCCAACACACCACCAAAGTCAAGCACGGGCTCGAGGGTCCCGGTAGCTGAAAACAGACACCTTGCACATGCACGATCTAAATCACCGCAACAATCGATATCGATCCCTGATAGATTATGCTGCCGATGGCTTAAAGCATCTCAAGATCAGGTGGTCCACGCACCGGCTCAGTCCTGCGTGCGCTACAGCCCGCCTGGCCTAGTTCACGAGAGTGGCGACGAGAGAAACCAGATGCCCTCACGGGGTAGTCGATCTGGCCTAACAGCAGCAAACCACGCATGACAAAATTGGAAATCCAACAAGTTGCAACACAGCGTGAGTTTTCAAGTCAAACAGTCCTCTGCCACCTTGTCCCGAACATCGTTTCCTTGCAACTCCACGGCATTCACCATCATGATCGCTGCCGCCGTTTCTCTTAAGGCTCTGCCTGCTCGCGCGGCTTTTGCTCAAGGCTCCAAGAAGGTGGCTGGTGCCAGGTGTGAAGGCCATTTCCTCCGTGCATGTTCGCGCCATCGGAGGTCTGGTGCTCCAGCGGTGCGGCCACAGCGGTACACCAAAGCGACCCAGGTATCGTGAGCAGGAAAATATAAGGATGGAAGTAGTGATATCATGTTAAATGATGTCGAATTTTACATCAGTGCAGAGGGTTGGTGATCAGCACTGCCCGCGATTGAAGGTCGGGGCACTGGGTCACGTGCACAGAACAATTTCTGGCACGGTCGGCACCAGTACAGCTGTGAGACAAGCACGTCAAAACATGGTATAGGGTATTGTTTCTGAGAACGCGATTGCGTACGGTCCGCCTTGGACGCTGGCTGGGAAACAGCACCCCTCGTGGCGGACATATGATTCTCCATGACCACCTGTGGTATTGCTTTTTGTACGATTTCATAAAGGCAGACTAGATTAGCTACGTCCACTCGATGCCGGTAGAAAAGGTGAAAGCCTCACGCATAGAGAGGGTCGCACTCTGGCGCAGGTCATCGAATCAGCAGCATTGGCCGTGCGGTAGTGACATCGTCCGGCAAGGAACCTTGCAAATCCAGAGTAAATGCATTTTTTGACACATAAGTTGATGATTGCAGGCAAGTTCAGCTCGCCAGGACCTCGACTGTCAGCCAGGCTGCCCCCGTCGAGGTTGTCCAGCTAGCAAACGAGGCTGCCTTCATTGGCGGTGTCGCTGGCACGATGATCTCCATGACTCTCATCGTATGTTTTCCTCTGCATGCCAGCGCGCTCTTACGGGGTTCGGACCTCAGAATGCAGATACTGGATTCCTTGTAGCAGCAGTTGCATCAATGCCGCGTGAAAGACTGTACATGATGGTGTATACCCTAGGAGTTAATGGGGCTGTGTATATGCAGGGGCTCGCTGTCGGGTTCGTACTCCTGCGATTCGAGAGCCTGGTGGAGGAGGGCAAGCTGTAAGTTGGCCGTCACATGGCAGTCATAGCACACGAGGATGTATGCCGGAGGCAGAGCGCGAGTTGACTTTGACCAATGGCTCGAATGAAGCATAGCTGCCTGCTTTGGTAGGGCTGGTTGTTCAGTGTGTGGCGGTCAGGGCGGGCACGTTGCAGCCCCCCAGCATGATCAGGCAGCAGGCACGGGCATTTTTTGCTCGTGTATACGGTTATCAACAGTGTGGTAAGGTGACGCAGATGGGCTGTTTTCTGTAATCACATCACCGCGGTTCACACATGTAGGACTACGTTTTGGTTCGGGTCGCAATGAGCAGTTGTGAGGTGTGCCTTGCAGGCGTGTGACAACATTTCAATCACCTCGTACTGTGATCGACACAAAGGTTCATTTTCACATCATATGATTGCCATGTGAACGATGTTCTGTAGTTCATAGGGCCTGCTCCTAGCTTTGCGATTGCTTTGTGACCAATTTGCTTACATGCATTCAGGACTATTCCGCTAAATAGTGCCTATCTGCAGTGCTGGCTATCTGATACTGCGTGTCCACTGTTAATACGAGCTACGAGACATCTCCGGACCTCATCTTGGTGCAATGCACAACATTAGCAGGTTCCGTTTCATGCTGGCCAAATAATCAGTTGCGCAACATACTGGTGCATCACGAAGACAGGGAAGCAGTTTCTTAAGTCCAGGCCCGCTCGTATGACCTATGTGCACGGGTTGGTTGAGATATGGGTATGCATGCTGCAACCAGACCAAACCGTTCCGCCATACCATCCGTCAGGTGTATGTTCCGGATCCGTGTGACACCTACAACTGCAACTCAACCCAACGGGGTTGAGGACAAGAATGTGTCACCAAGGGCCAAGAGCGAGCTCCCAGAGACTCCCAGAAACTCCCAGAAACCATGACCGTCGGTGGCAGCATGTCGTGATGAACGTGTACCTGTT
Source organism: Ulva armoricana (assembly GCA_032360965.1). NCBI lineage: Eukaryota > Viridiplantae > Chlorophyta > Ulvophyceae > Ulvales > Ulvaceae > Ulva > Ulva armoricana. Next base: position 2,400,845 of record JAUMHO010000009.1, read on the forward strand.
CACTGATACACGCCCTCGAACGACCAACACTCTAGGAAGCACCGTTCAAAGGCTGCTGTGTATGAGCCTGCGGGAGGTGTCCATCTTACAGCCTTCCTCCACAAGTCTGCTGTGCGTGACCAAGTCCGGCCACATGTGCTGGGGAAGCAAATCTTGACGGTCGGGCACTGCCTGATGTACATACTGGGTGCCTAACAAGGTTCAGGAGCCTGTGGAACCCCTTTTTCAAATGCTCGTGGTCAAGACAAACTAGGCGACATAACAGACATAAAAGGACCTCAGCCACAGCACAGTCCCTGAAAGTTGCCAAATGGCATGTTTGGGGTTTTTTTAGTAGGGGCAGGCCGTGGTTGCTGCATATGGGCACGATGCTCCCGCTGCAACACGTGGGACCCGTGTCGCACGCCATTCCAATGGAGCTGTTGGATCACATTCATGCGTGTTGCATACTACAGTCCCGCTCCCCGGAGGTGTCAAATGAACCAGACACTCAATGGTCTTGCGGGGACAGTGATGCCATCATGCGTACGTACCTCTAGCAGTAGATTTAGCTTCCCCTCCGCCGGCAGGGATACACGTGCGCACCGGAAACAGAGGGCTGAAACCTGCGAGAATGCAGGCGGGTGGTGCCACGATCAGTGTCCTTGTCACGTTCTCGCTCAGCCCAAGTTTGTGGCCGAGCACCCCGTAACACTGCCTCTGCGCATGCTCACGATACTGCGCTGGGTGTACAATGTGGCTGATGCCCACATATGTAAGGCTGACATGGTGCACAGTCGTACACGTGTAGCTTGAGCGCGCAATTGTTCATTCTTGTGTTACACGGAGTATGGAACAAAGGCCCGGCAACGCAAGGGGGAAAGGAAGACACGGACCAGACTCACTGGGCAAGTGCGATAAGTACACGCATTGCTGCTGATCTTGAAATCCTGCTGGATCAAGCATACACCTGCTGGCGCCAGCCTAGATTTTATGCGTATGGACCGTAGATGCCTGCGTACAATGCGCAGCACCTTGAGGCTGACGACGCGGAGCTAAAGTTGATTTCGTGCACCGCGCGGGCCAGTTGTGTGACAAGCTCAGTGCCAAACGTCGGCGGCGGGCCTTGTCATCGGCGTCAATGAGTCTTGCATGCAGCCGCCTGCAGGCTAGCTGGCCGCCGAGCACTGTGCAAATGTTGCGACCGCGCGCTTTGACACAAGGGTTTAGGGCGCGCGCGATTATTTGCTTAACACAAGTTACTTTGTTTCGCACAGCTTCGTAGAAAATTTGTTCAGTGTTTCAGCATCGTGGGCACAGTTTGCGGTCATGGCGAAATTGGAGAAGCCCAGGAAGTCTAACAAGGACAAAGACGAAAAGCCAGAGAAAAAGAGCAAGAAAAACAAAGCTGAGGCTAAGAATGGTGTCACGAAGAAGGTGAGCAAGAAGAAGAAGGATTCCCAAGCAGCCGAGGTAGCAGCAAACCAGGTTGCCGAGGGCAAGGTAAAGAAGGCATCGAAGCGCGAACGCGCTGACACAGACGCTGATAAGAAGGATAAAAAACCCAAGGTAGAGATTGATGCGGCACCTGGTGATTCCACGGCTCCAGCGAAGAAGGAGGTCCGCCGCCTGGGAGACATCATTCCTGCGCGCTGTGTCCTCCGATTGGCTATGCACGGATGTGTTTATGCGCATTCATGGTTGATACTGTTGATTGATGTTCTTACTGGGGTGCACGTTGACTCTATCCCATCCCTAGCGAATTATGCCTTGAACGTGCTGGCCTCCTGACACGCCGTGGACATATGTTCACGGGCTTGCCCACATGAGCTCATCAACATCAACTTCAAACTGCAGGTGGTCCAAGAACACCTGATTGACAGCTTTGAGTTGAATAATAACATCAAGGAGAGGTTGCGTGAGAAGGGCATCGAAGCGCTGTTTCCCATTCAAGCAGCTTGCATCCCCCACGCGCTCGGCGGGAAGGATGTTGTTGGCCGTGCTCGTACTGGATGCGGCAAGACTCTTGCCTTTGTCCTTCCGACCGTGGAGCTCCTCATGCGGGATAATTGTCGCCCCGCGTCCGGCTCTGCCAACGTCATCTGCTTATTGCCCACCCGCGAGCTTGCAAAGCAGGTATGTCGAACAATTCCTTTCATGCACGGTTAATGACGGAGATTCTCGGCCTGAACTGCAGCTGACTGCACCAGTACATGGGCGGACGCTGTCAACAGTTTGATCTGCCCGCCATCACTGGCCCACGGCCTGTCCACTGTTCCCCGTTCCACCCTTACCAAGCTAAGTAGAAGCTGTTGCTGTGCAGGTACACGCAGAGTTTGAGTTTGTGGGCCAAGCAGGTGGCCTGACAAGCACATGTCTGTACGGTGGCTCGCCCTACCCACCACAGGAGCAGAAGCTCCGCCGCGGTGTCCATATCATCGTCGGCACCCCTGGACGTATCCAGGATCACATCGACCGCGGTACATTAAAGATGCAGAAGCTGCGGTGTGTTTCCGGGACAACCTCGTCCTCATTCCAGCACGTCCTCCTTATACCGGTCACATCAGGCTTGCAATCACCGCATCCCCAACGAATTCCTGCTGTTCTAATCGTGTGTAGCTGCCCTGCTGCGTACCAGTTACGCATGTCACAAGCCAGTCCCCGCTGCTGGCCACTGGTGGCAGAGGACAGCAGCTGTGCCATGGGCAGCTCCAGGGATGGCCTTGACGTGCAAGCCCAGACTGTGCACACTTGACTGGACGCGGCTCCAGTCCAATCTCCAGCAAGAGGTCAGCAGGCCTGAGCCTCCGAGACACTGGTGCCATGTGCCCTGATCAGGGCGGAGTCGGCATTGCTGCCCTATGTGACGCATGATGCTGCTACGCATGGCCGAAGATAGCTGCAGAGGCCGTGGCTTTTGCGCAGCGACAAGCAGCTGAGGGCCTGCAGCGTGCGTGCAGGGTGCGCATCCTGGACGAATGCGACGAGATGCTCAACATGGGCTTTGCAGACAGCGTGGAGAAGATCCTCTCGGCCGCCGCCGACTCGGCGGCGGTGCAGACGATGCTGTTCTCCGCAACGATGCCGTCGTGGGTGAAAGGCCTGCAGAAGCATTACCTGGGCAGCGACGCCGCGTTTGTGGACCTCGTCGGCAACGAGAAGCAGAAGGCGGCCGCCACCGTGGCGCACAAGGTGCTGTACTGCCACTGGCAGGAGCGCAGCTCGATCGTGAAGGATCTCATCAAGTGCTACGGCTTCTCAGGTGCGGCCATAGCCCCGAGCAGCCATCCGCCTGGACTGTGAGGCTGCCATGCGAGTCGTGTGGAGCATCTGGCTGGCAGGCGATGCTCAGCCGTCGAGCATATTTTCAGGGGTTTTGGGTGGATGTTGCCGCTGTGCACAGGCCGCGCGGCGGGGCGAGGACTACTGTGCACACATGACATGCTGCGGCGCTGGCCATGCATGCAGCGCAGGTGAGCTGCAGCCGGGACTTTTCAGGGATGTGTGGGGGCGTGCAGCTTGTATCAGCCACCCGGAGTTTGCTGTGCACGCCCATGGTGTGACGAAGCATAGCTCCGCTCCACGCAGGCGCCACACGCAGGTAGGAATGGATCTACTAGAGCAGAGACGGGCGAGGAGGGGTACCACAGGCTGGGGTGTTGAGGAGGTAGTGCACTGTGGCGCTGTGTGACTGGCGTGCGTGAGGCAGGGAGGTGACGTGTTGCGGGTGTGCAGGGCGGACGATTGTGTTTGCTGACACAAAGAACGACACGGACGAGACGGCGCTGGAGCTGTCGCAGACGATCGCGGCCAAGGCGCTGCACGGCGACATTGCGCAGTCGCAGCGCGAGGTCACGCTGCGCTCCTTCAAGGAGGGCAACTTCAGCGTCCTGGTCGCCACGGACGTCGCCGCCCGCGGGCTGGACATCTCCAGTGCGGCCCCGTCCTCTGCCCTGCGTTGCTGCATCACGACGTTCTCCTCTGCAGCATACAGCACGAGCGCCCATGCTGTGGACACGTGTGCTGCTGGGTGTTCCGGTGGAGTCCACCCGCTGTTTCCTCAGCTGTGCTGGGGTTTGGGCGTGGACGAGTCTGGGGCTGCGATCCTGCCTGACCCCCGTACTTGCTGTGCGCCACCCCGGCAGGCTTTCTGAGCGCCCACCACGACACGCAGTGTTCAGCGTCGCGGCCGCAGTCTCGCGTGGGATACGCCCTCAGGCCATGCATGGTTTCCATGCGTGCTTAGGGGCCACGTGACATCGCCGTTCATCGAGTGTTGTTCGGCAGCACGCTACACACTGGCTAGCAGTAGTCGCGATGCAGTGTCCCACCGCTGACTCATTCTGGGGTCATTGGGGGTGTATGTCCCCCCCACTTGCCATATGGCTCTGTGCGTGGCTGACAGACTGTGGAGCGGTGCAGATGTGGAGCTGGTCATTCAGACCAACCCGCCACGGGACCCAGAGACGTACATCCACAGATCGGGCCGCACGGGTCGCGCAGGCGCTACAGGCGTGTGCATCACGCTGTGCTCCCGCAACCGCGAGGACCTGGTGCCATACATCGAGCAGAAGGCCGGCTTCACATTCGAGCGGATCGGGCCACCCCAGCCGAAAGCCATGGCCGCAATCGCGGCGGGCATCGCAGCAGAGAAGATTGCCGAGGTGCAGGACTCCGTGGTGCCCTGGTTTGCAGAGGCGGCGCGCAAGCTGCTGGAGGCGGAGGGCAGCGCGGAGGCTGCCCTTGCCAAGGCCCTCGCCAAAACGACGGGTGCGTCCTACGGCTGCTTTGCATGCATGGCACAGATGATGCGAGGCAGCGGCGAGGTGGCTGTGTGGTGCTGGAGCTTTCGGTGTTCTGGGGGCCGTCTGCTGCATGGCCTGGGTGGCGTTCATAGAGTCCTGTGCCTGCCTTAGTGCTCAGGCCTTCATGCTCTGGCAGCGACAGGCTTGCTCTGCATGAATGTTTCGGCGTGGTTTGTGTGGATGCGAGCGAGCTACACAGGTGGTGGGGGCTTGTGCCGGCTTCTGCGGTGGTTTCCTGGTGTGCCAGCTGGATTTCGGAAGGAGTAAACAGTAAGCTGGGGCGTAGCTGCAGGAGCAGTGAGCCTGTCTGGCCCATGGGTGGTGGCATATCATTCCAGGGCAGGTCTGCGAGAAATGCAGTACCACGCCCGTCCAGATACGTTGCGGTGGGGCATTGAGATCGGGCAGTGTATGTGCAGGCATCACTGCGTTTCAGTCCAGGTCACTGCTGAACGCCAACAACCAGTTTGTGACGCTCAAATTTGAGGCTCCAATGGAGCTGACAAACAAGAGCTATGTGTGGACGTACCTCAAGCAGGCACTGAACGACCAGGTCAAGGTGGACCAGGCGACACGCATGACGCTCACATCTGACGGCAAGGGCGCCGTATTTGATGTGCCCCACGCAATGGCAGATTCGTTCATTGAGGGGTGCGCTGTGGCTTCTGCCCTGCCTGATATGGTGGCCTGCGTGTTTATGAACCATCATTTGTTTATGATGGTCATAGGCGTGTTTATGGCCATCATTTTACCCAGCGTCTTGCTCGAGCCGCCGCGTGGCTGAGGATGTACCACCTGAGTAATGTGGGCGACATTGAGGAAAGTTCATCCGTGTGTTGGGATTCGGGTGGCTGATGTGTGTTTCAGTATGCGGTATATGCTGTGTTTGCCTGAAGTGCACTGTTGTGCGCGTTGTGGGCATCCTCAGTGTGGATATTCAGTGTGATAGTGCCTGCAGGTGCAATGGGACCGGAAAGGGGGAGGTCAGCATAGCAGATTCCCTACCAGAGCTGAAGCAGCAAGAGTCCTTTGGGGGAAACAGCCGGGGATCATGGGGAAACTCGAATGGGCGGGGAAGCTATGGCTCGTTTGGGGGTAGGGGTGGTTATGGAGGACGTGGGGGTGGAGGCGGTGGTGGTGGCTACGGGCGGGGAGGCCGGGGAGGGGGCGGTCGCTTTGGCGGGGGTGGCCGTGGAGGTGGAGGGCGGGGACGCTCGTGGTGATGCTACCTTTTGGTCCCACTGTGTCAGTGACGGCCCGGCTCTGTGGTTTCGAAGCGTTTGTTTGAAGGTGAAGACCAAATCGATGGTTGCGATACGGTTGAGAAATCTGATTGTGGATGAGTCATCCAACAGCCGCGCAGTATCGATATGTTTTAGTGCAAGTAGAAGATGTGTTTGATTCATCCATGATTGGATCGCTGGTTTTCATTGATGTCTTGCTTGACATGATGGCTGTCAAGCCATATTCAGATGCAGTCCAGATGTCTGCCGAACAGTAACGTGTGATGATTTACTTTCCTTATCGTGCAGCAACGGCAGGAGTTGTGAACACATGGAAAGCATGTGAGCTGGCATGTTGCACAGTTGAGATGTGTTTCCTGAACGCGTGCCCAACACCCCTGTACCCACTGCATTGGTGACGCTCAAACTGATCCGATTCGAGACTTCTGCTGGGAGACTGCACCGAACGATGAGGGTTGCTGCAGTTGCAGAAGCCCAGGCCCAACTCTGGGCAGCGCCACTGCACTGTGCACACGCCCGGTTATCACGCAAGCCGAACATCTGGCGGGTCTATACACCGTGTCGCATCACAGCCACACTGCCGACCAGTGATGCGCCAAAACAGAGGTTCAAGTTCTATGTGATAGCCTGCTGGTATGGTACATTGTGTTTCATGGGTGTGGCACGCCCTGGGCCTAGAGCGGTAAAAGTTCACAAGAGCTGGCCACATTCAAAAGCACTCGTGCACGCACAGTACACTAGCGATCACATACTTGATCACTCGAATAGGATTTCGGCGGGATGGGCGAGGAGGAGCAAGGCGGAAAGGACGAGTACATGTCTTCCGCCATGGTTGCCATCAAAAAGTACGTTTTGCTGCCCATGCTCAGAGTCCAGTCAGTAGCCCGTACAAGGATCAAATTCGATCGTGGGCAGGGCGACCATCGACAAGTTGCGGAAAGACAACCTGGCATTGAAGGAGGAGCTGTACTTGGAAAATAAGTTCAGCATCACCCCATTGGACACCTCGGCCACAGGTCGCATCACAGCGATGCAGGATGAAGCGGATACACTGACCAGAAAGGTGCTGATGCACGGTCCTTGTGATAGGCTTGGAACGGTTGGAGGGTGGTGTGCATACCAGAGCCGATCTGCAGATACAAATCGAGCAGCGCAAAGTCGCTCTAGCAGACCTGGAGATGAAGCAGCTTTCAACTGAGCTGCAGCAGCACTTGGATGTGATCAAGGTTGCTGGTGGTATCAATTCTGCAACAGACAAAGCCATCGCACTTCAAAAGGAGATCAAGCGGTATGAGAGCAGGAGGCAGCAAGCCAGCATAAAATACAACGAGGCTTTCACTCACTGCCAAAAGCTCAGGAGTCAAATTGACAGCTTGAGGAGGGAGCGCCTTGTGTTTGATGGTATCTACACCAAGCTGGAGAAAGAATTGCAGGTGATTTGTCGCAAGCGACAGTGTGGCTCTGCTTGGGTGTCCGTTCTCTCCTGTTGCTGATGTGTTCTCACCTGGATTTCAGGAAAAGAAGAAGGCCATGGCAAAGATAATTGATGTCACAGACAAAACCTACGAACGGCGTGAAAAATGTCTTGCGGAGGTTGCAGCTCTAAAAGCTCAAGCAGACAAGGAGCAGGCACAGTTTGAGGCTGAATGGCGCAAACTTGGAAGCCTGATTGACCAGGACAAGCGCAACAGGGAGCTTGTACGACAACGGGAAATGGAAGAGCGAGACCGAAGAACACAAGAGGTCTGGCTGCTATCCACTCTGCATAAAGACATTTCTATTGCAACATTTTGAGTAATCAGTGGCTCCTTGTCACCCGCACTCGATCATGAATGTTTTCTGAATGCATGGTTCGATTCCGGTGCACACACCTGCTACGAGTGTCAATTCCGATGCATGAGCATGGGAATTAATGTGAGTGCACACGGTCCAGGTGAAATACATAGTATTTATGAGCCCGGCCAACTACGATCCAACTGCATTCATGGCACATCCTTGGGTCGCTAAGTTTGCAGTCATTCTGTTGCATAGATTTATCTACATACAGGTTTATGTGGACTTCTGAATTGTAGATGATCTATACTATGTCCAGTTCTGTTCCTGTGATGTCAAAAGCATTATTTGCTCATGCTGGCACTTGGTCGGAAGTTGTTAGAATTATACATGCAGTTACTAAAAAATCGCGAAGAGGGTCTCCAAAGTAAAAGCACAACCGGAACAAAGGAACGAAAGCGATCCAAGTACAAGTCTGATGAGGTGGAATCCATGGACAAGGTCCAACTGCTGGGTGAGGCGTTCCAGAAAATTCAGATGGCCACTGGCATTCACGTGCGCCCCATAACTGTAGTTTCGTGCTGCGTATGCTGGTGATTTGGGTGGTGTGAAGACGGGGTGTGAATACATGAACATGTTGGCCACTGGAAATCAGTTCTGTTGCATGATGCGTATGTGCCTTTTACTCCTGCGACGGATATCTGAATGCAAAGCCAAGGCATTGCGTTTTAGCTGGAACCTCATCATGTTAGCAACGCACAGGATATCGACGAGCTCATTGAGATGTTCAAAGCAGCAGATGACAGGAACTACACATTGTTCACATATGTGAATGAGTTGAACCAAGAGGTTGCCAAGTTGGAGGATCGGGTAAAAGCCATACATACCGAGATCGATAGTGTCCAGCAACAGGATGCAGCCCGGGAGAACGAGCGTCAACGGAGCCAGCAAGAGGTATCATCTGACCCTCACTCCATTACTGCGTTTCCTGTTTTAGCGGCTTCACAGCATCAAAGAAGCCAGTACGTGTTAGATTCACTGCATCAGGAGCATTCCGAATTGGTCCAGACGCCTGACCTTGTTTTATGCAGATGGAGGAACGACTGCGCAGCAATGAAGAACTGGCAGATTTGTACCAGAATCGATTCGAAAACGCAAGCAAAACGGTTGGAGTTCTGAAGAATGCCGTGCACTCCATGTTCCAGAAGCTTGGATGCAGCACACCAGCTGTGCGGGAACTCCTGGGAGACTCAGGAGTGACAGACCAGAATATCCTTCAGCATGTGTCAGTTATTGAACAGCGTGTCAATGAGATTTTGAGGGCATACAGTGGTAGCCTGGCTCGGAGTGGTGCAGACGCCGAGCATCTGAAGGTTCCTCTGGGCCAGGCTGCTTTGCCAGTGGACCGATCGCGGGTGATGATTGCACCGCCGAGCACATTGGATGATGACGGGTGGGAGGGTCTGGGAGAAGGTACTGATGGGGAGGAGGACACGGAGCCAAAGCCACTGGCACAGGAGCAGCTAATAGCACGTGTGCAGAACTCAGTGCGCAAGAAGGCGCCAACAGCCATTTTCAGGGTGCCGGAGCATGCCAAGCGTGGGAAGGCTTCGTCAGCTAGGCCATCACAGTCCCGTGGTTGAGGTACACGCTGAAGGGACTTTAAGAGGACGGTATTGGCCAGGATATGGGTGGACACAAGCAATTGGCCTATACAGATGTGCTTTAGAACAGTGAGTAGAGGTTCACGATTACACTGCCATGGAGACATGGGCTAACCCCTAATCATCTAACACGCCATAGTTTTATCTGCGCTGCGCTGCATATTCAATGTGCTTTCATCATTACGGGCCCTAATGAAGCTGCAGGAGTGTTTTTAAGTCGAGTGTTTCAGCCTCAGTGACCTGCCAAACCTAAAAAAGCACAAGCTAACCAGTGGTGGCAACACAGACATAATAATCAAGAATGCTGGGCCTTCGTGTCCCCCTCCAATGTCCCACTCGCACCCGCCTTGGCTATTTGGTGTTTGGGCAAGGAAGCCATTCGAGCTGCAGCAACAGACACGCTCATTGCAAGATCCAGCAAGGTTTCCACACCCACTAGCGGCATCCCTGCCCAGAGTGTTGGCTAAGGCCCCATTGCTCAGGACTACAAGCAGCAGAAAGACCTGTGACAGCAGCACGATCGCTTGCTTGATCATCAGCAGCCTGGAACCGCAACTGCATAAGATGCTACAATTTACGATTTAAACTTTCATATCAAGTCGGGAAAGAGGCAACTGAATGATACCAACCGGACCAAACGTGTGCAAGGGCGTTCGTACGTAACGTAGCTACGCAAACGAAGAATCTCGGTGAAATCCGATCACTGGCACGAACTGTGTGTAGACTTTCCTCATCGACGTTGATGCGTATTATGAGGGGCCACGCCCCTGACCGCGGCAGGCTGCGAGGTCGGCGAGGCGGAAGTACCTGTGTTTCCCTTGTAGCCATGCGACGATTATGACAGTTGCATGGCACGCCGGAGCCTTTTGTACTGGACTTGTCGCACCCGGAAACTCCATAGAATTCTGGGTGTAGAATGCTGTCGCATGTGCTCGCACGTGTAAGCATTTGTTTTTCAAATTGGCTTCTGGCATGATACGGGAGTCGCAGACACCACCTTGGTGTCTTTTATCTCGTTTCAGAGGTCACCGGTGACCAATGCAGCAATATTTTCGACGATAGTGTTGCGTGTGTGCTACTTTGTGCCATGCGATCGTGACCGCTGCGATTTGTACCTTGTTGCGCCGTCCACGGCAGGCGTGTCGATGTCTTGTTGCGTAAAGGTCAGGGTTACATCAACCAACAGGCGCTATGAAGCAACATGTAGTCGAAATGTAGCGGCCAAGGGGTTTTGGTTGCGTCCTACACCAACGAATCCAGCATACAACAAATACAGGACACCCGAGCAAGTGAAGGAGAGCAGCGCAGAGCATTACTGGAGGATAGCCAACGTTGGTATGTTTTCAAAGGAATGGAAACTGTACCAGCCATTTTAAGCACTGCCATCAAGGTGCTATTATGCAACAATGCCGCACACAACGTGGATACGGCCAGTGCCAGGTGGACCTACGTTGCATGAAATAGTCGCGTACATTGTACTGAAGCAATTCAGGTGGCTGGTTTGGAGATTCAGCTCGTGTGCTATTCTTGCGGCAGTTGACGTTTTATTGTGTGGTTTTGCAGAGCGTGAGACTGGAGCCACCATCTTGAGCTGTATCGCATGGGTTCCAGGCTTCTTGAAGTACTACGTAGTGCCCTATCCCTTCAAGTTCTTGTTTCTGCTTTTGTGGTGGCCTTCTCGGGACATTCTTTTCAAAGTGCACAAGCGCATAGTGGTGCAATGTTGCAAGGTTGATGCGCTTCTGTCTGGAAAGCCCAAGGACATATTTAAGACCACGCATGGAGCGCAAACACGCTTCGATCGCAATGTGTTCCTGCAGCGCTTGCATGGTGAACGCAATTTCCTGCAAGACCTGTGGTACTGGGCCAGTCTGGCTGTTCGGAGAAACCACTGAGAGCGTGCACGTGGAACATTTGGCTCTGATGCATACTGTCAGTAGACTCGTGTGCTCATAAATTTCACATGCTTGCTGAAGCTGGCCTAAGGCTGTAGAATGTGTAACACATCAGGCATGGGAGCTGCTGATCCTCCTGACCATGGCTCCCTGAAGGGGGATAGAATGGGTGACTACGGGTGCACTCAGACCCTGAGTGCCCTCCAAAGCGACGGGCGAGCCTTCCCTGATGCAGTCTGAAGCTTCAACTTGTCGGATCCGTCCATTTCGGTTTGTTTTTTTTGTTTGTTTGCTGGCATGTGTGTGGCTCATAAATTCTGTTATGTCTCGCTGCATGTGTTAATAATCACAGGTACAGGGAGTGGCTCCGCATCTTGCTGGGTGTGCCCACTTCAAGGATGACGATTGTTGTTGGCCGAATTCTGGGCTAATTTGTCCTTGCGCAGCTCTATGGTTTGAACAATTAAACAAGATGTGGTTTCATGCCTCACCCAAGAATGTTGTCCAGCCTCACAAAGGCGGGTCCTTCTGTGAGGGTAAAGAGCGCGATCCATGTTTGGTACAGCATTGCCAAACTCATTGTGAAGTGGCTAGCACGAGCAACGATGAATTGATGATTTAGTTCCAGGGGAGAAACAGTGCACTTGCACAGGATTGCATGTAACCCAGACTCCAGCGCGTTCGAGAAGGATCAAGAAGGTGCACGTTGCCAACTGGTGCAAAGACAGCCTGCCCAGCGCAGCAATCATACAATGCGAAAGCGGTGTCAAATCCGTTCCCATTTGCTGAGGCAAGTAAATAACATTACATCGGTATCGATAGGTGTTTTGCGCCAGAGCGTCTCTGAGAGTCTTCACGTATTCGCCGCGACTTTCAACAACAGGTCAATTTTTATTGTTGAAAGTGTACATCACGTCCGCAGTTTTCCCTGTTAGATACCAAAACTTGTGCATCGAACTGTCGATCGAGGTGCGCATTGTTTCGACTCGTTGCGTGAGTGTCACAAACGTTTGCTGACGTGCACGTGCAGTATCCCGGCAACCACAGCATGCTGGTAATTGCTCCGTGTTCCCGCACGAAAAGGAACTGCTAGTTCTACTTATCGCCGAATATGGCTTTTATTTGTCAGCATTCGGCGCTGGTGCATAGTTTCGCATCGTATTCTGCTCTCAAGGCCTGGCAATCCCTCGGATGGATACAAGACATGACCATGCAACTCGCAAGCATGCACCGCTCCACGTCTCATTAACATGCACATTATTACTAGGCACTCTCCTCAGTGTTGCTGATGCATGTTCAGGGCATGCAAGCCATCGCCGGCGTCCAAAACATCACTCGCGTCCACACCATCGCAAGGCGGTCCGGCTCTAGTGTTGGACTCCAGCAGCTCCGTGGCACAACCACTGCTATGGCAACAGGATATGTAGGCGGGTTCAGGGGGCACCGGGGAAAAGTGTTTCACCCCACGAAATTGTGCCTTGGCCAAGCATCACACGGGATAGGAAGTACACGCCGCAATGTGTCATCTGCAGCCACAAGGACTGCGCATTCGCCAGTTATATCTCCTCAGATTCAGAAAGGTCTCTTGGCTGGTGGGCGAGCAAGGGCCCCAGACAGGAGGCTTGCCATAGCATCAGCAAAGAAAATATCGCAGCAAGACTTCACAGAGAAAGCATGGCAAGCGATCGTAGCTGCCCCTCAGGTGCGTGACCCTTTCATCAGTCTGTTTGGCAAGAAACAAGTGATCCTGAGCAGCAGGCATACGTGATCTGTCAGATTGAATCAGCGCTTCATAGTCAGACGGTCGTGGCGGGATAGATGACAAATTGCAGTTGCTGAAGGTACTGCAATCACAGATGAACATGTACACGGCGGGATCTGATTGTTTCTTGCGGATCTGGTGCTCGTGTTTCAAGTGTGTCTGATCCTTGCTCTACCCTGTTTCCGCTGCCCGGCCTTTGTTCCATTCTCCGTGTATAGATGCACCCCGCTCGCGTGCATTACTCGCCCTTTCGCTCCCTCCAGCCCTCATTTCAAGCCTTGCTTGAGCATGCCGTCGTCCTGTCATCCTGGGTTCTTGCATTCGTTGCAATTTGCAGGTGGCTTCAAAGTACTCGCACCAGGCTGTAGAGACTGAACACTTACTGGCAGCAATGCTCGAGCAGTCAAACGGGCTTGCACGGCGAATTCTGCAGAAGGCTGAGGCTGATCCCTCTGCCATGCTGGAGCAGGTTGACAGCCACCTCCGCGGCTTGCCCAAAGTCTCAGGACACAACGACCAGGTCCGTCCTCCTTGCAACGTTACAAAGAGAGGTTCCAACACAGTCACAGCAAGCATGCAGTGCCATGTACGTAATCCGGGATCACTCCACTCTGTCATCATCAGGATGCACACCCATTTGGCAGTCACCTCATCGTCGTGCCCAGCTGTAGGCACCAGCTCATTTCCATTCCATGCTTGGCTATGTGCAAGCTATTCACAATACAACTGGCCCGTGGTGTGCACGCTTCCAAGATCTCACTCGACCGCATGCTTGACTCTACTGCAGAAATAACGCAGTAGACTGTAGCGTGAGTACGATTGTTGCAGTCTAATTTGTTCAATGCCAGATACATGCAATCGTGGCTTGTTAGGCTGCTAACTCTCTGGTAGATCCAGATCAGCTGGACCCGCACTGACCCCCAGCACGCTGCCATGCATTTCCACAGCAGAGCTTCCTGTCCAGAGCACCAGCTCTCACCTGCTCCTACACACCTGGCTTTGCACACCCGCCAGAAGCGCCTGGCATCGGTTGCAGGTACTCGGACGCAACCTGGAGACGCAAATCACCGCCGCCGAGGCGCTCAAGGCACTGTGGAAGGATGACTTTGTGTCCATCGAGCACCTCGTGCTTGCCGCCGTCGATGACCCCTCCTTCGGATCACGTGTCATGCGTCAGTCTGGCGTGACCAAGGAAAATCTTGAGCGCGCCATCAAGGACATACGCGGCTCAAAGCGCGTTTCCGGTGCGGCTGCCTCTTCTGCTACCATGCTCCCTGCAGCAAGCACAGGCAGCACCGCCCGACTCGACCGTCCAGTCGCCAGCGCGTGCGTGCTGTCATGGGTGTCGTTCCACCCATGTCCTGCAAGCGCCGGTGCGCTGGGATGTGGTCTGCCTCGGCAGAACAAGGCTTGACCTACCTCCCCACGCTGCGCCCTGCGCAGACCGGTCCACTGAATGCATCACTTTGATGGCTCCGCGACGCATCTGCAGCAGCACGACCAATGTTGACACACACTCGTTCCTCACTGGCACTAAAACGGCATCTGCTTCCACGCCTCGGAGCTCAGTCAGCGGCCGTGCCTGCATCACAGCATGCATGTAGAGGTCTCCCAACACCTGATGTACCCTGCTGCAGATCAGGACCCGGAGAGTAAGTACGAGGCGCTGGAGAAGTACGCACGGGACCTGACGCAGGCGGCGCGGGACGGCAAGCTGGATCCGGTGATTGGCCGCGACGACGAGGTGCGCCGCTGCGTGCAGATCCTCTCCCGGCGCACGAAGAATAACCCGGTGCTCATCGGGGAGCCCGGCGTCGGCAAGACGGCCGTGGCGGAGGCGCTCGCGCAGCGAATCGTCGCCGGCGACGTGCCCGCAGCCCTCGAGGGCCGCACGCTGATGTCCCTCGACATGGGTGCTCTCATCGCTGGTGCGCCGCCCACGCCATTTCGCACGGCACCTCTGATCGGGCTCCACCGATCCAGGTGTAGGTCGCGTCCGTCTGCCTGTGCCGGGTTTGCATATGTGGTGTCTTTGAGCTCACGAGGCTGCTGTTGACGCGCCAGCACTGCACATGTGGGCCACGGGGGACTCACCATGCGGGCGGACAGCGGCCGGCTGGACGTGGTCGTGCGCGTGCGCACATGTCGGCACAGGGGCTGCGCGGGTGCACGAGCACCACATGTGCGAGAGCATCGGTCGGCCACGCTGCAGCAGTTTGCGACCGCGGTCACGCCTTCCCCAAGGTGGCAACGCTGAAGTCTTGCACGCCTCTCTCCTGGGCTGGCGCACACGTCCACCCACGTCCGGATGTGCACTGGAACGCCGTTTGTTCGCGGAGGTGTGGTTGCACGAGTGACGGTGCGGGGCGGGTGTGCAGGCGCGAAGTATCGGGGTGAGTTTGAGGACCGGTTGAAGTCGGTGATCAAGGAGGTGACGGACAGCAATGGCCGCGTGGTACTGTTCATCGATGAGATCCACACCGTCGTCGGTGCCGGCGCGACGTCCGGCGCGATGGACGCCGGCAACCTTCTCAAGCCGATGCTCGGCCGCGGCGAGCTGCGCTGCATCGGCGCCACCACCCTCGACGAGTTCCGGCAGTACATCGAAAAGGACCCCGCCCTCGAGCGCCGCTTCCAGCAGGTGGGTCCCCCTTCTCCCCTTCTCCCCTTCTCCCCTTCCCGCACGCTCCCCACCTCCCCCGTGCGGAATCTTGGTAGCAGGGACGCGTTTCGCCCTTTGCATGGCCAACTTTTCGGCAAGCGCCAGTATCATGTTGCATCTGGACAGCGTGTGGGTGCTAGATTCATGTGTCACTGCAGACACGTTTCAGAAGCGCTGCCCAGGGTGAGCGCATGGGTGCTCCACACGCTGGCAGTTGCACTAGCTGCTTGGCTCCTGGGAGGTGGTCTGGGGCACTGTCGTAGCTGACCTGGCAGCGGTTGACCTGGCAAGGGAGCTATTGAGTGATGGAGGGTCTGCGGGTACCGGCAGACCTCCCGCATCCAACAAATCCAAAGTTTCCAGGGTTGGACGCCCACAAATGATCATGAAAGCTAAATGCTTGTCTGTGGTGCAGGTGCTGGTGGACCAGCCGACAGCCGGACAGACGGTGAGCATCCTGCGCGGCTTGCGGGAACGCTACGAGCTGCACCACGGAGTCCGCATCTCTGACAACGCCCTCGTGGAGGCTGCCTACCTCTCTGACCGGTATGTCGCCGTCACACGTATAAAGCATGCTGGCACAAACCCCATGCATGGCACCATGCGATGCTGAGTGCGGAACGAGTCGCCAGAGCAATAATCACTGTGGTACAGGCTGGCCGCACAGTCAGCGGGGACGCAGCTGTGCATAGAGTGCCATGCATTGATAAGTGGTCTGGATGCTTTCCAGACGCCTGCCTTTGTTCGTTCTGGTGTTGGCGTTGTTGGCCCTGGAGATTCTGTGTAGCCGCCCAACGCTGATGGAGGGTGAGTCTACCACGGTGAGGCCACGGTTCAGTGCATGGCTCGCGTGATGTGGGCCAGGTGGATGCTGCAGGTATATCTCTGACCGGTTCCTGCCGGACAAGGCGATCGATCTGATTGATGAGGCGGCCGCGAAGCTCAAGATGGAGATCACGAGCAAGCCGCTGCCGCTCGACGAGCTCGACCGGCGCATCCTGCAGCTGGAGATGGAGCGCGTGAGCCTGAGCAAGGCTGCCGGGAAGGACCGCGGCGCCGCGTCGCGGCTCGGCACGCTCGACGGCGAGCTCAGCGGCCTGCGCGAGCGGCAGCAGGCGCTCGCGGCGCAGTGGGAGAGCGAGCGCAGCGACATGATGCGGCTGACACAGATCAAGGAGGAGGTCGAGCGCGTCAACCTCGAGATCCAGCAGGTGCGGCCGACCCGACAGCATGGAGCCTCTGTGGCAGCACGCTGACTCGCTGACTTGCCGGCACCCTGGCGGTGCTGTTGGCGCGTGGCCTTGCGAACACGGAGCGGCTGTGGGAAGCGGCGTCTACTGCGCGGGCAGGTTTTGTGCGGCTGCCTGCTGCTGGCTGCATGGCGTTCCCTGGCAGTCCTGTTGCACGAATGCGTGACTCGTGTGAGAGTGTGTGTCAGTTTGATCATTCCCTCAGTCCACCTGCCTGCCGAATGCGCGTCAAGCGATCGTGCACAGGACCTTGAGGACACCTACAGCCACAGATGACAGCAGGACACTTCCAAGAGATAAAACGGAGCACAGGCTGTACACGTGTTGTGCAGCGCTTACCGCTCTGGTTGAGTAGGGCCCGCGCATGCTAAGGTGTCGCGTGCAGCAACCGTGGATCGCGTGTGCTCGTGATGTGCTCATGCATGGAGTGAGTGGCACGTGGATATGCAGGCAGAGCGGGACTACGATCTGAACCGGGCTGCGGAGCTCAAGTACGGCACTCTCGTGTCACTGCAGAACCAGCTGCGGCAGGCGGAGCAGGAGCTCACGGAAAAGTCGAGTGGTGGCGCGACGATGCTGCGGGAGGAGGTGACTGAGGAGGACATCTCCGAGATCATCTCCCGGTGGACGGGCATCCCCGTCTCAAGGCTGCTGCAGAGCGAGCGCGACAAGCTGCTGAACTTGGAGGGGCTGCTGCACCGCCGCGTAGTTGGCCAGGACGCCGCCGTCGCTGCCGTGTCCGACGCGATCCAGCGGTCGCGTGCCGGCCTCGCGGACCCCGAACGGCCGATCGCGAGCTTCATGTTCCTCGGGCCGACGGGGGTCGGCAAGACGGAGCTGTGCAAGGGGCTGGCGGAGGCGCTGTTTGACTCGGAGGACGCGATCGTGCGGATCGACATGAGCGAGTACATGGAGAAGCACAGCGTGTCGCGGCTTGTGGGCGCTCCCCCGGGTTACGTTGGCTACGATGAAGGTGCGGCTGTGGTACTGTGTGGTGCTGCCACCCTCATCGACTTGCCTTGCGTATGCCTGTGCAACAGCTGTGTTATCTGCCCGGGTTGCTGACCGCGCTCTGTACGCGAGGTTGTGTGTGTTTTGCGATTCAGGTGCTCGCAGGGTGGCGCTGTAATGTGAGGACTGCTGATGTGGGTTGCCGCTGTGCGGGTGATGCGCGATCGCCGCACCCGATACTTGGTGCTTGTCACGTCAGTGAGGCAACACCGCGGGATGTATGTTCTGCCAGTTGCATGCGGCCAGATCAGCTGTGTGTAACAGAGAAGCACGAGCCGAAACCGCCACGGGAGACGGCCGGCGTCAGATCAGCCATCTGAGCCTGGTGTGGGCGTGGTGCAGGTGGGCAGCTGACGGAGGCGGTGAGGCGCAAGCCCTACTGCGTCATCCTCTTTGACGAGGTCGAGAAGGCGCATGCGGACGTGTTCAATATCCTGCTGCAGGTGTTAGACGACGGCCGCGTCACCGACAGCCAGGGCCGCGTCGTCTCGTTCAAGAACGCCCTCATCATTATGACTAGCAACCTTGGCAGTGGCTACATCCTGGAAGACCCCGAAGCCGCTCAGGAGCATGTCATGGCGGCGGTTCGAGGCCACTTCAGGCCGGAGTTCATCAATCGCATTGACGAGTTTGCGATCTTTGACCCACTGCAGCGGGAGCAGATCAAGAGTATTGTTCGGTTGCAGGCCCGGCGGGTGGGCCAGCGGCTGGAGGCAAAGAAGATGGCCCTGGAGTTGACGGAGGCCGCGGTGGAGTTTTTGGTGGAGAAGGGGTATGACCCGGTGTATGGGGCACGGCCAGTCAAACGGGCTGTGCAGCGGGAGCTGGAGACGGCGCTCGCGAAAAGTATGCTGCGCGGCGAAGTGGAGGAGGGCGATGTGGTTGTGGCAGATGCAGATCCCGATGGCGGGGGGATTGTTTTGACAGCTAGGAAAGGAGCTGCAGCTGAAGCTGCTGGGAATGGTGTTGTAGGGGCTGGTGTTTGATTGTATCTGTTCTGTGAGTCGTTCTGGTTATGGATCTTAGTGATCTCTTAAATTTGTTGAGCTTGTTGAGTAAAAGGCTGTTGAAACATTGAAGCCATATGTGGGCAGCATATGTGGATCACACTGGCACGTTTGCAAGTGTTGCCTACCTGGTTTTGAATCGTGTATGACATGTACGTACACGTGCTACGAAGGTTTACGGCGTGTGCATTTTTACGTTCAGCATGCTACACATGACAGTCAAGACAACGCTGCACTGCACAGACCCAGCTCTTGCAATGTTCGACGATAATGGAAAGACGGTTACATGCAACTGTAACTGTGAATAATCTTTGTACTGGTGTATAAAACGAAGGCCTATATCGGCGGAATGCAACTCGCTACATGCCACAACGCATTTTCTATGCAGGACGACACTGTCAAATTTGAACCCATGATGTGTCACCCATCAATTGCTGTATTACCATGCCCCTGAAACAAGTCAGCCAAGTGGGCGTTAGTAAGCTTTCTGATCTGTCTCTCACGCTTCTTCTTGACAGGTTGGCGATTGTCCTGGATCACGGCCATCTTCAAGCGAGGCGTGGAGCGCTTGGCCTTTCTAATTTGAGCTTGTTCGAGCGCTTCGTCAATGTCTCCTTCGTTCTGAGGCAGCTCGACATCAAGCAGCGCATTCTGAACTTCTTCTGTTGGCATGTTCCCGACAGCTTTCAGAATGTTCGGGTACACAACGCTGCCGGACCGCTCAGTGCTGTCTATCAGGAAAATTTCCCCATCGTGCAACAGCTCTTTAATGTGCCCCTCACACATGTCGTAAGCATCGAAGAGATCATTTGTCATAAGACCCAATGGATTCTGCCGGATCTTCTGGTGCATCTCCTGCTTGCTGGTCAGAGAATACTTTGGCTTGTACTGTATGGTTTGAGATGCCTCGTCTACAATAAGATACTGATGCTTCCGGGCCTGATCCAACACAGGACCTTGGACAACCACGTTTTTCTGAGACTTGAAAGCGCTGTACGAAACGGGAGCCCGTTTGGCTTTGGCGATGTCGACGATGTACCTCATCTGCTGCCCAACTGGCACTTCCCGGACTTTCAGAACAGTGTCCGGCCCCTTGGAAAAACTCACATTACGCTTAACTGTCCCGGTGGTGGCAACTTTGCGGACCGAGCCTGTTGCAGGACCGCGCAAAGACGTCCTGGGGCCGCTGCCCCCGGACGCCTTCGCCGTGGTCGCTCCGGAAGATTTAGATAGCCGGCCATTTCCAGAAGCCGGGTGTGAGCCACCTCCTTTTGCGTTTGGCTTGGCTGTTCGTTTTGCTTGCTTCCCTTGCTTAACACGAGCTACGATATCTGCTACTGATTCTGCCCCTTCGCCTGTATCCGTCATATGCAGCAACCAGTGCAAAATCGGAGTTTACACTCCGGAATCCGTCCTGGGGTCCGCAAGGAGTGACTGCCGTGCACTGCGTCGTCGAAACCTGAGTGCAAGGCTTCAAGACGGTAGATACACCGAGTGCTGAGTTGCCTCCTATCATTTGAATATATTTGCCAACAGGTACAGCATCTCGCTGTCGATGTGTCTGCCTCGTTTGAGCTCGGCTGAGATCAAGAGATTGAGCATGGCAAACGATTCATGCATGCATTTCGTGTTCTGCTGTTGCAGTCGACAGCCAAGCGCACCTTGACAGTAAGGAATGCAGCAGACAGAGTGAACCGCAGGATGCTGGTAGTGCCTGCAGTAGCGTGCCAGCCTGTTTGAGCTGCCGACAGCGGGTATGCACAGTTGCTTGCACACCCGTTTGTCAGCGTACGATTCTGAAGGCGAACAACCACCGATCGCGGCCTATCGAACAGCCGACCGTGAACTCACCAGCAACTTTCGCTGAACAACGTGCAAGCCTTGAGTCCCAGACTGACAACCACAGATGCCTGCCAGTCCTGTGCGTGTCCTGCTACGCTTGCGGCCCGCGGGAACCCCCTGTCCAGGAATAAGGTATGAATTCAACTAATGCATCTTTTTTTGCATCTTTTTTAGAGTCCTCGTGCTGTCGCGCTGCTATAGAACCCCGCATATGCATGCCGCTTGCCCAGGCTCCAACGCTGCCTTCGAACCACTTCAACAGCCCTTGCGGGTGCGAAATTGGAAACTATATGTTGCTTTGCCCCCAAAATGATCGCTGTACGCAGGACAGATGACAGCACAGTGTCAGTAGAACTTCCCAAGAAAGACATACCTGGGCCCAATAACAGCGTCATTCATCACAAATTTACCGTGTGCAGTCCTTGCTGGCTCCTTGTTTAAACAACTACATGCAGCATCTATTGGTCTCAGGTGCACACGTATGCCTATGCAGCTCGATGGAGTGCATTCCAGCTCAACGCAAGAAGACATCTTCAACCAAGTTGCTCATGGCCACGTTGAGGACGTCCTGCAAGGATACAGTGCTACTATCATGGCGTATGGGGCCACGGGGTCTGGGAAATCGTTCAGCATGGTTGGACAAAAGGCCAGCTACCCGCAGCGAGGCTTGATCCCGCGGTCACTTACACACATCTTCCACACTGCCCAAACCTCGATCGACCGTTGGATCAATGTCAGTGTGTCATGCATGGAGATCTACAACGATAACATGTATGACCTTCTGGCAGATGATCCGGCCTCGGCAGCTGAGCTTAAGTGCCAGGAGGACGAGTTTGGAAAGATCGCTGTGAAGGCATGTTGTACTCCTGAACGTCATGTGATTATCTGTCACCTATTTTCCCTGGACTGCAGCCGCCGATCGATGCCTTGGCGCCAGGAGAGTCCGTCTGATGTTTACGATATCATGGATGCGTCCTTGTTTGGGCCCCACATGTACAGCGTCACGCGGCAACACCCGCACAGATGGCATAACATGAGCCTTCTTCCCGAACCTGGGTTCACTTTGCAGAACATCCGGCCAACCTGCTGATAGGATGTCCACAGGTACCAAGGCTGGTGTAAGAGTTCATGTGTTGCACGACAAGCTGATCGCCTCTAGAAAGCAGCAACACAGGTCCACACTGTGGGGCATGCCTTGTAGGGCCTCACCAAGAAGAGCACAGATACCGAGGAGGCCGCACTGAAGCTCTTCTTCACTGCGGAGGCCGCCCGGGCGACAGCCCGAGACGGTGCCGGTGGCCGGGCGTCCCGATCGCACTTCGTGTTTAACGTGCACCTCAGCATCCGGCCATGCACGGCAGGGCCGGACGCCGCAGAGTGTGCACAGGTATCCACGCTTTCCCTTGTAGATCTGGCCGGCTGTGAGCGGGCTAAGAAGGCGGGTGCTGACGGGCAGTGGATGCGGGAGGCCCGTTCTATCAACCGCAGCCTTGCTTTCCTGGAGCAGGTACCCCTTACAACCAGCTTCCTAACCCGTTCCAGTGCATTCCAGTGCTTCACATCCTGTAATTTACACAGCGGCTGCCTTAATTTGGTGCAATGCTGTCTGTTGCGGCCTTGCCAAGCGTTTTCGTCATCGGGTGGGCTGGTCCGGGCGACTTGCTGCAGCTGCACAAAGGTTACACTGGCGGCAGATTGTTGATGGCATGGAACATGTGCAGACGGTGCATGCACTGGCGCAAGGTGCGGGCAAGGCACACATCTCCTATCGGCAGAACCGCCTCACTGCAGTGCTCAAGGCGGCGCTGAGCGGCAGCTCCAGATCGACGGTGCTGGTGCACGTGTGGCCAGTGGTGGCGCAGCTGGAAGAGGCGGTGACGACTCTGCGCTTTGCGGAGTGCGTGCGGCAGCTGCAGACGGCGCCGGAGAAAGAGGTGGACGCCGACCCCGCGGTGCTCCTACGCCGGTACACGCGGCAGGTGCGTGGTGCCTTTGCGGTGTAGGCGGCATGCCTAGAGCGCATGCTTGAATGGTTCATTGCCCAGTACAGGGATGCCTGCAGTTGCGGGGATGCATGCAATTAGAGTCCTGCTGAAAGATTCAAGGTGGGAGGAGCTTGTGGCCTGGAAGGCGGGCTGATGTGGTGCCACGCTTGAACACACCACGCGTCTTGTCTGCTGTTTGATTGGGGTGGTCTAGGAGGGGCTGAGATGGGGAGACTGTTGGGGCAAGCCATACCTCTGGCTCGGTCAGTGGGGGCTCCTGGCTGCAGGTGAAGGAGCTGAAGCGGGAGCTTGCGATGCGGGACACGCTGGCGGGCCGCGACACAGTGTTGTACGATGAGCTTGAACAGTCGGAAGTGCAGGAGATCAACACTGTGATGCGCCAGGCATGATTCTGATAACTTGCTGCCTCGTTGCTGTAGGGGACATGTCCATCAGTCCTCAGTCGCCAGAGGTGTGCTTCCATGAGCAGATGCAGGCCTTGGGCAAGCTAGTTTTAAGCCCTTGGTGGTGAGCGTGACATTCCTTAGTGGTGCAGTATGATGTGCCCTGACGAACGAATACCAGGCTGTGTACTTCACAGAACCTGGTGTAGCAGTGCGGCCAGTGCACCTGATACAAAGCTGTGCAGCCAAGAAGAGCGCAGAAAGCGATGTGTCTTGAGGCCTGCAGGTGTTGGCGGGGGAAGCAGACCTGGACATTGTACCCACTGGCACGTTCAGAGAGATTCAGGAAGCGTTGAAACAGAGTCAGATTCTGTACCAGGAGCTAGCTGCTACCTGTGCTGAGCTGCAGGCAGCAGCAGACACGGTCGTACCACCACCAGCGAGCGCAAATCAGGCGCCAGCCAAGGTGCCGGCAGATGCAAAGAAAGCAGCAACGGGGAAGGTGTGCACGACATCGCTCTCATTGTGAAGTGGTACATGGCCAGATGGAAGTGCAGGGTACCTCTACTGCGGCCTCCGATGCTGTGGAACGACACGGTCCATCTCTATCAGTGAAATTCATAGGCTGTGCATGTATGTCTGTTCACGTTGTGCAGTCCATGTGGACGTTGACACGTGAAGGGACTTCGATCTGGTCTTCACAGAGACATGGTTGTGTGTGAACCCCGCAGGAGAACGCCGTCGATTGTGGCTCACTTGTGAAAGTGCGACAGCTCAAACCAAAGGAACATGCACAGTCAAGCCTCATGCAAAGCAGCATGATGTGTGTCTGCATTCTACCTACCGTTTTTGCTGCCCGATGTTGTCTGGAACTCAGGCTTTCCTCCTGCTTTCGGCTGGACAGGCAACGCAATCTCATGCCCGGTTGTATACTAGCTGAAGCACTGCGGCTGCAGGCTACGCCACCAAGCCTGGCCGAGCCCCCAGCAGAAGGTAACGATGCAAGTGGAACGGAATCAGGGGACGAAGACGCCACTGGATCACAGGCTGGAGAGGGCGGCATTGGTAAATTAGTGCCTGGAGACCAAGATTTCGACGGCAAGCGCACGCTGCCCAAGGCACAGGCCTTCACTTTCTTCAAACAGTCTGTCGCTTTGGGTAGGGATGCTGCAGCTGCACTGAAGGATGCAGGTGCTCAGCACCGGGCAAAGCTACACGAACAAGCAGAGGCGGCCGCTGCGGTACGTCTCCTTCCCCTAGTTGCATCTTGCGCATTGGGTGCATCCAGAACCGTGATGGCGAGATGCAATTGCACTGCTAAGGGAGTTGTTGGCAAAGAGGAATCCGATGCATCACGAATCAGCCCAGACGGTCGAAACAGCACGCAGCCTTAAGGTGTCGAAACAGGTAGTCCATGGCTTGAACCCACAGACCTGCGCAGCGGGTGCCTCAGGGCCAACACAGAGGGACGAAGCCGCCAATGTGTAATATGACATGCAGGCGAATAGGTTCAGTGGGGAGGTCGCGCATGCAAAGGCTGTGGTGCGGGATCGTGAGGCTTCGTTCCCTCCAGGTGAGGTAGATGATGAGGATTCTGAGCTGCTGGAGGTGCGTGCACAGCTGCGTGCCATCAAGGACAGCGCGCGGGAGGCTCGTGAGGCATACACCCGGCATGGGGCCGAAGCTGAGGAGCTGCTGGAGGATGTGGCTGATGCACGGCGCCAGCTGATGGACGCTTTTGAGGCATGGTTCGAGGACGAGGGGGCGTTTCTCGGGGAGGTGTGCAGCCATGTGCAGAAGCACACTCTTTCCATGATCTGATTGCTTTAATAGCGAAGGCAAATAGGAAGTGTGGCTTCAGGTTTTGGTGGCGGGAAGTGACAGCAGGGAATGTGTCTGGGCTGGTGAACACTCTAGTCGTGACGGAACAAAGTGTGTAGACAGTTATGCAGGTCCGAGTCATATGTAAGTGATGCTGTGCAGGATCTGCAGCCATTTGACCCAGATGAAACATATGCCATCATGAGTAGACAAAGGATTATGGCAGAAGATTCCGACATGTTTCCGTTTGTGGCAGCCAAGCGCGCTTCCCGTGGAGCTGCGGGTAGGCTGAAGGAATTCGTGGGGAGCAAAGCCAAGGGAATCAACACACGGAAGAAGGAACATGAGACTGCTATTAACTTTGGGACGCTCAAAGCCGAATAGATTGCTCACATGCTGCTGTAAGTCTGGCGCCCGCCATGTAAAATTGGTGCAACCGAAAGCAAAGCAACGATTCAGATCATGGCAGTCTGGCACCATGTCGTTTCTGTGTGCCCAGGACATACTCTCCCACAAACTTCTCCATCGAAAAGGCCTCATACAGTAATGGGCACAAGTTGCATGTATGGTCTCCTGCTCGACCCAGAAAGTCACAGTTTGATGAGGAACAGGGTAAGAAAATTTTCAGAGCAGGTGAAGTACACGAGCTGTATTCAATGAGCTGTGACTTCTCACCACTAGTTTGATGAATGCTTCAACAGTAACAACACATGCACACGTTGTCCGATGCTTGACTGGTAATGCACGTCTTGAATATGTCTTTGGGCGCAACATGCCACGTATGCCAAGACCGATACACAGCATTGTGCACCAGCAACCGTGATTGCACAAAATAATCGTTAACATGTCACTCATGTTTCAGAAGCAAGGTACCGTATCGCCACCATGATTGAACCCAAAACGAACCGTCTCGCGCCCTCCAAATACCGGCAAGTAACGCCGATGGAATGATGTCATGCAATCTATTCGATGCGGCCCTTCTGCTTGAGCTCTTGTGCCAGGCTGAGCACATACTCGAGATCACCCCGATTGCGCAATGCACCTTTGGGCAAGAAGTCAATCACCTCAGCAGCATCACGCAGCAGGCGGCGTCGCTCGCGCTCCACCAGGTGCAGCTCGCGCTCCTCCCGTGCAATACTGGCGGCCTCCTCCGCCTCTGCCTGCCTCTTGGCCTCCTCGAATAGACGTCGCTTTTCGTCAATGAGACGCTCTGCCTGCATATGGTGTCATTCTTCAACTGCCTGCTCCTGGAATCCTGCAAGGGAAAAAAGAACAACTCGGGCGTCATGCCAAACCCAAGCGGGCATCAGCCACATGGTGGTTCGATGTGGCACCAGCGATACTCAACAGGGTGATCTGCATGAAAGTCAACCGGGAGGTCGTATACACGAGCATCGCACAGCGGACACAAATCGCGAGAGGCAAATGCACCGCAAGAGAAGCAGTGGTCACGTAGGAGGTGTGACGACCAGGGGGACATGGGTACCCTGCCATGTCCCCTTCCGGTTGCCTCGGCGATGTGCTGTAACATCGCTAGCAGAACCCTGCGAGATGCTTGCTGCAGCCAGGCTTGAACGCACACGTGTGCCGCTGACAAGAAAGACACCAGAGGTTGTTGCAGCAGCCAGGCAGCACATGCCGGTCCTTGCCAGTGTCAAAAGCCTGGCCTGGGTGCACCATGTGCACCTCAAGCTGTGCAGCACATGAGGGGGCAGACCTCCCGCCGGTGCTCCAGCATCTTCATCCTTCGTTTCTGGGCATTCATTTGCTCGATACGGTCATCCTCAGCAAACTTGTCCAACATTGTCTGTCGCAAGCGCTCCTCCTCCGCAGCAGCGGCTGCTTGCCGTTGTGCCTTGAGCTCCATCTGCCGCTGGTTTGCAACGATCATCTCCTGCTTGATTCTGGCCTACAGCGTGCTTCCACAGGTTTGTTAACCAACGTTCAGCCAAAACCAACACTGCCAAATTCCCATGACTTTGGTGGTAAAGTTTGCTCCCAGAAGGACACTCTGCGGGAAAGCAGGCCGTACGCGGTAAGCCACGCGATCTGCCTGTGTTTGGCGGTCGCGCTCTGCCGCCTCTTCTTGCCGTAGCAGGTTGATGAGGAAGTGCTGCTCCTCCTCGGCGGCCATGGCTGCCTCTTTCTCAGCCTTCAGGCGAGTGTAAATGCGGTCAGCCTCCTCTCGTTTGGCTGCCTGCGCTGCCTGCTGCGCGTCTTCACGCCGCTTGACCTCTTGAAGGTGTTCCTGCATGCAGGCTTTGCTTGCTACAACCACAATTCTCTAGAGGCTGGCAATGCATCCCATTACACATGGCGTAATCCTGGCTACGTGCTGCATATCCACCTGCATCCTTGACAGATGACGGTTACAGAAAGCCGGTTAGGTTCCAGAAAGGTTACAGAAAGCCTAGGAAGAGACAGGCTCTGGCGATAGCATCTCACCGCCCCTTGCACAATCGCAGGATGAAGCGCCAATGGAAATTATACCAGGCACATGCTGTGAGCATTGCTGCTTTTTGGAGTTTTAGACAGATCCCAGAATTGGAGCAGGCGATGGCAAAACACCTGAATCTTTTTCTCCTCTTCAAACTCAGCCTGCCGCTGCTGTTGGCGGAGTGCGTCCCGGTCAGCAATGAAGTCATGGATGTACTTCATAGTTTCTGCAGCCTTTTGGCGCTTAAGCTGGCCCTGTAAGCGGTCTTCCTCCTCGATGGCCTGCATAACTGCATCGACCATTACTCGCTCGCGCTCAAACTCAACACGAGCTGCCGCCTGCTGTTCATGCCGCTCTTGCATCTGCTCCTGCACATGCATCACACCGTTCTCATCTCTCTTCTCTTGCCACTGGATGCCGTACCCAAGTAACAAGAATGTCATAGTTATCTCGTTTGGCACCACTGAGATGTGCACAAGATGCTGCTATCCTGAAACAACGTTGCATGATTCAATCAAGGGCGGCGTTGTGCACGACGTGCCTCAAGCATTTCTCGAGCCTTGAAGTTATCAATGCGACGATCCCATTGCTTCCTTTCCTCTGCCTGCACTGCTGCACAGCGGTCTGTTTCCAACTTCTCAGCAAACAGGTCTTCATACTCACGCGCAGCTTCGTTGAGAATAGCTCTCTCTTGCTTTTGTAGATGCTGCTCTCGTGACACCT
This sequence comes from Ulva armoricana, assembly GCA_032360965.1. Classification (NCBI taxonomy): domain Eukaryota; kingdom Viridiplantae; phylum Chlorophyta; class Ulvophyceae; order Ulvales; family Ulvaceae; genus Ulva; species Ulva armoricana. The sequence continues at coordinate 2,429,109 of JAUMHO010000009.1, forward strand.
TTGCTGTTCTGAGCTTAGACGCAAGTCTGCACAAATCGATGTTGCATGTCTCTGCTGCAAAATGATGACACTCACGCACTCTGATCAAATCATCCGTAAACTGTTGCTGGAATGAGATGCCTGGTGAATTATAAATGTAAATGTGACACTTACTCGCCATATCCTACAAGGACTTTGACATCTCCGGATAACCGGGACCACGGGCCAA
>JAUMHO010000009.1:2429416-2473642 GCA_032360965.1 Ulva armoricana
GTGTAACCCAGCTGCTCGTGCGAGCCGTGTGGCGGGTATTCAGGCCACGTTGGCGACGGACCGGGACTCAAACCGTCCTCCGCCAGAACCTAAAAACCCCAGTCGGTTGTATCCAACCGTTTTAGGACGGTTTGGGTCCCGGTCCTTCGCCAACGTGGCCCGAATACCCGCCACACGGCTCGCACGAGCAGCTGGGTTACACGTACTCGACCCAAGATGCTTGCCGTCGTTGTCAAGCCGAGCATCACATTTCAGGCAACGCCAAAACTTGCGAAGCAGTTTCTCCTCGTTTGTTGACTCCACCCATTCCGGGTACTTCGTCAGTTTAGCTTTGCCACCCGTCTTGAGCTTCTTAGCTGCCCCTTGGCGCTCCAGCGGTGCAGGCGGGTTATGCCTTAGGTTTGGGCTTTTTGCCTGAACATGGTGAGCATTTTTTAGCGCTTGTTGTACATACTCGCCAAACGGAGCTTGTCTAGCTTCAAGTTTAGCTCTGCGCTGGCGATAATGAGCATATCGGACCTGACAGCTGTCAATTTAGCACGCAACTTGCTATAAATGTACTCGTTCCTGTTTGCCGTGCTGGCAAACGACGAGTTGCGGACATATACACCAAAGTTGGCGATACCTTCGAGCACTGTTTTAGCAGAGAATATCATCTCCATGGCCTTGTCCGCAAATTTCTCGGAGCTATTCGCGAACAAGCCTTGAAGCTGATTTTTTAGCTCCGACAAGCATGTCGGTTCGGAAAGCTCATTAGATTTCCGGATACAAACGCGAGCATAGGGCCCGCGAGGCGTTGGCTAAGAATCGCGATTATTTGCTCTTCCCAAAGCTTGGCCCGGTCGAGCTTCCAACGAGCATTATCGAACCACACATTGAACGAAATTAGCTCGTTAGAATCAATCAAATCGAATTTTTTATTCGCATTGCCATAAAACAAATCAATATTGTTCATGCAATCTTTTGGCGTGAGCAATGCATCGCGATACGAAGCTACGACGGGAATCGCGCCTTTTTCCACGTCCGCCTCCCTAGCGTGAGTCTCGATTGACTCTGAGCAAGCATTACGAACTACTTCGTTAGCATTTGCGTTCGCATGGATGTGCGTGGGCGTTGCATTGCCCGTGCGATGCACCGAAGTGTACGGGCGGACCTCACCATCGGCGAGCGACTTCACCAGCCCGATTAAGAGGTTAACTGCTTCCAACAAGACATCAGAGGTCTCCTCTTGCTTGTCCACCTTGTCGCGAAGCACCTCGAGCATTTGGTGGGTCTCGCCGTCGGGTGACTCGCTCGGCCGCGCTTCCATCTGCTCCCGGAGCTCTTTAGCCCTTTTAAGGACCTCTTCAGCGGATAAACTCATAGCTATGTTAAGGTTTGGAGATCCAAACCGTGCATACACAAGATTCGAAACGTCTGATGGGGTTTTATTGTATTTCTCTTGCAGCAGAAAACGTTTAACATCATTGATACTATATGTAATACTCCACCAAAAATGGCAGAGAGAATTAGGATCGAGCCTAGCAGAGTTGAAACCATATGGAATTTATGACACCGCGTCGAAGAGTGGACATGGTCAAGCGCTATTGCATGAGACTAGGTGGCGGTTCGGAGCCAGGAGTCACATTTGGGCATAGCAGACCGTACCGCTGTACCCATAAAGTCCGGGGAACAACCCGCTGATGCATGTGTTGTGAATCCAGAGGACAAGGGACCATAGCCACGGAGAAAGGTCGCCACTTGGTCATTGGTGGTATCCCGTGCGAGTTGGCGTGCTCGCGCAACCCAGCAGTGGTCGGCTGCCGACAAGACGCCAAGGTCCGACAACATCACCGGTGTTTGGATGCACCAGTCGCGCATCCATGCCGGCGTGTCCCCTTGTCGCCGGATATCACATACAACTCAAGACAAATCCAGCCGGAATGCTGCCACCAGACCTAGCCACTAGTGCTACGTACTGCTGATCACACGGACACACACTAATCGAGTTAGCTTGCTTCGGACGAAAGCTGCATGGCAGCTAGGTGGCGCCAACACTACCACCGACATGCTTACCCGTCCTTGAGTGGAACATATTTCGCCACGGCTGCTACAAAGTGTACTACTTACACTGCACTACAGTTGCTGCTCCTGCGACGAGATGGTTCTAGCTTGTGTGTGCTGAGAGCTGAGAGCAAAGGTGACGTTGGAGTGACAGTGTGATGGTCATTGTTTAGTTGAGCGGGCAGGTCACAGAAGTGTTGTCCACTGACGGAGGGGTGGGGAGCGCACCACCTTGGCGAGTTACTGCATAAAGTGTTGACTTGTCCTGGTTGAAATGAGGTGCAATAGTGGTGTCCATGGTATCCTGATGCTGGCGTTCTGCCCCGGCCCTGGAGCTCCATGTAGACATTGCAAACATCTAGCCAGCCATTGTAGGGACCAATCTGCACGTTGTGTGTGCTGTTTCAGCATTGGCATGCTACGAGTCTAGCTATAGTGTGGCGGGGCAGTGGGTTGGTGTAGCTGTTGGTTTTCCCCTTGTGACCACTTAGGTGCAGTGTCATATGGACAGAACTGAAACATGCCATTTTGCCAACGTATCATCATTATGGAAAATGCTAATGCGTGTGGAGCACTGCAGGTAGCGATGATGCTGGACTGGGTGCCAGTCTGACCTTCATGGTCAGAGTACGGGAGAGCCCAGGAAGTCACTACTGGAGACTTCGCCCGCTTGCACTTGAGATTTGCAACAGCTTCCTGCTTCATCCCATGAAAGCCAGCGAATCTGACTCCTCCAACATCGGTCACAGAATGAGAACTGTAACAGGTGATGTAGTGACGTTGGGTTGATCATTTTGGCCACTGATGCAGAGTACACTATGGGTAAATGCACTTTTCAGGCGTTCAAAAGGCTCAGAGTAGTAAATTCCAATAAACTGGGGAAACGTGTAAATTTGACGGTAACGCAGCTGCAGTTGGTGAAGTGGCCAGCACTGACAACGTGAGCGGAGCGCAGGCGCCATGCCCATATGGTAGCATCGCCATGATCAGTCACAGTACAGGAGTACGTATTCACGTGTAGTTCATTCAGGCCGCGGAAAAAAGTATGGGTGCCCAATAGGTGCCGCGAAGCGGTTCCAGGCGATCGTGGGTACACAGTGTACGGGCACTAGTACTGCTAGCTGGAGCATTAACCACCATCCTCCGGCTACCAGAGCAGCTGTTGGTCCAGTTGTCGCAGACGGTATCTCTATGTCCGTGAATGTCTTTAGGCGGCTTAGGCTGCACTCGGCGGCGGCGGAGATCGAATGGACCTGGAGCAGGACTTCGCCAGGAGAATGACGCGGACTCCGACATCCCGAGCCGAAAATACGCGGGAAGCCCGGTCCAGCGGCAGTGCCAAAGTTATTCGGGTCTTCCGGCGGAACCCCGCACCCCGTCCCTTCTCGACCCAAGCATATATTGGAATTATTCCTTTTTCACTTTTACCAGCCTGTGGTGAACTCTCTGAATTGTGAGGTTATCAAGTTGACTACGTACCCAGTAGTACCTGAGATAGTTACCACAGTGCGTTGGATTCAGTACTGCCGTTGATCATCACACCCGCGCACCATCTCCAAACGCAACAGCTGAGCCATGATTTTTGCAGAGTGTTCACGTGCGCCTATCTCGTCCCGCAGCTTGCGGGTTTCCTCCATTTCCATTGCACGTCCGCAACCTCCACCCATCCGTCGAAGTGCGGACACTGGTGTCAGAGGAGTGCTAAGTGATTAGTGCGTGTCTGCTGGCTTAATGTTGGGAATCCATTGGCCTGAGCGATTCTACGCACCGAGGGCTTGCGAAAGCTGTCGTGACGCAGAGCAGTGAGAGCTCGAACAAAATTGCCTTACCGAACCGGAGTACGAACTTGCTTGTCGTACACTTGAATTGTTGCCTATATGTTTCGTATTGGCCTATACACTTAGCAAACCAGTGTCGTTCTGGATGTCCAGTGAGCCGGGGCAGGCATTTTACCTCATCGGTAGTATCGTCCTGTACACGGTCAGTGTTGTCGCGGCACGCACACGCAACTAGACTGTATCTTTCAGCTGCTGGATGCAATTTGTCTGCGATCTGAGGGCATCGAAAACTTGACGAAGCTTGCCACTTCGGGGTGATCGACTCTTGCGAGACGGTCACGCTGGAGGAGAAACAGTGTGGGCTGGATGCCTCAAACCTGCGATCTTGTGAATTGGATTGTAAACGATGACTCGGTCTATGAGCAAGTCATTGATGCTTCCGGAGGAGCCCTCCAAGGGACAACGTGTTTGAATTCAGAGGATATGCCGAACGAACTGGCACCGGACCGGATTTCAGAATGCGCCACGGTACATATGTTTGTAGAATCAATTCAAGCATACTCTTTGTTATTGCGCATGAAACAGTTGGTGTCTGTGCAGTCTTGGTGAGTACGTCGTCCCCCCACAGCTCTATACCGCAGCGCGGGTCGGTCCCAAAGCCATGGCTCGCCGCCAGCTGGAGATGGCCCTTGAAGGAACAGGTATTGATGTAGAGAAATCCGTCTCCCTACAGTACGGTTCACTGAAGAAGATGCTGCTGCACCACCCCGAGAACTCCGAGGTGGAGTATCTGATTCGGCGTATTCAGGCGTTGCGGAGCCAGGCCAAGGAGCTCGCGCCTGGGTCGGAAGCCGCAGTGTTCCTGAACCAGGAAATTCATGACCGCCTGATCGCTGCTAGGTATTCTACCCCGCCTCTTTACATCCACCGACAAATGACCAGCCTGCAGCCTACTTGCAACCAGCTAAGCTGTACCTACAGTCACCTGCACCAAAGATCCCTTTCAGTAGATCCGGTGACTCTCGTCAGCTGTGTCTGCTGCCTTGATAACGTGGCATTCAGCCGGCTACAACGTGGCAAGTGCTGAAACTCTTTCCATTGCCAGGTCACGTGAATCCCAGCGCAGGACTTGCGATCACGTCCACCAAGCACCCCCTTCCTTCAGGCGCAAATGTGCCCTCTCCCCCCGTCAACGTCCCTAACCGCATCAATTGTCGCACAGGACCGCGTTCCAGAGCCTCAAGCTTCCAGAGGCGGTGCGTAACGAGTTTGTGTCGGCACTGGTTGAGGCGGGTGCCCCAGTGCCAGTGACGCAGAATGGCTGGAGATGGCTGGAGGGTGCCATCGGCGAAGCAGCCGGCCGCGCCCTCGAGCCGATGGCAATGCGTGGTGACAAAGCGGACATCCTCGATGAATCCGTGTCCGTGCTCGTGCGTGACCCCTCGCAGCGCGCTTACGACATGACCGTCCTTGTGGAAACCACAAGTGCGCCCTCCCAACACCCCTGCTCCGCTCGTTCAGCTCCTGCCTGTTTTGCCTTGGTGTGCTTGCGGCGCCTCTGTGCTGCGGTTGTTGTGCTCTGGCGTGGCCGCTGCATGCAGCATGCCAAGTCCCACGCGGCACACCGGTGCTCCTGGGCTCCGCAAACAGCTTGCTCTGGTGACAGTGGCGCATGCTCGGCTGAGCAATCCCGTGCCGCTCTTCCTGCTCCCCCGAAACATTGTCACAGGTGCACCGTACCGCATCGATGTCTTTCACGCCACCTTCTGCTGCAAACGAAACAAGCAGCTCCCCCGATCGCTCCTTTGTTACGCTGGCTACCGTGCAACACTGTACATGCAGCATGGTTTACACCGCTCTGCCTGGCTGACACCGCTCGGCTGCACCCTCTTTGCCGACACAAGCGCAACTAAAGAGGCGAGCGGCGTTCAGCAGCCGTAGCACAGCGTGCGGTGAGCAGTGGTGGCTGCTGCGTGCAGGGCAGGTGTACGCGGAGGTGCGCATCCCATACTGTGCGGATCGGGGCATCGGGGCGCTCTGGGACGGCAACCAGCACTCGGCGCCGCGTACCGTCCACCACCCCTGCCCGGTGTGCACGACCCCGAGTGAAGACGCGCTCGTGGAACTCGACGGCCACCTCTTTGGCCGCGTGCCCGCCGCCACGGGGCAGCTCGCGACCGAGCCTGCCCGGGCGACGTTTGAGGGAGACAACCTCCTCGTTGTCCCAGCGTACAGGTGCGCATGTGGCATGCCCTCTGGTGTTGCGTGAGCATGCATCGGGCAGCAGCGGTGGCGTGTGGGGCCGCAGTGTTGTTGTGTGTGCCTGTTCACCGGGTCACAACTGGGACGCCCTGGCTGCGGGAGGCTTGCCGGGCCGTCGTCAGGCTCGGTGGCGAGCATGGACTGCCAGCCTCTAGCAGTGTCTGGCCAGGCTGTGATGCGAGGCTTGCTGGTGGTGGTTCTGCTGGCACGAGCTTGGGGTTTAATCTGTGTCTGGTTGTACAATTGGCTCATTTGATGGATGTGTAGTGTGGCTGAGGTCTGGTCAATAGGCACTGTGTTGGATGCAGGCAGAAGCTCTTTCAGGAGCTTGGGCAGCTGGGGCACCGTGTTCAGGACGCCACGAGCTCGAAAGCAACGCTGAAGGTCACAGGCTTTGTGGCGCCAGACATGTCCCTCGTGGTGAGCTCTGTAGAGGAGCAGGACGTTTGTATTGATGACAAGCCGTGGGACATGAACAGCAAGTGCATGTTCGAGTAGGTGGCCCGTCCTAGTCGGGACTTGGCCTAGCAGCAGGTAGACTATGCTCTGCAATGGTTCTGCAGAAGAGTGGTCTTTTGAGGTGCACAGACGAGTGCGGAACGATGAAAGTGATCCTGCCATGCTCGCTGAGGGAGCATTGAGGCAAGGCCGAGCGATCCAGTTGCGGGTGGTTTGTCATTTTCTGGCGGCAAGATGGGCGTATGTGCCGATTGATAAGGTGAGAGACAGGTCGACCTTTTGCAAGTGGCCCTTTTCAGGGGCTGAGGTCATCGTCGATGCAAGGGGAGTTGATGAATCATGCAGTACTATTCATATTAAGTCGAATGCGAGGCCTGTATTTTGGAATTGGGTACATACAAAACCTTACGGATGCCTTTGGAGGAAGGGCGCTGTTGTGCTGATGGAACCCAGGCTCCGAAAGGAGTCTGGAGCATGCAGCAGCCAAGATACTGGCCACGGCCACAAGCGTAGCATGGATGAAACGAGGAAATTTTGCAACACTTTAGGCGATGGCTGTACATTCAACTCTTCAAAGCTGAGTGTCATCAGGCAGACAAGGCTGTGTTAGCCATGTGGCAGTCCAGGCATTGTGCGAAAGCTGTGAGCCTGGCATAAGGGAAAATTGTAACTGTCCTGAACTGCATACCTGCCCCAAGGTCGAAGTTGGTGCAGAAACAGATCTGGGGCATGCTTCTGGCTGTTACGGTACAGCACGCGTGTGTAATGCTACTCCTGTCACAGGGCCCAGGAAGAGGGCGGTGCACTTTGAAGCGGCACATACCACGTATTGTATCCATCAACGTAACCCATGCCTGTCTCGCGGTTGGTTTGGGACACTGTATGCACGTTCTTCGCCCATCCTATCGCGGCAACTCCTGATATTGATCACTCCAATCCACCTGGGTCAGCTCCCGCACACCGAATACCAGAAAGTAACACATGCGCGGTGTGTGCTGCATCTGCCGCCGACCCAGTTGGCAAGACGCAGCAGCCTCCGGCAGTTGCCGGCATGGCCTCATACAAGCTCAGGCTGCTGGGCGCTACTGGCACCTTCCGCAGCGTCACGGACACCCTCCTTCACGGTTTGCCGGTACTGCTCCTCAAACTCAGCATGCAGCTCCCTCCTGGTCTGTTGCATCCACTCTGTCATCTGCGCCTGCATCTGCGCCTCCCGCTGCCTCACCTGTGCCTCGATGACATCCCATCGGCCCCTGCACCGCTGCCACCGTGAACCAGCGCCTCACCGCCGTGGACGAGCGGCAGTGCTGCCATCAATGGCAGCTAAACAAACGACTCGGGGAGGTGCATGCTCCTGTGCTCCAGGGCAAGAACAGGCTCCCTTCCGTGCGGTGATTCCCCGCAAGGGCGCATCCAGCTAAATGCGGAAGGCTTCCACTGCCCTGGACTGGCTGCTCTGATCAAAGGATCATGTGGCCCCACGACTTCTGAGCTGTTCACACACCGAGTGCAGGGAGGTAGCGGTTCTGTCCCTCATATGCGCGCCCCGTCCCAGCTACTCCACGCTGCGGTCTGACCGGAACCCCCAGATATGCGCCCAGGGACGACGCCAGGTGTCGCTTGTCTATGGCGTAAACAGACAAGACCGCCGCCGTGCAGTCCCGGTACTTCCGCAGCGACTCTGACCGTGTTTGCATGTATCCATGCATGTAATAGCTGGCACCAGCGTAGCGCACCGGCGGTACTTGAGGATCATCTCATCCGTTTTCGTCTGCATGTCCCGCACGCGTTCCCGAAGGGTCTCCACCTCCACCTCCGCGCTCCGCCGCTGCCTCCCCGCGTGCTCCGCCTCTGCCAATGCTGCCACCGCGCGCTTCTCTGACGCTACGGCCGCGGCCGCACTCGTCGCCGCCCCCTGCCGCACTAGTGCCGCGGCCCGCTGCTGCTCCTCGTCGCGCTTGTCGCGTCTTCGCAGAGCGCGCCGCAGCAGGGTTGCATGCTCGTGGCAGTGCACTCCAATCTGCATACGACGCGGGGCACAGTGCCTTCTGTCCTGCCATCGTGTTGTTGCTATTCGCACGGATGAGTTGCTCTGCCCACGCAGGATCACATTCGTGCTCTGCAACTGTGCCGCGCTGTTCGATTTTGCTCCGCCCATTGACATGTGCCGCGTTGAATTGGTAATGTGACCAGCCTTTTTGGGTCAAGATCCGTTGCCTCCATCTGTCATGTTTGCGGACAGCTGACTCTCGATGCAGGCATGTGACCACTGTGTGCGTTCTACAGTCTGCACTGCCTGTGAAACCAAACCTGTCGTTCCAGCTCTGTCTCCATTCGCTGCCAGATAGCCTTTTCCTCTTCCCATGAAGGGGGCACAGCTTCTGGATGATCGGTTGTGTCTGGGCGCGCCCTTGCTGACGTGGCCAGCTCCTCACAGCCGCTGCCAGCTGCTGCAGCTTCAGCACTCGAGCCACAGTGCACTCGGAGGCCATCCAAGGCCATATCCAAAGCTATGGCCAACTGTTCAGCATGCTCACGTGCCTGGATACACAGACGGACCAGACGTACTCCTCAAGGAGCTCTCTCCGCATGCTCTGTGCAACGATCGGCTCAGCACGCGTTCCAATCTATCACGTTTGAGGTTGAAACCAGGTGCCACAACAGTACATTTCATGCTTGCTGCCTGTCAGCATTAGGCTGTCACCGGGATCTGCGTGCTGCCAACCGAACCACAAAGCTGTTTCTGGAGGCCTTGTAACTAAACTGTACCCATGGGGGAATGAGCTTGGAAAACAAGGGTCCTGCAGCATGCAGTCACAATGAAGTTTGAGAGAAACAGGGCAGCCGCACCGCTGGCCGGCCATCAGGTTGGGGGATGCTTTTCCACAGCTGCCTGGCCCAGTATGCAGTCATGTCATGCTTCGGCGGTTCCTGCACGAGAGCAGCCAAGGTGCTCTTGTGCAGAGTCAGCAGCTGCTCTGCCAGTCGAGTGTAGTATGCCATATCTGTGGGAGCAGTCGGTGCCTGCTCAGGTGTGTGCAAGTTGATAGGGCTCTCATCCACACTGACATCTGCAGTGATCAAGCCTGGGCGAGGCTGTGCATGGCTGGATAGCCACGTCGCAAGTTCCATGAACGCCTGATCTTCACGTGGAGTATGTTGCTTGCTGTACACGTACTCCAGAGTGGCAACTGTCATGTTTTCGATCGGTCCCCAGCCTGTGTCTTTGTCAGACTGGTTTGGGGGGCCTTTCTGTGCCTTCATGCTGGAACTCTCTGTGGGATTGGTCAGCTGCGATGCTCGAGGCGAAGTAGCTGCAGGTGCACTCCGAAACAGTGTGTTTGGCGCCGAGGTCTGCGTGGTTGTTCGCTTGCTGGTGAGCACCGGTCCTGCTGGCATGCTGTTTGCATACGACACCTGACTGCTCCTACACCATCGTGCAGTGCCTGAATCCGCTGCGCTATGCTGCTGGGACTACTATATCTATGGAGGGAGCGTCCTGTCCAGGGCAAAGGATGTTGTAGAGCAGACCGGTCTGGAGGGCTCGCCATGTAAACTGTCCTGCGAACCTCATCTGCTGATTCACCAACGGCTTCCCGTGGGTCACGTTGCTTGCACACCCGGATGCGTTTCCCCTCCAGATCGAGATTTGTGTTGGCCATGCCTGGGTGGAGATGCTGAGCAGGCTCAAAGTGGACTTTCAGTAAAGGTGACACGTCCTGTGTCTGCAAACATGGCTTGGTGAACAAAAACGGAACGCAACAGACGTGGAGAAGAAATTATAACTGTATGCAGGATTCTGTGTCGCCTAAATTATTTGGCATGCTGAACAGGTTCAGCACAATCGGTTCAGTGACGGAGCCAAAGCAACGTCGTTGTGCGGGATCAAACCCCAGGGACTCGAAGACTGACATTTCGCGTCGCGGATAATGTTACGCTCCCTGATCGTTAAAGCCTCTCAGATCAACATCGATGCATCGCTGCCCCTTGCACTGGGCCCATATCATGCATGCGATGAATGAACTTCGGCGGCTGGCAGGGGCCCCCTCACCTGACGGAGCTGGCTTTCATTCATCTATGGCCCCAAACCATCTCCCTTGAAAACGAGCATCATTCTCAGTAACACCCTTTTCCTCGGCGTTCGTTAGGTGATCTCTGCGCCGCTGGGTCAAGATGGTGCGTATTTCAGTCCTGCACGATGCGCTCAAGACAATGTACAACGCTGAGAAGCGCGGCAAGCGCCAGGTTCTGATCCGACCAGCATCAAAGGTTGTGATCAAGTTCTTGCAGCTAATGCAAAAGCATGATTACATCGGCGATTTTGAGTTCGTTGACGACCACCGGGCCGGCAAGATCGTGGTTCAACTGAACGGCCGATTGAACAAATGCGGTTGCATTTCTCCTCGCTATGATGTGGGACATGAGGTATGTCTCGCTGCTGTTACCGCATCTGCTATGTTGCAGCCGGCTGGCAGCACGCTGCTTTCGTTGCGATTTAGCGCACATTGTTTGCGCCACTATTCGCCAATTTCGAAGGACGGGTTTAAAACAGAGATGATCGTTGATTAGGGCTCGCTGTCGCCGTATGCCTTTCTGCACCAGTGGCATTGTTTGTATGTGCAGCTGTCAGACACTTGCCCACCCCCATGGCAATGATCATGGCTCTTGGAAAGATGTTCACATCCTTGTCACACCGTTCAGATATTAACTGTCCCCGGTTGGTGGGCCGGTTGCTGAATTTGTTCTAGGGCCTTTGCCAGCTGGTGCTCAGTGTTTCCCATGTTTCCAGAAGCACATCACTGGCGGCATACCTGTTTCCAGAAGCACATCACTGGCGGCATATCTCAAGTGAATATCATGCAGGAGCTCGAGGGCTGGGCAGAACGCCTGCTCCCATCACGCTTGTTCGGCTTTGTCGTGCTGACATCGTCATCCGGCATCATGGACCATGAGGAGGCCCGGAGGAAGAAGGTCGGTGGCAAGATCCTCGGCTTCTTCTACTAAGCAGACACAGCCAGCGCTCCAGAGCACTGTTCACGGTGTGATTTCCCGTTGGCCTCATTGCTGCTGGTCTCAGGGCGTGAATATTCCGGGTCGTTGATGTTGCATGGGGAGCACTTGAGGCTGTCCACCAGTTGTACTCAATATCTGAGCTTTTTTAACCTCTTGTGGGTTACTTTTCCATTGGTTTGGGATGGCACTGCTTTAGGCTGTCTGAATCCCTGTCTAAACGTCGTACCATTCTGCACAATGTGACGTCAATCGTCGTGTTGATCACATCGTCGTGCTGACTCCTCACAGTTCCTACCTGCTGCCCGGTCTGCTTGTGTGTAGCCTGATGTCTTGCTGCGGGTCATGGGTGAAACAGCACCGTTGATGTCTGCTGGCCGGTTTACAAGTGGCACTTTTTAGTGCACACTGTGCACTTGCATGGAACGAGAGGGGTTACGGAGGTTATTCCGTATCTAGAATTGGTTCCCTTCACGAGGAGGAGGCTGGTGCTAGCGATTGTGCGCGGTCCTGGTGTCAGGCCTGTTGTGTGCGGTCCTGGTGTCGGGCCAGGTGTCAGGCCTGTGGTGTCAGGCCTGTGGTGTCAGGCCTGAATGGTGTTCAAATGCCTGTCCAGTCCTTTCGGGGTGGTTATCAGAGGTGTTCAAATGCAAAAGCCGGATCACCCATCGGCCAAACACCACCCAGGGATTAGTTTTGTGTTTCTCTGGTGTCGTTTGTGTCCACTCAAAAGATGTCCTGCAACGTCACCTGCGCGTTTGGAGAAGGGGAACAACTGGTTGAAGTACAATGCTTTATATGCAGGAACAAAGGAAGGCGCAACAATCCGGCGTTGGCTGCTGGCCGTCGTTCGTGTCATGAGCCACTGGTCAGATTCCTGGCATGCTGAGTTTAAACGTGTGTAGCTAATGGAGAGCACCAAGTCCATGTAACTGACTTCTGGCATGCACACCCTGTTGCACATGGATGTCTGCTTGGTTTCACATGAATGTCTGCTGAGACAGATATAGCATGGTATGGCGTGTTTGGTTTTGCTTTGTCACGACCACTCCGCTCCTGTGCCATGCAGTGCTCACTCAATCCCACAGAACATGTACAGCACTACGCCGTAGTGACGTGAATTCGCGGCCTTTGTAACGTACAGGACCTAGTCGAACTGGTGAACAAGAAATTGTGCCATGTACAAGCGAAAAAATGTGGAGTGGTGTAGGTGTGATCCCTGGGGATCGGACACAAATCACGTAAAAAAATCCAGACTGGGCAGCTATGACTCTCTTTCACGATACCGATACCATTTAGATACGGCAAGCTGGGAACATGCGCACGTACACCGCATTCCTTTGCGAGTTCTTGTTTGTAGCAGTAGCGCAGTGCCGCTGTGCACACTGTGTTCCAGACTGAGGCGATCATGTTTTAGTTTCGAGCCGAAAATGTTGTAAAACCTTCATTGGCTGTGCATCTCGCGCCAGGTTTTTCAGTATGCACGCGAATTCCAGATAGTATTAGCTGCTCTTGCTCGTGATCATGTACGCACACAAGAGCTGCGGGTACAACGCGTTGATCAAATCTGTATTGAATCAGGGCAACGATGCACGTGGAGGTTTTGCCGAAAGCGGAACGTATGCTTGGATCGCATCTGCTGGCCGCTTGCACATCTGGCGCAGCCAGGATGGGTCGTACGCAGCGTTGACCACACTATGGAGTCCGGGTACGCAGCATGGCTGACGTGTGTGTACTAGTTTGCATTGAAAGAGTTCATTCAACACAAACTAGGACTACATGTGGGTGAGTTGTGCGCATGGAAGTGCTGCACAGCACTGGAGTGACCACCATACTCCCATGTCCGTCGGATGGGATCAACAACAGAGAGTTTATTTCAGGAGTCCTCGAGCATGTCTGGGTCTATCATTACCCAAACACAGGCGTCCTCACGGTTGCGGCCTGTGCGTCCAATGGAGACCTGCACACCTGGCTTGATGCCAACGCCTCGCCAAACCCCATCACAACCCCGCTGCGCACGTCACAGGGGCCCAGCGATCAGAAAATTGTTGCATTCGGTGCGTCAGCCGTAAACGGTCCGGATGCTCCTGGATTTGTGGCGGCTGCCTCGTTCTCGGACGGCTCCCTTGCCATGGCGTCTGCTGCCAGGGGCCGTGTCTCCTCCACATTCCTGAAGGACCCCACCACCTCAGCCGTCGCCCCTCGGGGTATCTTCTCCGCAATCAACGACGCCGTGGGAGTCCCGGAGGAGCAGTCGTGGATGCATGGGCTGATGGGTGGTGAGGGCCGGTGGTGGCTGCAGCGTGCCATCGGCTCGTTTGTCGGTGCCACACAGCGAGACCACGCCTCCGGCTCCCCGTGCCAGCACCTGTGGCTGCAGCATAGCGTACGCCCCCATCCCCATCATGCGTCGCTTCTCCCTCCCACACCGGACACTCAGCGCATGCATGGGGCTGTCCCGTGCGCACGAGACTCCCCACAACTCTGCCTGGAGCACGACTGAGACTCCCCACAACTCTGCCTGGAGCACGACTGATTCAGCCACCCCCCTTCCACAGCCAGATGTCCTGTCTCTGACGTGGCTGCTGCGCTCCAGGGCGGGTCAGCATGGGTCGTCCTGGCCCTCACAGACACCTCGCTGGACTGCTGGAGAGTCAACCACATGGGCGGCTCGCGAGACGTCAGCGCGCAGTGCATGTGGTCGTTCGCCCTCGGTGTCGCGATGGCCCGCTTCGACCGTCGCGCCGCCGATACGGGCGCCCTCAAGCCCCTGCGGCTGCAGGTGCAGGGCGACGCGGTCTGCGTGCTGTGCGCTGTGAAGGAGCGCCGCACGCGCGGCGTCCCCGGCGACGTCTGGAGCCCCGCTCTGGGCCTTTTCAAGCTTCCACCGGTCAGCTCGAGCGGCGTGTGGGGTACGCCACCGACACTCTCCCGGCCCGCCCTGCCGCGCACCTCTCCAGCTCTCCCACACCGGCCACCGGCCACACACCGCTCGGCCGCCAGGCGTATGTGTCCCTGTGTGGCTGCGGTGCAGTTGCCGAGCACCAGCACTCCCATCGGCCGCTTCAACTCCGCCTGCATGGCTCGAGTGCCGGTGTCTGCTGTACTCTGTGAAGCCTGCCAGGAAGAACTTGCGCCTCGCATAGCGCACCACGGCCACGGCACGGCCACCCCAGGACTGCAACAGCAGCCTCATGCAGATCCTCATGCAGTGATTTGGTGTTTCCTCCTCGGGCCAGAGCCCCATGCAGCGCCTGCGTGGCATATGTGCCTGTCCAGCACCGCTGCCCAGCACTTTCCCACTCGCGCGCTACTTCAACACCGCCTGCCTGGTAGCCTCCGACACGTGCCGCACGGCTCAGCCGCTGAGCCCCCCTGTTGCTGCAGCGGCGGTGCCCGACTGCCACTTTTTCAAGAAGCTGGACATCCCTCTGCCCGATGCCGCCATATCGGAGCACGCCGACGCCTTTGGCCTCTGCATGCGGCCCGATGCCGCCGCCGTCTCCGCTGACGACCCCTCAGCAATCATCGTGACGCTGCTCTGCCCCCGCTTCGACAGCACAGGTCCGCCCGGCGATCCTTCCTGCATCCGCCCCACACGTTCTGCTGTGCCGCCTCGAGAGTAGACCGTGCGCAGCAGCCTCGATGGAGACCTGTGAACCGCCGATTCCCCATGCGTCACATCCCCATGCGTCACATCCCCATGCGTCACATCCCCATGCGTCACATCCCCATGCGGTCCACTGCCTTCCAGCCGATCCACCCAGGCCACACCCCCCGATCCCCTCCTGCCGGCGCTCCTGCCGGTCTGCCTCGGTGGCAAGACCGCGCCCCGCTGTCACGCAGCCCCGGCGCACGGTGCGGCATGCCGCTGCTCGGCGGTCAGCACAGCACAGCATGGTGTGCAGGAGCGTATCGAGGCTCGCAGCTGGTCGCGTGGTGCGCCCAGAGCGGTGCGACGCGGGTGCTCCAGCAGGTGGCCGATGCGGCCGCGCTCGCGTGGGAGCCCCCCGAGGGCACCTGGCAGCTGCTGAGCCCCATCTTTGGCGTCCTGCTCATCCGCCAGGCAGCCGCCGCTGCCGACGAGGCGGCGGCCCTGCCGGTGGCTCCCCTCCTCGAGGCCGCCGTCGCCCGGCAGCGCAGCGGTGCGGCCGCCTCGCCACCCTCCGTTCCATTACATGTCGCGTCGCGCCGATCGCCCCCACCCTCTGCCAGCCTCGCGCTGTCATGCATTCTGCCGCGCATCGCTGCCGCTGGCCCTGTGCTGTGACCCACACGCTGGCTGCCTGACACCATGCCTCGCACCATCTGAGCTGCTGGCCCCGGCTGGGGTGGTGCCGTGCATCCTGCGGCGCATTGCCGCCACCGGGAGAGTGCTGTGGCTGCACGAGAGTGCCTCCGCGACACACGCGCAGCCGCTTTCGAGCATGCCTCACAACGTCTGATCCGGCTTGTTCTAAGGTGGTCGCAGGCCCCATCCAGGTACATCGTTGTACAAATTGTTTGGCCCAACACAGGACGTGGCGAATGTCGCGCTGCGGCGCGTCGACGCGGTACAGGTGTCCTGGAGCCGGATCACATCTGGGTTTGACCGGATGGTGGGAAAGCCCTGCCGCCGGGGACAGCATGGGCGACCTGCCGGCGCCGCAGTCAGTGGGGGTGGGGCCACCCGTGTGTTGTAGATATACGTGTTGTAGATATACAACAGTAGTACGAATGCAGGCGACAGCCTCCCAGGGCTGGCGGAGGCACTTCAGGGTCTCGGCGGGCTGGCGGCGGCCTCGTCGCCGCAGCTCAACGCGGTCGCGGAGTTCTCGCACGCGTGCGTCAACACGCTCTCCAAGTCGGTGCTCGTCGGCGGCGCCGCGGCCGCGACCGCCGAGGTGCTCATGCACAAGCAGCAGGCGCACGGCGCCCTGCTGCAGTGCCTCCACTCCGCCTGTCTGCTCGAGCACGGCGCCGCCACAGCCCCGGTGCGGCCACCCTCCCCTTGCGCGCGGCCACACGTCCCCCACGCGTCCCCCACGCGTCCCCCACACGTCCCCCCCAACCCCTCGCGCCGCGTACTGCAGCTACGGGCTGCCGTGGCACCCCTGGTTTGCTCTCGCGCCGGCACGTCAGCCGCCGCAACAGCTAGCATCGTGCCCCCTGCTTGTGGCGCCGGTGTCTGCTCTCACCGCCACCTCTGCCGCGCGGCGGACCACGCTCATCAGAGCAGCTTGTCCCCCACGTTCGATGGCCGGGCCACCAGAGGTCGGCAGTCTGCAAGTTCACCTGACGGCTGTGACTCTGGCGCGGGGGCCTGTTGACAGGTACCTCTGTGCAGCAGCGCCGCCGGTCCGCTCACGCATGCATGCCACCGCCGTGGCGTATCCTTCACTGCTGCGACCCGGCCGACCGTGCAGGCACCCAAGCTGCCGCCGGAGGCGATCTTTGACGTGTTCCAGCACAGCGAGCACCTCACGGCCGTGTGCTGCCTGTACCACGACTGCAGCGCGCCCAGCACGGGCAGCGCGCAGCGCGCCGAGCTCCTGGAGGCGTTTGCCCTCGCGGCCCGCTACATCGGTGCGCCGCTCGCTTCAGCTACTGACAGGCCCGCACCAACGGCACTGATGGCCGCAGTCGAGCAGCACATGTACAGCAGTGAACAAGCTGTCCAGGTCACCTCGGTAGCTGCAGCGTCGGCTCCTGTCGCTGGAGTCGGGTCTTTCCAACAGCGTTCATTGGTAAACATGCTGCGCTGTGCATGTGGCAGTCCCCTCGGCAGCGACGGCCGTTCTGCAAGCCCTGTTCTCACCGCACCTTGCTGCAGCGTCCATGGAATCCACGCTAGTTTCGTTTCCTGGCGCCTGCAGACGTGCCCGCCGTGATGTCGCTGCGCCGCTCCTCAGCGGCGACTGCTCCTCTTCCGCCTGATCCTTACAAACACCACGCCCCCGGCAGCATGGATTCACCTGTGTTTGCCCGGAATCATCGCCGAGGCGTGAACTCTGGCTCATGGCGTTACGGTGATGGCGACCATGCAGAGGCGCCCTCAGGGCACCACGTCACCTCGAGCGACTGGGCGTTCAGCAGCCCCACGCCCAACCTGCCGCTCCTCATGCGTGGCATCATCGACGCCTGCGCCGACTGCGCCCCCTCTGCCGCGTCCTCCCTCACCGGCGAACCCTCCGGGGCCTCGTCCGCGAGCGCCCGCGTTGCCGCGCTCACCGACATCGCCTGCTCCACCTTTCGCGGCGCGCGGTCCGCGCGGCAGGCGGCTGCGGTGCAGTACGGTGCCGCGTACGAGCCCCGCTTGGAGCGGGGGTCCGGCGGGTGGCTCGGCAGCGCGGCCGTTCGCGAGGCATGCATGCTGCTGGCGCGGCGCTGTCTCGCGGTCTGCGGCGCTCCATCTGCGGAGTGGCTGGAGCGCCTCCTACAGCTGGCCTCTCACCTCGTTGCCAGGTATGCGCTGTAACTGCGACCGTGGCCAGCGACCGAGGCAGCTGATGCGCGCAGCTACCCCGTACGTGCACCGGGAGAGCCGATGCGTGCCCACTGTGCTGTGCTGGTGTGCCGTGACTGCTGCCTGATGCTGTCGAGTGTGTGCAAGCAGCGGCTTCGCTGCCGGTGTTCTGCCGCGGACGGCGGTTGTGTGGCGGGGCAGGTGATGAGATCCGGCGACACGGCTGAGAGGCCTATGCACGAACCAAGCATGGCCGCTGCAGAGACACCGCCGAAATTGTCATCCTTGCTCTGATGCCCATGCCCCTCGTCCGCGGCACGCACGCGCTCGTGTGCGACCCCGGTGTGCCTGTCGTGCGTCCCGTGCGTTAGTGAGGCCACTCAGCAGCGCCTGCCAAGGCCTGCGCACCTGCTGCTCGCGCTGTGTACGCTGTGTACCTTGGGAGCCGAGGGTGAGGGTGTGCACGTGGATGGCTGTGTTTGCAGACTGGGCGGGCGACGCTGTGTCGCATGCAGCTCGTGTGTTGGGCGGTGGAGGTGATGTCCCAGGGTCTCCCCCTCGACCGCCGCGACCTGAATACTCGCACTTTCTCGACCATAACATCGTGATTGCCAACACTGTTGTGGGCCAGCCGTCGGCCCTGACTGCTCTGGCGCGGCCGCCCTGGAGCCATGCTGTGTCTGTTGCAAAGCAACTTGTTTCGAATCAATACCAGGCAGCCACAAGCTTGCTTGAGGACGACATCAGTTGCTTGGCCACCATTAATCCTGCCTCAATCATTCGCGGCAGAGTTCGTCCGCCTTGAACATTGATGCTCCCGCACTGCCGTTGACAACTGGCCCGTGGCACGATCCTCCACCAGGCCCTTTTTGTCGCCTGCCACCCACCCTCCCGCATGCTCGCTGCCGGCCACCCACATATCAGCCCCACACCGGGAACCCAGCCAATCCACCCGTGACGTCGCTGACGCCATGGATCCACCGCGCATCATGGCATCCGCGACAGTGCTCCACGCATGCACCACTGTGCACATGCTCAGACACCCTCGCCTGGAGCGCCTACAACACCGCTGTGCAGCTTCAAGAGTGCGGTGGACCAAGCTCGGGTGGAGGGCGAGCCGGCGGCTGCTGTGGACCAGCTGGTGGAGGAGGCACAGGCGGTGGCTTCGGACATCTTGGTGGCCCTCCGCAGCAGCCCGCAAGAGCGCCGCGCGGGGGCGGCCGCCGATGCCGCAGGGCTGGCGGCTGCGTCCCGGCCGCCACGGGACAACGCGGCGCTGCGGCAGCGGCTGCAGGCGCTCGCGAGCAGCCAGCTCGAGTCGGGGTCTCAGGTGTGCCTGCGCTGCGCTGCGCTCCACTGCTGCGTCGAGGCATGCACCCTGACGAAGGCACCGTTGCCCCTCGTCTCCTCTGAAAACGGTGCACCGCCAGGCACGGGTGGGCGAGGGATCCCAGGCGCGTTCTGCATGCGGTGCAAGGGCCATCATGCATCGGGTAGCTGCGGTGTGAGTACACGGGAAGGGCTACGAGGGGCGGACTGGTCTGCCGTTGTGTGCGCAAACCCGCGGAATCATCGTGAGTGAGTGCTCTGATATCTGGCGTCTCCGAGGTGGGCGAGGCAG
The DNA here is from genome assembly GCA_032360965.1 of Ulva armoricana. Taxonomy (NCBI): domain Eukaryota; kingdom Viridiplantae; phylum Chlorophyta; class Ulvophyceae; order Ulvales; family Ulvaceae; genus Ulva; species Ulva armoricana. Next base: position 2,449,035 of record JAUMHO010000009.1, read on the forward strand.
CTGTGTTCAGAGCGCGTGTACGAAAGCATTGCAGCCAGGGCGTCACTGCCGAACCCTTGCAGTGCCGACCTCGTCTCACCCAGCTCTGCAACACCGTTTGTCTCGCTGTCTCTGCCCCAGTCTCATGTGGCGGGGTCTGCAGGCATGCCCGGAGCCGAGGCTAGTCAGCGTGGAGCATCTGCTGGCGCTGTGCGAGGAGCACGTCCTCGGCGAGCACTCGGCCGCCACCGCCGCGGCGGGCCGGCCAGGCGAGGCACTGCAGCCACGCCTCCTCGCGCAGCTCTCCAAGCACCTCCAGGGTTGTGCGCCCCCCTCGCCCCCCTGCTCTCGCACCCTGCCACAGCACGGTCCTCCCTCGGCAGGGCATGCATGCCAGAGCACCCTCGACGCCGTTGGGACGGCAGCTGGCTTCACACGTCGTGATACATGCGGCCGTACTCAGCATGCGCCAGCTTCCGCAGTCAACGAAACGATCACACAGACCTGTTCAGGTCGCCGCTACTGCCTGGGCCCGACCCGCAGTGGTGCACTCCACGCAGCACAGTAGCACAGCATGCGTGTGTGCAGCTGTCCCCGTGTTGACGCGTCGCTCACCCGGGACAGGCATGCGTGCAGTTGCCGCGCCGGTCATGGCGACAGTCGACGTAACCCCCCCCGCGGCCAGCGAGAGGGCGGCCCAGGAGCACCTGCATGGCCTCATGATGCAGCACCCGGCCTTCCTGCGCCACGCCCTGCACAGCCTCTGCTCTGGCCGCCGCGCCGTGGAGCTGCTGCTGCTGCCTGCCGCCTTCCACGGCCAGGTGCAGCAGTTCCTCGCGGCGGTGCGCCTCCGCCCGAAGCCTGCCCTGCCTGCCACCGTCGGTTGCTGCTCAGCGCCGGCACTGGCACTGGACAGTATGCCCGCGCCGGCTCTGTCACGCTCCCCGCTGTCGCACGCCTGTGGGTTCTCTCGCGCGTTGACCCCGCGCGGCACGTGATGTCCCCAGTGCAGATACTACCAGCAGCGGCTCCATCTGCACAGCCTGTTGTTGCTCTCTAGCGTTCGGACGCTGCGACTGCCGTGTATGCGAGTGCACCACAGAGGCGTTGCCGCTGCTGCGCTGCCCTTCACCATGATTGGCTGGCCCACCACGTGCATGTGTGCCCGACGAATCACCCGGTGCAGAATCCTTCGTGGCATGTCAATGAGCACACTGCGGTGCTGCAGGATGAGCAGTGGAAGGGCATCGAGTGGCTGTTTCACAACGCCCACGGGCACTTTCCGGAGGCCTCGTCAGCACTGGCCGCCCTCGTGCGCAATGGCGACGCCTCCGGCCACTCATGCAGCCTCATGGTGCCACCCGGCCTGTCCAAGGGGGCACTGCCGGCCCGGGCGGCCCTGCTGAACAAGGCGACGCTGCTGCTCAAGAGGCGCTCCAGCATGGCCGGGCCACGCACCGGCGAGGCCCCGATGCCGATGACACAGCAGTCCTCCCTCGGCTCCATGGGCGGGCCGGATGTGGCTGAGGTGACGCGGGAGTACGATGAGGCTGAGGTCATGCTGGCCGCGCTGCGGCTGCGCATGCGCGTGAACGGCATGCTCTGCTCGCACAGCCAGGCTGGCAGCGATGGGGCCGTGCCCGGTCTGGTGAGCCCTACATGCACCGCGCTCGTGGTCTCTGTCATGCATGTGGTGCCTGAATCTGAAGCGGGGGTGTGTGCCGATGCGGGATCGTGCGGGGTGCAGGATGTGGATGCCGTGATCTCGGAGGCTGCGGCGAGCGCCGATGCGGACGTGGTGCTGGAGGGCGTGTCGGTGGCGTCGCGGATCGCGGCGTGCAACGGGGTGTGGCTGGAGCGGCAACGGGACGACGGCTGGGCGGCGCTGTGGGCGGCGCTGGCCGTGCTGGACGCTCCGCGGTTCCAGACTGCGATCACCGCGAGCGACACGCTCATGGGGTTGAATGCTGGGTGCGCTGCCTGTCTCCTGCATCCAGTCAGTCTCAGGCGACAGCCGCCTCGAGCGCCTTTTCCACGAGTGTCGCCCACCCTCATGCAGCCTGGGGCTCTGCTGCATGGAGTCTGGCATGTACTTGGACATCCCTGGATGCATCAGGAGTGCTTGCATGTGATGGGATTCTAGTGCACTGTGGCATGCTGTGGTGGCTGGCGCGAGTGCAGTTTGGCCGTGGTGCATGTGATGGCCTGGACTGGAAGTCACCTTACTCCATTGCTGGCTGAGTCTGGTCTGACTGTGCAGGGACCTGAGCAGGAGTGTGGTTGGTGAAGGCTTCAAGTGCACAGCAAAGCTGCTGCGCCAGAAGCCTGCTCGGGCCAAGATGGCGACAGAAGCAGCTGTGCGTCAAGTCCAGCAAACACTATCCGAGGCGACTGGAGGCGACAGATGCGGCCCGGTTGTGCGTGACATGCTGGATCGTGCTCTGGAAGGAGCAGGCCTACACGCCGCTGTAAGATAGGCAGATTGATTCCATGTCCTGAAAATTTGGCAGGCTGATGTCATGCATGTAAACATTGTTACTTCACTGCGCCGGCAGGGTGACTGCCTGTCCACGAGAAGGTGTGCCTAGAACGTAAGCATTGACCTGCTGATAGCAGTCTCTACGCGGTCTGATGCTCAGACCTGCTGTCATACTGCCCTGGGCGGCGGGTGGGCGCTGCAGTTTCTGGACAAGCTTCACCAAAACAACTGCTCCTATCCCTCCTAGCCAGCAGCCTAGAGCTGTACTCTAACTCAACTCCCACATCCGATCCTCGGGTCATGTTATGTCATGGCTCAGTGGCCATTCTCGCTCTTCAGGTTGCATGCAGGGCCGCAGGGTCTGCCCTCTCTGGTCCTTCGCTTGTACTGGAATCCCATAGCGCTGACGAGGCTGCCATTCCTTCTGGTCCCGAACCTTCGGGTTCCGTCTTCTCGGTACCTACCAGTGCTCCTGGGGGTGGTGGGCGGGTGCGATACTGTCTGAACAGATGGTGGTTGCAAGCAATACGTTTAACACGATGACAGCACGCGAATCAGTGTAATCTGTTCATTCATGTTCCAGCTTAACATGTGTCCTGATTGCGCTGCGCGCTGCTGCTGTGCGGACTTCCCGCAGCCGCGCTTGCTTGCATTTTATATTTCTCCGTTTGTCCCTGTGACCACTTTCATGGTCCCGGTCGGGCTGTCACTATGTCCTGTGTATTCTTGCATCACTGTAGTGAAGTAAGCATCAGGCTTTCTATTGTCTGATCAATGGCCAAGAGTGTGCACCTGTCACTTTCCTGGGCCACAATGGGATAGCGGTTGGGAATAAAACTTACAGATGCAATCACTTGGCCACCATGAGGAAAATCAACTCCACATCAGATCATACATCTCTGGCTGTGCGCAACTCGAATAAATGTCTTCTTGAGCTCTGTCGGAGCTTGTATCTATCCAAATGCTGCACCTGGTCGACTCGCCGTGAAGCTGTGCCAAGCCTGGGTCAACAAGGCTGCTCTTGAGAACCTGACACCATTCTAATGTTCACAACTCAATTTACAACTGCGGCTCAGATCTTTACCTCGCATACATCTCTCACTGTCCGAGAAAAGCTGGTACGTTTTCGCTCGAGTTCTCGTCTGGAGACGATCGGCCATGCCATACAGCCGAGCCCTTCTGTGAGAGAGCGGTTCTGCGCCCTCCAGCAGCAGCCAGGCCAACAGCGGCAGGGGTCAATGGCTGATCAAACATCGCATTGTGCGTCAGCAGCACATCCTCTGGGCCACACTGACCAGGTGTCGGATACGGGCTGCGGGGCGAGGCGTCGCCGATCGGGGACATGTCGCCGATCGCGCTGATCGTCATATCCAGTCCCGGCATCGGAACGGGGTCTACGTCGAGCAGCGACACCGCTGGGGACATCTCCCCGGCTTCAGGCATGGTGCCTCGTGGCGACATCAGCACAGGCACGACAGGAGCCGGCTGCGCCTCCCGAATCGCCTGCTGCCACACGTGCTGTGTTGCAACAACAGGCTGCCTCACGTCCTGATCCTGCAGGTCCTCTGGAGATGCGTTGGCGACTGCCGGTGCGCCGGCGGCCGCCGGGCTCGGCCGGTTGCGTGGCGAGCGCAGGGGGCTGATGGAGTGGATCAGGGGGGGCACGACGGGCAGCGGCCGCTGGGGCTGCTGCGCGACGGGGGGTGTAGGCTCGCGCTGCGCGACTTGAGGTGCGGGGGCGGATGGAACGCTGGGGGCGGCTGAGCCAGTCTCCCCGGAAACTTCCGGCACGATCGGCAGTGGGAGCTGCGCAGCGGAGGAGTGCGGGAGAGAAGTGGGGAGAGAAGTGGGGAGAGAAGTGGGGAGAGAAGTGGGGAGAGAAGTGGGGAGAGGCGAGTTGGCGACGAGCGGGGCGGATGGCGAGGGCTCAGTCTGGGTGAGCTCGATTAGTGCCGGGGACGGCGGCACCTGCGCCGGCGCTGCATACGGGCAGCGCTGTTCAGCATCGCGTACACGGCTCCAGGGTGAAGAGCCCTGATGGTACAGCACGGGCTCGGCGCGCAGGCGGCTGCGAAACGGGGCAAGGCGGAAGGCCGCACCTGACTGCCGTGTAGGCGCGCGCGGCAGGCGGCTGCGCGCAAGCTCCTGAGCCTGCAGCGACCGCCGAGGGGCCGTGCCGGAGCTGCGGCGGATCCCCGTGGGTCGGTCGGGTTCGGCAAGGCGCCGCTCACTCACCGGTCCGGGGGCCACCTCAGCCACTAGTACACCTGCTGCCGCGCTGCCGCACTCACAGTGCTCTGGCTGCGTGCTTCCCGCCGCAGCTGGCTTCTCACGGGTCGCGCCGTGCAGGCACGGGGACACCTTGTCTTGGGGTACAGCGTCGTCTGTGTTGACCATGGCGTCACGGCGGGTGAGGAAGTCGTCCGCCCCTGCAGCTGCATCAGCGCCAGTCAGCGGCGAGGTGCCCGGGGCAGCGCCCGGGGCAAGCTCGTGCGCAGCGGAGCCCGGCTCTGTGCCGCAGGGAGTCTGGAAGGTCTGGAGGGATGGCCTGGACGTCACGGCGGCGACGGTCGGCGGGGCGCGGGGGGCAGTGTGGAACGGCGACGCCCCAAACACCGGCGTCGGAAGCGCCATGTCGGGTGCGGAGGTGGTGAAGACGAGCGGCGCGAAACGCAGCCGCTGCGGCGACGGCGGGGAGGGCTCGACGTCCATGTCCGGTGAGAGCGGGGGGTCGCCGGGCGACGCGGGGTCGCCGGCGTGATCGCCGCAGATGCCCGCCCATGCAGGGCTCGGGTGCATGGTGGCGGACGCAGACGAGGCAGAGTCCCTGAGGATGCCCGACGTGCTCAACAGTGGCAGCGGCTCCGCTGCGGCGGTGCACGCAGGGCTGAAGTGCAGCACTGCAGCGCAAGGCCTCGCGTCACAAACCACACCTGGCCCACCCACGTCTACGCACGACGCTGCGCACGCTGGGCCAAGCAGAGGTGCCTGGCAGCAGCCGACACCGGCGCAGGACGCGGCCGCCAGCGTGCGAGCGGCCCAGGGCGGTATGGCACTCGTGCAAGTCATAGCACACGAGGGGCGGGAGGGGCACCAGGTGAGAGGCTGTCCAGCATGCTGGGGTGGCTGTGCCAGCCCTGGACCTTGGCGATCGATTCAGCCACCGGCGATACGGCCCCCGCCAGCACCGCGGCGAGGCCGTGCGCGGCCACCGGCGTTCCCAGGCCCGCCTCGGTGTCGCAGCCAGCCTGCCCCGCCATCTTGCCGGCGAGCGCCTGGACGTCCTGCGGCACCCGTTGGCCCTGGGCCGCGAAGAAGTCGAGTAGGGAGAGGGTGTTCTGGTGGAGGACCTCCACAGTGGAGCACATGGTCGAGCGCGCCTGCGCCACGTCCTCCTGAAGTGCGGCGCTGCTGACCTGCATCATCTCCAGCAGCTCCTCCAACTCCCGGCAGTCCTGCACACGTACACCCGGCATTCACACAGGCACGCACCCAGTGTCCAGGAGGGACGTATGCAGATGAGTGATGCAGTGGTCTGATTCGAGACCGGTACGCTGTTGCGTGATGCCCCTGTTCGATGTAACAAGACACAGACGCACACAGGCGAGGCCAACTCACGGCTCCTGGATGCTGTGACAGGCAAGGCAGTCGTGGCGGGTGGAGCCGGTCTGCCCGCTGACAATTGCGAGCGGCGCCATTGGACACACACGAGGCATGCACCACCACTGCGGGGGCCGCAGTGCAGGCTCCCAGATACCAGCAGCAGCGGCGGGCTGCGCGATCACGACACAGCGGCTCACGTGGCCGAAGGACCCTGCCTGGTTGTTTGCTGCGAAGCACGCCCAGGTCACCTTCATCTAGGCCAGCAGCAGCCCGGACATCCACGTGACAGCATGCAGTGAGAGCGAGCGCAGGCACATCCTGCGAGACCGGCACGGCGGGCAACCGCACCCACCGGGCCGCTGTTGCTGCAGGGGTGAGGGCAAGAGGGGGAGCGCACGTGCTGGAGGTCCTGCAGGGGGCTCCCCTTGGGGCTGCCGCGGCGGGCGAGCTCGGCTTCGACCTCGTGGAACTGCTGCAGAATGCCGTCGAGGTCGTGGGAGCCGTCAGCGAGGGGCTGGAAGTCCGTGAGCTTCGCCAGCAGAGCGTCGCGGCTGGCCGACAGCTGCCGCGTGCCGCCAGAGCCGGGCGCCTGTGGGGCGGTGCCATCAAACGCGGCCTCGCAGAACTGAGTGATTTGCCGCTGCAGGGCGTGGTGCGCGCGCTGCGCCGTCTCCTGCTGCTCCTGCACATGCGAGGCGCTGCTGATCGCACGGAGGCACGATCGTATCAGAACAGCAAGGCTGGAGCACGCCGCTTGATCGCATCAGCGCCCTCGCATCTGCTTGTACTCAATGATGCAAACGTGTCCACTCCTCACGCATCGCCGTCGACATATGGGCTTGGAAGGATGGCGCTGCTGAGGCTACAGCTGCAAGCAGTTGATGGCGCAGGAGAGCGGAGCGGGCGCACCTGGCATGTGACCAGCTGTGCGAGGCAGTGCAGGAAGCGGGCCTCCTGGTCGACGAGGCCGCTTTGGTTCTGTGCCACGACATCCACGTACATATGCTGCTCACCGAATTTGCTCGGCCAGACGTCGCAGCCCGGATCACTGTCAGCACCGGCGAGCTCCTCGTTCTCGGTGTCACCACTGTACGACGCCTCACTGGCTGATGGCGTTGGCAGGCTGGCGACCGCGTCTGCCAGCGTGTCGGACAGATACTTGTGAAGCCTGCGGCCTTCGTCCGCTGTGACGTGCGTGGCGACGTACTCTGCTTCGAGACTGGAGTACCGAGCCTGCAAAGATGGCAATGCTCACAAGGGATACCCCTTCGGCCAGGCCTTCCTCTGACCACACTGCAGCGCCGCATGGACGTGGCCAGCATGGGCCCGTGGACGATGCGGTTAAACGATGGCAAACGATGTGCGTACCGAGACCGCCTCCGAGATGGCGTTGCCGTCAAACACGACCTGGGGCACCATCGTGGAGTCGGCATGAACCGCGGCTTTGTCCAGAACACGCTGCAGCTCAGCCGCCCCGACCTTGGATGTCTGGCTACCTGTCGGGGTGCCAGGATGGTGAGCCTGCAAGCATCCAGGGCTGTGCCAATGATGCCGTGTGCACCAGGCCAGCATGGTTACTGCACACGGCAGGAGCCAGGAGCACACCTCAGTGGAACACTCAAAGCCCGATGCTGCGCCGATGTCATTGCAGTACTGCACGTGCTGCGAGTGTGTGTTCAGATGGTTCAGTGGGCTGCCTGCAGCAACGAAGCCGGGTGCTGCACGAGCTGTGCGGCCCATCCTGACGGGGCTGACCGCAGGCTGCTCATCCTGGAGCAGGTCCTGCAGCTGCATGCTCAGAGACTCCAGCCCAGCCTGCATCGGGCTCATCACCTTGAGAACAGGATGCACGTGACCATCTTCCGATACGTCCAGACTCACTGTGACGACGTGATCGGACGACGACGGGTGCAACAGCCCGCCATGTGCCTGCAGCCAAGAGGCGCGATCACAGACAGCTGCACCTGGCGGCGCGGCTGAGCCGCGGAAACGGCCAGACGGGACGCCTTCATCTGCTGCCTCAAGAGAGCAGAGCTGCTCCTGCATACAACACAGTGCGTCGCACAGGCTACCCACACTCATCCTGCCAACGCTGTCAAAGCGCACTGCACGAGCGTGCCCCACCAAGGGCCCTGGGCACATGGCATCACACCTCAAGGGCTGCCTGCCGTTGCACAAGTTCCTTCACCTGCCGCGCGAGGTCCCCCTCTCGGCCACTCGCTCGCTGCAGCTGAAAGTGCACACGCGCCAGCCCGTCAGCTGCAGCGGAATTCACGCTGCTGTTCTCCAGGTGCAGGTCGTCGGAGGCCAGCATGGACTCCAGCGCCGAGACGACGCCGTCCTCTGCCGCCTGCAGCCGGCCCACCTCTGACGCCGCCTTTTCCAGAATGCCCTTGATCTCGGAGGACCACTCCCAGCCAGACGAGCCGGTGGACATCGACGGAGCATCAACGGCACCTGCCAGGCCAGACGCTGCCGCCGCCTGCATGCCACCGTGTCATTGCATGCCACCATTTCCATTTCATCACACTAGATCGCGAGACACGCCCTGGCGGGCTGAGAAGAGCAGCCCAAGCACAGGGGCGGGCCACACCACTGCCTGCCGGGACGCCCAGGCCTCCATGACAAAGCCTTTGAGCCGCTGCAGCTGCTTGACGAGGGGTGCACTGAGATCAGAGTCATCAATGACCACTCCAGAGACGTCTCCGCCCTCGAGCATCGCACCAATCACCGCCACCACCGTCCGCTCTGACGCCTCAGCAGCGTCAAGCTGAACACCTGCCTGCTTCATGACATTGCACACCTCGTAGTGCCAGTTCTCCCCCGTCAGCTGCGACTCAGGCGCCGCCTGCCCATACACCCGCCTCGCCAGGTAGCTAGTCGGGTTGACCTGCAAACTTCCCCGCTTGCGGCTCTGTGCGACCGACGAGGCCGCAGCCGAGAGGAATCATGCGATCGAGCCACCGACAAGCAACATGATGCCAACTCCGTACCAGCGCACGGATCTGTAAGAAGATCTCGCCCAGAGTATCCTCCAGATGCTTCTGAAGCTCGGTGGAGCGCTTGGTGACATCGTCCGCCAGAACAGCATCCGCTTCCTCCATCCGCTCCCGCTGCCATGCCAGCAGCTGCTCGGCTTGCATCACCACGTGCTGCAAGTCTGCATGCTGGGCCGCATGCTGAGCACGGGTGTGTGCGATCTCCTCATTCACAGCCTCCAGCAAGTCAGCCTCTGCCACAAGAGAGCCCGCCACGTCCATGTGTTGCTCGCCAGCACCAGCTGTGTCGGCCTGTACACCGAAGCGACACCTCTCCTGCAGGGATGTGCCGATGATGCAATCGGACACTGCCCTAAATATGGCTGCTGCCTACAGCCACATGTGCCAACCATATGGCCAAAGTGGGGCAGGTGGCCGCGCCGTACGCAACACCATGTGGCAGAGCATGGGCACCGGTCCACGCCAGGAAGCAACGGCAGGACAGGGCACGCTGCCCAGCCGCACACCTGGCCGCCTGGGCATCCCGGAGCTACTGCAGGGCCTGGCAGCTCCTGTGCTGAGGCTGCATCAGGGGCAGCGTTCGCTGCTGCTCGGGCCTCGAGCTGCGCGATCGCGGCCTCAGCGTCGTCGGCACGGGCGGCATCAGCTGCAAGCCGGACCTCAAGCTCATCCGCCCGCTCGCGCTGTGCTCGCGCATCTTCACAGGCGGCCATCATCCTCGCCTCGACATCCTGCAGGTCTGTCGCCACTGCCCCGCACTGTCCCAGCAGCTCTGAGATGCGGGCGTCCTCTCCCACACTGCTCTGCTCTTTGTCTTGCAGCTTCTGTGCCAGTTCGTTCACTTGCTGCTCCAAGGCTGCCATGGCAATGTCATCGCGGTCGCCATCTGTGTCTGCCACGACGGACTGCACAGTCACCAGGATCCTCACCGCGAGTCTCAGCACACGGTCACGGGTACAGATACAAAGATAAAGTGTGAGCGTAACAACGGGACACAAGATCTGCAGGGGATAGCAGCACCTGCTCAGATGCAGGCTCGTCTGGCTGATGCTTGGAGACAAGCGCTTCAGCTGATGTTCCCACTTCACCGACACTGCCAGGCATGCTGTCGGACTCCCCGCTGCCTTCAAGCACAGCAGCATGACATGACGTCGAGGACGCTACTGCGGCGATCGGCTGCGGGGTGATACGCTTCTCCTGGCAAGCGCTGGCGACAGCTGTCGCGATGGGACTACCTGACGCATCCCTCTCTGCAGAGCCTGCCGGGAAGAGCTGCCCAGGTTGGTGCACTGGAGAGCCGTGCCCACCCGGCGGCACCTCTGCTCGGAAGTGGAAATCGACACTCAACTGTGCAGCGGTGTGCTGCCCAGCCGGTGTGTGATCTCCCTCCTGCACGCCCTCAGTGGAAAGCAGCATGTATGCTGTCACAATCATCACTGACAGTAAGATCGCCCATGCTGCTGTGTGTACCACTTTCTCATGCTGCATGGCCGTGGACATCTGAACGACGATGTAGGTTGCAACGTGGACACCGCATGACACTTGGTGGCTCAGCACCGCGCCCAATACACCTACAGCCGCACGCATCAGTGACGAGCGAGGCATGGTAATGCTCTTTACCCCCATCAGCCGCTGCTCCTGCTGAGGATCATGGTCTGCTGGCAAGCACAGGGAGTGTCGCCAGAGCCCCTGAAGAATCTCGAAAGCCTCTCGTGAGAACTGGATGGGCAGCTTCGTCTCAGGTAGGGGTGTTGGAGATGCCTCCAGGTCACGTGAGACCTGCGACACTGCAGCATGATCGTAGACTGGAGACAGAGCCACCGAGCTTGCGTATTCAGAGGCTGCGTTGACACAAGGAGGTGAGGCTGCAGACTTCTGATGCTTAGAACTTTGTGGCACTGCGGGTACTGATGTGTACTCCACAGCAAACAGGGAAAACGCAACACATGCGTCCTGTATGGACGGGGACTGAGCTTCAGTCGCGGAAACTGGGACTGCAGCCTTCGTGGGACTTGATGATGGCATTGGTGGCTGTACCACCCCCTCTGCGGGCAGGGCGACCATCAGCGCAGTGTGCTTTGGTTCTGGAAGAGGCAACGCCAGAACGAGAGTGCCAGGGTTGGAAAGCAATGTGTCAACGTAGTCCAGTCGCGAAGGTACATCGGGCACGTCTTCGATCTGCGCCACTGGCACATGGGCAATGTCCTGAAGAACTGCTGGTGATACACTGGATAAGGCAGCACTGACGAAGTCCCCATGCTTTGAACATGCTGTAAGATCCCATTGGAAAGCGGAAGCAGCATCACAATCAGTTGTCTCTTTTTCTTGTAACAGAATTGGCTCGTTTGGTGGCTGCACAGCCTCATCCTCCTGCTGAACCACTGCAGCTGGTTCCACATGCCCTGCTGAAGATGCAACATCCCTCGGAGAATCAACAAAATCGAGCATGCACATATATCCCACATCAGGATGCAATGGTGCGATAATGTTGCTCATCAGAGCATCGTCCTTGAGGTCAGTTGATGGCTCCGCTGCGTTGTCGTTTGGAGGCATGAATGAATCGTCGGCGTGGAGCTGAACCTGTGCTTCTTTCACAGACAGTGCAGAAACTTCAATGTTCTTTGGCTGACTCTTCTGCGGCTTGAGGCCCATACTGGCTGGGAAGATGTTTGCAAATAAAACAACAAACGTTGCCATGCAAGCGCAAAGTACGCCGATCACAGCTGTTGCCTGGGCGATGTCAAAAATCTGCTTCCACGAGTTCACTTTGCGAGCTGTCCTTCGGAGCAGCTCTTCGCGTCGCTGCATCTCTGCTGCGCGAGCAGTGAATTCCCTTGTTGCTCTCAGCCTGGAGAGCAAAGTGCCGATCTCATCGCAGAATATACTAAATTTGCCCTACCTTGCTTTCAATCTCGCTTGGTGCTACTAAAAACAGCGCCTGATGCCCAGACCAGTACCATGGAGCATTGTTGACAGGACCACAAAAACCAACCAACATGCTCGCACACAGTCATCTCTTCGTTTGCAATAGTTTAAGCAGGTTCACACTTTTCCAGCTCTCTCCGGGTTGTTTCGTCACCTAGAGCTTGGTAGTCTTCCCGGGAAAGATACGCGCGTTTGCGCAAACCAGCCGTCAAACGTAGCGGCGAGGCTCCATACAGTTCATCCATGGTTTAAGTGGCCAGCTACTTGCAAAAGTGGGAGATTTGCGCGGCTGCCATTACGTTCAAGGCCTTCACAACAAGCGTCGCATAACGCAGGCTTGCGCGCATACATGGAAACGCAAAATGCAAGCGGAGGTTTGCTCAGTGTGGCAACAGTTCGACTAGATGTGTTTCGTGCAATTTCTAGGCTAGCACGTGAAGTTGCCATGCACGGCAGTCTCCGTTGTTGACCTTCAGCCCTCGCAAATCCTGGTGTGTTAACGCGAGTCACCGGTGCACCGGTGGCCATGCGCAGCAAAATCCATGTGGAGCCCCGTCTTCGGCATGTGTCCACGGCGGAGGAATGCACAGGGCAGATCGAATATGGCATAATTCGCAGCGTTGCGACGCAGACGGCCTGGAGTGCCATCCTGCATGGACGCTTTCCAAGCTGTACGTCGATAACCTTCTGTAGCACCTCGTTCGTCCTCCCACGCAATAATGGTTTGCTGAGTTCGCGTAATCTAGAGACACAGGCACGTCTATGTGCGACCACCGAGTACACGAACGCATGAACGGATGCCAGAACCAACCGCCAGGTCTTAGTCCAAGCCTACAGCCTACCGAATCGTGTCATCGCGGCAGGTTGCTGGCCACAGTCTGCCGCCGATCGGTACAGCATGGAATCAGCGAGTTCGCTCGATTCTGCGTGTCCTAACACATTTCAGACACAAGCGCATGCTCGCGATGACACTCACAGATCAGCGCGGATGTCACAGACTCCTGCTTCAGCGGCATCATTACTGGCTTCTGACAACAGAATGGTGTATTACATGAGGGGGACGCACACGATGTAGTGTGCACACGTGTGCCTTATGTACAGTGTGCCTTGGACTCGACGTTCGAAAATACTGCTTTTCCTTCCACATTGCAAAGCCGTGGTGTTACATTGCAACGCGCTGTCGGCGATGCCAAACTCGCCCGCATGATCTCTGTGGCGTGAATCCTGGATCACTTGGGAGTGTTCAGTTATTGCCACGGTGCGTCGTCACGCATTCTGCAGTTTGGTGCTCTGGCTTTCCACCTGTAGCTGGCTACACCTGCCCGTAGTAGTTGTGTACGAACGCCACCATTCTATGACTGCTGAATACGCGTCTCAGGCTCTGTGAAACACTGTCACAAGTACCTTATGCCAATACAACTGCACCCCTGCCTTCTTTGGCCTGCTGGGGAAATGACCTGCTAATCAGCTTTCGTCGGCGCCATGCACGACACACCCATCCGTGCCAAGCCATTACAAGGTCGCTCTGGTGTGACTGAAGGGTGCAATGTACTCACCCTGCAGTTCCAATACATGCCATTTTGCCATGTCACTGCATCAGCAGTGCTTGTCAGCAGTGCACAGAAGTAACCCCTGTTTGGCTACACCATGATTGGCTACTGCTTTTGGCTAACCCATGTTTGGCAACTGGTGCTTCAAGATCTGCACCAGAGGAACCTGGATGGGGCTCCAATCTGAATCATTGCATCAATGACAGCTGACAGCCTATCTCCCCTGGCCTAGATCCTGGCCTCAGCCTCATCCCACCCTCCACCCCCTGATAACTGCCACCAGGGTGATGTCTGCACCCTTGCTGCAGGGTTGCACATGCCTCCACAGGGTTGATCTCTTCTTGGATTGTGCACAGCTGGCAACACAAGGCAATCCTCACACAGGGTTGGTGTCCATCCATGCATCAATCACAGATGTGTCCACAGACGTGTTCTCTCGCCATCCTCATCCACCAGCTGCTCTAATCGTGGCCATGCTGCGGAAAACCACTGCGCAGCAGCACTCGCACACACTTCAGCGGCGTGTCTTGTCCCTTTCCTCCTTGACCCGCTCGTGCCCTGGGCCGTCACCCCCCTGGCGTTGTAAAGCATCAATGCCAACGTCTGGTTGCAGCGTTCCTGCTGGGTGTCTCCAGTGTTGTGTGCACTCGGCAGCCTCTTCCTGCACCAGTTTTGCCCAACTGGTCTGCCCTGAAGTCGTGGCTTCGCTGCGTAGCACCCCTACCTGATGCCGCCCCTGTGGTTGTGCCCCCGTCTGCTCCCGTGTTACACCTGTCTGCCCCCACCGGTAGGGGTGCTGTGGCCGATGCCCGTTTGGCGGATGACCGATGTCTCTTTTCTTCTTTTTCTTCTTTTCAAGGCAGGACGGTTGTCTGCAACAAACCTGAGTCCGTCCACGCATACTGCTAGCATGTGCGCAGGTTTTGACAGCAGAGGGATTATCAGGTGGCGACTGCGCTGGACCCGGCACAGAACGCACTGTGACCACACACACGCGTGCATGTGGCAACACGCATGTACATGTGGCGGGATGATTCCAGCGTGGTGGTGGTGGTGGTGGTGCGTGCGTGATTGCGTGATTGTGTGCAAAGCAGCCAACATGGCCCGGAGACAAAGTCATCTCAATGCACTGAATCAGGAGCAGTTGTTCAGGCACGCCCTTGGAGTCCCCAAAAGCTCCACTCCACTCCACTCCTCTGGTTTACACATGCACTCAACCTGTTTTGGTCTACGCCACTGTTTTCCTTGGGTTGGATTGTGCGTTGGTCTCCGTGAACCCATGCCAGCACTCATCCCTGGCAGGAAGAAACCTAGAACGGGAACTTGCGTGGGGCTGCAAACGTCAATTCATGGCCACCCATCAGACCAGCTGCAACAGAACAACCATACAACATGACCATTCACCACCACAACAAACCCAAACCCACTCGGCAGTCGGGCCCACCCCTTCATGCTGCCCAAAGAGCCATGGCCTTGCAGTGCAGGCTTCAGTGTGCTTGCCGATAAGGAGTTTCTCAGCCTGCGGCTGCACCAATGCAAACGTACATTCAAACGCATCTGTCCACCAGTGCCTCACAGCTGGAGACCCGCCATGGCGATGTGGCCAATGCCATCTCACCCACAGCATTGTACGAATGGCTGTGACCATCACGGTGTGTTGGAAGTGTTTTCCAGGTCCCCCCTCTCTGCCCTCACACGCCATCTGGCTTTGGCATGATACCCGTCCGCGTCTGTGCTGTCTGTTGAGTTGCCCTTGGTGTGGCTGTTGCTGATGACCATCATACATACATGGCAGGGGTGTCAGTTGTGCCAGCACAGACAAGTGCACAAGGGTTTGCAGCTGCATGTGCTGGATTTATGTCCAGCCACCATGCTGTTGGCAGCAACAGGTTGCTGACACCCTCGTGCTTCTCTGTACCTGCCCTTGCCAGTGTGCTCCGCGAGTACGTATAAGCAGGCTTGTCAGCAAAGACAGGGCAGTGGTGTTGAATGGCCCATGCACTGTGTGCTTCTTGCCAGTGGCATGCCATCTGCCAGCGAAAACGAACCCTCTGCAGTCAGTCAATGGCACATTTTACCGGTTTGCATCAGTGCAGCCATCAGTGCTGTTGAGCTGTTGTGGCTGACTGGATACAGTGACAGGTCGAGGAATGATGCTGGTAGGAATTCAGAACCATGGCAGCCTGTGCAGGGCCCAGCCCGATGACCTCATCCTGCGAGCTGCACGTTGACAGGCAGGGTCACGCAGTGCTGCAGGGCCTGCGTTGTCATGTGGGTATCATGTTGAGATGTTTGTTCTGGCGCATGGTGAGGCGCAAGCTTGGCAGAGTATGGCACCACTGCTGCAGCTGGCCATAGAGCGCGACTGGTGGATTCAAGCAGCCCTCCCAGGCGCGGGGATGACCACTGCTTTTGATAGTGTCCTATCGATGGTAGCAGATGCTGCCATGCAGAGTCTGAGCAGCAAGCGCAGTGGTGCCGGGCCTTCTGAACCGCACAGGCCAGGGCTCTCAATGGCGGTTCGACAGTTGGACGACAAGACGCGCGGCAATAAAACAGCGTAAAAACGTACACAGCAATGCGCAGACACGGCACATACATGTTTTGGTGGTTTTGCTACCTGCTGCTGGCGCCTCTGCTGAAAGCTTGTCGTGGCGAAGACCGACACTTGCGCGGCTCTGTGTCCCGTCGATAAGGATACATGGTTCGCACATCCACCACTGAGCAGACGCAATGCAATTTGTAAGGAGATTGGTTGACCAATCTGTAAGATTGTGGCACAACGACGACAGGTGGTGTTGCGCAAGAGCGCGGATATCCAGCACGTAGCGGAGATGTACACGGTGAAGGATCGTGCTTGCACCGACAGGAGCACGTGTTGCACGTCCTACAGCCACCACGCAAGCCAGGTTCCCAGCTTGTTCCCCGAGCTCCATGCAATTCGGCTTGCGGTGAGCTCCGATGACGTGCACTGACGCCGAAGGAGTCTGGGAAGACGCGGTTGATATATAGCACGTATCCCGGTGGCCTCGCTCAGCGACAACAGCATTGTAGCAACACTTGGGTCTTGTCAATCGATCGGACTCACGATGGGTGCTGGGGAAGCCGCAAGCCCCAATCATCCGAAGGGGAGGCATGCATGCAACGAATGTAAACCATGACGCCTGTCACACACTCTCACAGCCTTCCGCACAGCACCACAGCGCTAGCTCTACGAGAGCGCAGCAGCTCAAAAAAGTACAGCAGTTTTCCCACTCTACGCATTTGGTAGGCCTGCAGAAATTTATTAACGCCATGCCCAGCGTGTGCGCCTGACTCAACTGCATTCCCACGCAACGCTCATATTCTGTCACAGGCGAATCCTGATCTACGGCCATCTGGTGATCAATAGAGTTATTTTAACAGGTGTGTGCGATCGTCGCGAACTCACGTCCTTTTAGCTCCAGGCGCCCTTTGATCCATTCAAAGACGTCTCCCTGCCAGTGTCCGGTGCAACCACGATCGCATGCCGCACATCTGCGTCACTCAGCAGTCCGTTTGAAATATTAACGCTGTGATTCTGACTTGATACGCCGTACTTTTGGAGCTGCCAGCAACTAGTCGTTTGGAGCCAGGCGAAGCCAAGTGCCCGATACGCGAGCGGCCCGCTGTGAGAACAACACCTACCTTTCGCGATGGTACTCACTCATGTGCTCCTTCACTTCTGATATGGTGCTGTTTGCTTGCAGAGAAGAAATAAGCATGTCGCTCTCCGATCAAGATGAAGGCGTCAAGAAACGCGCCGTCGACAACATCATGAAGCTAATCAACTCACAGTTGGCTTTGGAGAAGAAGCAAGCGAAGATGGATGCAAAGGTGCGTGCTTGCGTGTGAGAGTGCTGCGCGCGGTGTTGCCAGTGCAGCTTCTATACCCGATGTGCTCACACTTGCAGGATCAAGAGAAAGGAAACGCAGCCAAGCGCATGGCTGAGATCGACGAAACACTGGAAAAGCTCGTAGCGGTAGCGAAAAAGAAAGGATTCATCGACCCCGTGTGCACCGTTCATTCGCTGAAGGAGGAGGCAGCAAAGAAGAAGAGCGAGGACGATCAAGGCGACGCTGTTGGCTTGATGACAGCCATGAAACAAAGCCTCGACAAGCAGACTGCAGCGGTGCGGCTTTGCCACTGCAGCTGTGCGTCTGATTGGCATGTCACCTGCATTTCATTGGATGAAACTTGCATGTGCACACCGCTCCAGGCAGGCTGACAGCAGTTCCAAAACACGGACCGAGTCCCAACCGGGGGGATGCACACCGATAGCGAACCTTGCTGCTGATACCCAACCCGTGTGCCTAGCATCCCCCGTGACAAGGGACTGTTCCGTGTTGGGTCACCTTGAGTTGATGCATCGCTGGAACGGACCCAAACCGGCACACCTTAAGCAGCACACACAGTAATTAACTGACCTGCCCACAGTGACCCGTCTGGGTCAGAGCAGAGGTCATTCCACCATCTCTGACATGCACACGTGTGCCATTGGCAGGTGACAGAATTCTTAAAAGACCGTGTAAATCATGATGCGGAGTGGGAGGAGCATGCATGGGCCAAGCTCCTCAACAGCAATCAAGACATCCTCGTCCTGATGCAGCGGCTGCACGAGAAGAACCTCATCACGCATGACATGATTCAGATGGCCACTCTGCCCACGAAGCCACCGCCCCGGAACCTGGAGGCCGACTCGAAGCCCATCTCAGTCGCAGACTCGCACGCGGTGCCGCAAAGCGCCGCCAACTCGATGATGGGGGGGTACCAGTCCCAGTCACCGTCCATGATGGGAGGTGCGCCGTCCTCACTCAACTTGAGCACCCGCTGATGCCACGGTCGCCACAGGCCCGAGGCAGTCCTGATCCGGCCTCCTCCAGCGATCCCTCCGTGCTGTCTGGATGGCCCCCCATTCGCCTGCCACTGCGAGGCGCTTCCGCTCGCCGTGGGCCGCCACGATCGCCGAGGTGATATCAGACCGACGCACTCCTGTCTGCCCCGTTCCCCCGCATGCATGACGCCCGGCAAGGGGTACCCGTTGAGAGCTCTGGCCTGCGGCGCCCCAACGGCGCCGCGCTTGGTGCGGGCATCCGCGCGGAGGCAGCCATGAGCTGCCGGCACGCTCCCGACAAACAAGCACATGGGCGACGTCCCGTCCGGGAGGGGGACCGGGTGGCCGCGGTGGCAGTAGCAGGAGCAGGATGCCGACTGGGTGTGGTGTGTGCAGGCATGCAGAACGGCAGCATGATGAATGGCATGAACGGCATGAACGGCATGAACGGCATGAACGGCATGAACGGCATGAATGGCATGATGCCGGGGCAGATGATGCCCGGCATGATGCCCGGCATGATGCCCAACATGATGCCCAACATGATGCCAGGTGCGCCTTTCTCGACGTCCCTGCTCCCCCGGCGTCCGTGGAACAACGGCAGCATGCATACATCTGTCACGGGCGCCGGCACCGGCGGGCACGGCACCGGCACAGGTCTTGTGTGCACGCGCTCGGCGCGCGTCAGCCGGGGTCCACGCCGCAGTGTCGTCGACCGTTCCCTGCCTGGTCCTCCTGCCTCTCTGCAAGCTGTCCGCCTCCGCCTGTCTCCGGCCCTCGTACGCATGCCGCCCCCGTCCGCAGGCGGGCACTCGCTGTGTATGCCACTGCCACCGAACCCTGGCAGCTGCACGCTGCATGCCACCGAATCTCGCTTCCGCGGCATCATCACTGACGGCAGCGTCACAGTGTGCCGCGCGAGAGCGATGTTGATGACGCGCAGTAGGCACGCATGCAGCCGCTGCGTGCTGCGCACATGCGCCAAGCACACGGCCGCTGTGCCGCTAGCGCATGCTTCGAGGCCGACCACTCGCACCGGCCGCACGGTCCGTGTTTCCACTGCCCCAGTCCCTGGGCAAAGCGCTGCCTACGCATGCCGCCACCAGCACAGGCCAGGGAATCGGTGAGTGCACCACGGTCGGCCCCGCTGCCCATGCATGAGCGGATGCGAGGGCATGCTCGGCAGCGCGGGGAGTGCAGCAGGAGCTGCACTTGACGTGCCCAGCTGTGAGAGCGCCGGACTGCGCCGCTGCCCTCTCCATGCGTCGGTGCTGATTGCTGATCCGTAACGAAACGTACACGCATGCTGTGTGATTTGGGCGCGGGAATCATGGCAAACCCAGGCGGGCATCGGCCTCCGTGCTACCCGGCCGCCAGCAGGCACTGAAATTAGGCGAGTATGGAGGCTCTGTGTGCAGGCATGATGCCCGGGATGATGCCCAACATGATGGCGGGGGGCATGCCCGGGATGATGCCCAACATGCCCAACGGCGGCGCCATGGCAAACGGCATGGGCGGCCAGAGCTTCATGAGTAAGGGCAGCAAGATGGTCACAGAGAACGAGGGCGACACCTCCTCACAGGTGCGGTGTTCCCCAGGCCGCGCAAGCCATGTCCTGCCACCTGTCGGCACTCGGTATCACCGGACCGGGAGTTGCGGCGCAATCAGGGCGGTGCTGCCGTCACTTCGGAGGAAGCCCGCGTCGCCCCGGAGTGGCTGATGTGCACCCGAGGCATGGACAGCATGGGGTTGTTGGGTAGGGGCCTCACGGGGCACGCTGCCGTGCTGTGGGCGAGCCGGGGGGGCACCGCAGCGCGCCCTGGCCGCTGTGCCCGCATGCCATGCAGGCCGCCGCCTGGAACCACACGGTCGCGCCAGCGGGGCATGATGGCAGATTAATTGCATCGATGGCCGCCCCCATCCTGGTGGGAGCGACCGACTGCCACGCCTTGCTATGCCTGACAACGCAGGGCAGCACAGCTGGCCGAGGCAGGGTGGAGCTGTGACGTTGCGGCGGGGCTGGCGTTCACGTGTGTGCGCGGGACTCGCTGGGTGCTGTGTGTGCTGGCGTGAGCTGGCCGAGGCCTCAGGTGCAGCTGGCCGTGTGCGCTGCTGCCTGGGAGAGGTGGCTGGGGAGGCGTCTGCGTGAATGCGCGTGTGTGTCCAGGAGAGCGAGGAGGAGCTCAACGCGCGGCTGCGGGAGCTCAAGGGCATGGACAAAGAGCGGCAGAAGACCCGCAAACTCACCAAGGCAGAGCAAGAGGAGGAGAACCTCTTCAAGAAGAATAAAGGTGCGGCCCCTGCCTGTCGTGGCCTAGCCCGGTCTGCCTGTTCCAGATCCATTGTGGGCCAAGCAGGCAGCCACTTGCATGGCAAGGCCGACACCGTGCATCTGCCAGGACGGCAGGCGCAGCTGTTGACCCCTCGCGGATCGAATCTGGGTCATCAGCAGGCGCTGCTCGCCTCGAACACAGTGCATGGCCTGCACCAGTGCCCGCTATGCTCCAGTTTCTTGCCCCAGGCTACCTTTGCTGCCGGAGTTGTGGCAGCGAGGCTGGTGAGAGCCGGCTGTGATAGGTGCGTGCCTGAGGCCGCGGAAGCTCGTGTGCATGCATGCATGCCGTGTGAACGCACGAAGGAGCAGTGGGTCGGGAGGCACGGCGGCCGGGTGGTGCAGGTGTCGGCCATTTCAATAACAACTTCAAGGTCGCGGACGACATCAGGCTGCTGGGGGCGGTGCCTGAGGAGGAGGAGGAGCGGGAGGTGCCGATCGACAAGCACATGGCCAAGGCGATGGAGGAGCGACTGCTGAAGGGCATCGAGCAGGAGATGCTCCGCGACAAGCAGGCGATCATCCGGTCGTTCATGAAAGATAGCACAGGTGTGTGCGACAGTGCGACCGTGCGACCGCCGCCGCCGCGGGTGGGCTGCGCCGGCGAGCTCCTCCTGGGACGGCGCGGTGGTACTGCCCAGCCGAGGGGTGTCCGATGTGTGAAGCGGGGGGGCGCAGGGCACCGGCTGTGTGGCCTGCGCAGTGGTGTGGTGTCGCGGACTGTGCTCCTACTGCGTGTGGTGGGTTGGCGGTCGGCGGTGCGGCACGGCCCCGCACGCATGAGGCATGTGGAACCACATAGCGGCAGGTCGGTGTGGTTGGGGGCGCAGACGCCGCAGCTGCGGGAAGGGCGAGGACGGCACGGCGGGGGTGTGAGGGCCGTGGGTGAATGACGTTGCGACTGGTACGGGGGGGCGGGCCTGTGAGTGTCCTACATGAGGGAGCAGTTGCCTGGACTGCCGTTCCACAGATGCTGTGAGATGTGTGACGCGGGCGTATGTGTGCAGAGAGCTACATGGGGGGGCAGTCGGCGATGCCGGGCATGCCGGGTATGGCGGCCATGGGCGGCATGACCGGGATGCAGAGCGGCATGCAGGGCGCCCCGGCGGCGCAGTCGTTCATGCAGATGCAGCTGATGCAGCAGCAGAACATGATGGCGTTGCAGCAAATGATGATGTCGATGAACATGCGGCCACAGAGCGGCGAGATGGGCAGCATGATGGGCGGTGGCAACCCGAGCATGATGGGCTACCCCCAGCAGCAGGGCAGCGTCATGACGGGCGGCAACCCGAGCTTGATGGGCCAGCAGCCGATGATGTCTGCACCTATGCAGGCGCGCCATCCCCCCCAATCGCATGCATCTATGCCCGTGGCGCCTGTGGCCGCATGGGGCTCTGGACCTGCCAGCCATCGACGTATGCACATGTAGACACGTAGCAGCGGCGCCTCTGATTCAGGAGAGGCACGCGCTCGCCTGCCTGTAAGGGCCATCGCGACCTCACGGCAGGTCTGGTGCGGTGCTAGCTGCCGCTGCACGTGTACGGCAGCACGTGCACGGGCTTGGCAGTGTGCGGGCTCGCCAGTCATGCATGCCGTGTGACGAGTCGGTGTCTTGCCGCGCGATGCGTGGACAGGGCAGTGTGCGATTGCAAGCGGCCCTGCCTGGCCTGGAGCGCCACCGGTGGCGGCTGTCATTTCAGGTGGTATGGCAGGCTGGGGGTGATCGATCCATCGCCCCAGGATCACCATGCATTGCTGGCCTGCTTCACATGTGATCCCCCGGCGGGGTGACACCACTGCCGGACTCGCCTGGTAGAGGTGCTTGGCAGCACATGAATTCATGTCAGGTTCTGGTGAAGCATGCAGAACTGTGCAGATCATCCTGTTTCCAACAGGGTAGCTGACACCCCAGGGTCCCGCATGTGTTGTCTGTCACGGCCGTGCCGAACACGCGCAGCGGTTCCGTGATCGTTTACACCGGAAACAGGTGACAGCTGGCGCATGGCTGAGGCAACGCTGGCGAGGCCTCGAGCGGATCCTGACATGCACGAGGCCCTTGCCTGGGGAGTCTGACCGGGAACTGCTGGTGAGGTTGTGTGCGTGTGCAGAACGGCTCGATGATGTCCACCCCGATGCAAAACGGAGGCATGCAAGGGCAGAGTTCCATGGGCATGGGGCAGGGGCAGTACCCGTCCATGTGAGGCCGCCAGCCACACACTGACGCACCCGCTGCAGAGGCGAGCGCAGGCCCCGCGGCGGCGCCGCGGCGATCGGGCCGCAGCGACTCCGGCCGCGGAAGTCCACAGATCGGTGGATGCAGACACGTGTGACGCTCCCACGACGGCAGCGGAGTGCCCGCAGGGTGTGCGGCGTCCGCCAGCAGCTCCAAGAGCGGGCACGGCAGACGGTGTGGGTGCGACCGTAGCGCACAGGAAGACAGAAGGCTGCGAGGCGAAGCTTGGACAGATGCGGGAAGGCCTGGTTGGGGGGGAGCGCCCCGCAGCGTATGCATGAGGATGCATCGGTGTGGTGTGGGGAACAAGTCGTAGATTTGTAAAGGCAGAGTGTGCCAGGCCATGCAGGGCCGGCTATTGCCGCACGATGTACTGCTGCTGCGTCCCGACAGTGTGTTGCATGGTGGTGGCCCGGCTGGTGCCTGGGGCGGGGTGAATGGCAGCTGCGCTTGTGCCTGCCATTTATGCCCTGAGCCTGACATGCTGTTGACCGCTGAGCCCGACCACCGCAAGTACTACGAGCCCGCACCTACTGGCTGCAGTACAGCAACCTCATCGGCTCGAGTGCTTGTAAGGCTGATTCTGGCACTGGCACACACCGCCTTTGGTATCCAGGGAACGGTTGTGTATGAGTAGCTGTGGCCTCCTGGCGTCAGACAGGTTCATATGCAACCCGAGCAAGCAGCTCCTACTCGTGGTCCTCCACATTTCCATGGAAGACACCTATTCGTGCTCCCCAGGCATTTGAGCAGATCAACTTGTACCACCTCAGCTCTGTAGTGGGACATGAAGGCAAGTCCAACATGCTGGCCAAGTGACACCAGCGCTGCCGTGGCCATCATGCGTGATCTTCACGGGGCTGGACCCGCTCCATGATTTGTCCCACCTTTGGCTTGTAGAAAACTGTTGAGGCTTGACTGTACGCCATAAAGGGAGCATGACCGCATTGGTCGGAGCGAGCGTGTACATTGCGATCGTGGTTGCGACCAGCATGCATAGTGCGGTGCAACGTTGTCCTCATGTATCCCATAGGTGGTGCGCTACATGCTGCTCATGCGGTGTTGGCTGTGCCTGAGACGAGAACGCATCAGATCTTGGTACCGCCTCTGACTCCGCATGAACGTTCCGTTAGCCGCGACAGACCAACGTGGAGCGAAGTGAGTTTGAATTTGTTGCATTGAACGGAAGCCGGTCTACATCGCGATCAGTAGACCTTGCGCTAGTTCCAGCCAGGGACAGGCAGGGACAGGCAGGGACAGGCAGGGACAGGCAGCAGCTGTCATGCTGTGTCGCTGGTGAACGTGCTGCCCGCACGCAGTGGCCACGTTGGAAACGGCCGAGCACGACCGGCCACAAGCATCGCGTGCAAGCTCGAGTCGCAGCGCATGCGGCGCGCAAGCCGCAAAACCGGCGGGCGTGACTCCGTGTTCAGCACCACCTGGCGCAAGTCCAGCCCGCACAAGTCCACGGCTATAGGACGAGTACATGTTGCGTTTTGCCTGCTACATGTGAACCCTTGGTCGGGCAGTTGTCAGGCTCAGCTACAGCCCGTAGATATCTCGTTGTGTACCGTCTCACACTAGTAGAAACGACATCGGTCGGGTCGGGGTGTCAGAGGGTAACCCGGGGGTCTTATGGGGGTGCCAGAGTACCA
>JAUMHO010000009.1:2476844-2515108 GCA_032360965.1 Ulva armoricana
CAACAGCAGCACAGGCTCTTCACTAGCCACTTTCACCTACACACATAACCGGCAACTGCAAAGCACACACACAGCGACAATGCTACAGCACCACTACAGTACACCACCTCACGTAGTGCCACAGCAACACAGGCACATCCTGATTCTAGTTGTTTCCTCGTGCTTGTGGTAGGGGCAGCATAGTTCGAGGCACACTGAAGTTTGGTTAGAAAGCACTTCTAGTTCCCAGCAACAGTGCAGTCCCGAGTTGGAGTTTTTTTGTTGTTGTTGTTGCAGCCTTCAAGTTGTCGCAAACTTGCGGCTTGGTGAGTGAGACAGCAAGCGGAAGTGCGCCACATGCATGTGCTACATCCGCTTCGGGTGCACGTGCTGCTTCGCTCCTCCCGAGCCTGCGGATCTGCACATGGTATCCCTCGTGAACTCGACCTTGTGATCGTCAATGTGAACGCTGACCATTCGCTGACCCCTCGCATTCCTGCTCGCACAACGGATGTCGCATGCATGAGCGATATCATGCCCTCCAGACCACCTGAAATGCATCCAGTGGGTGCCTATTAAACCACATCCGCCACAGTGTTGACGTACTTCGTGACCACAAATCTATGGCAGCTGCGGATCTGGCCGAGTGTGCAGCAGGGTGAGGGGGATGCCACATGGGGCACTTTTTGGGGGGCCCCATCCCCCATGTCCTTGCTGCATGCATATGCAGCAACACTGGCAGCACTCTGTCCCTGGGACTGCACACTCTGTGCAGAGGGTGCCCCTAACTTACCCCTTAAGGGAATTCCCCCAAGGCAATCACACCCCTTCCGTGGTAGGTCTGATCCACTCCTGCTGGCAACCCTAGGGGTACCAGCTGGTAAGGGGCCATTGCCACAGTGATAACTAGGGTAAGTGGCCATTGCACTTCGAAACCTGCACATTGGACTTGAGAATTTTGCCCCCCCATGTGGCATCCCCCTAACAGTCCAGTGGTCGGAGGACGATATAAAAGCTGACCCCTTCTTTCGGAAGGTCTTGGGTTCGATTCCGCGTGCCCGCCTGGGTTTCGAACACAATCGCGCGCGACCACCTCGCTTAGCACAGGAGGAGGCCCTGTGAGTTGCGTGCGGTTGTCTGAGGGGGGTTTCCAGGTGGTTTACCCCCTTGGCCCGTGGTCCCGGTAATCCGGAGATGTCAAAGTCCTTGTAGGATATGGCGAGTAAGTGTCACATTTACATTTACATTTACAGGAGGGCTTATCGTTGACCCCAAGTTTACTGTGCAGTAAGGGGTGATTTAGTCTTCGTTTTATTGGGTTTTCAATTGCATGTGATGATGTGCTTCATGCATGGTACAGGATGCAGGCGCGGCCTCATCTTGCCTAGGCCCACGCAAGGATATATATACTGCATGGAGACTGCAGGGACTGGTATGTTGGGGAAGTCCCTGCACAGATTCCCCAGGAGTCCAGACTCCACGTCGGTCTCAGCTTGGGATGATAGATTCGCAGTGAATGTGCAGTCACCATGCAGCTGCGATTGTGTAGAGATGGGCACTTCGGCACGTCGCCACATGAAGGACAGCGATATGTGTCCACAGGTGGTATCGACACGTATTGAACTATGCGCGACGTCAAAGCCAAGCTGAACAGTTCTGCTCACACCGCTGTACAGATCAACTGGCCATAGAACCCGGTAAATTCATGGATAACCATTCGATCGCGTGACGCAGCCGGGGGGACAGAGTATACCTATTACAAACGCTGCCACATGTCCAAACGACACAGCTGAAGCCACTTTCTTCAGCCGGAAGCGCCAGAGATATCAGCAGGGCAGGACGAGTCTAGCGTGATCATATCAAAGTAGCGATTTGTGACAATGGCGACTCTCTGCACGCAGCGGGTCTGCGTTGGGTTCCGCAACCCAAGCATCAGGTCGCGTCGCGGTTCGGTGTGCAGATCAGCGCCCAAAATGCCCTATACGGAGCTCAGAGACGTGGCACTAGAGGCAGCACAGGCTGGAGCTAAGGTGTGACACATGTATGCCTGCGTCGGCAAGTGCCATTTCAATTCCAGCCGTGACTGTGATCTTCTGCGGGCGTCAGCATGCGTTACGCGCAGCATGAACGGTGTCCACGCATGCTTTGATATGCAAGACGCATGCAATGTGCACCGCTTCGTCTCGCCATTTGCCTTGGCGCTGCACCGGCTCCGAGCTCCGAGGACTCCCGCGACGGGCCGAAGGCGGGTCAGCCCAAGCATGCGCAATGCGTCGAAGCAGTCGCTGTGACCATCACCAACCACCTGTCGATATCTATCCCATATGCACAAGATCTCATGGTTACATGCCTGCTGTTTTCCAAGCGAGGGTGCGGCAGCGCTCCGGACATCCCAGGGAGGTCCACAGTCGAACGTGGCATGTGTACATTTCATGCCGTCGGGCCCCCGCTGCAGCGCGCAATTCCACAGGCCGTAGTCGTGATGAGTACCTCTTTTGTTCATGAGTATCCGTTGGCCTGCTGTGTTCTCTGCGTTGACCCTGTCAGGACGACCACTTGCTCATGGTGTTTCAGCAGCCTTGATCCCGTGACCATCCTCTGTCGTCCCCATCCACGCTGCATCATACATGCGCGCATTGACTACTTTTCAATGTGAGGACACAACTCTAGCCCTTTTCCCCGCACGTTACTACCGTGAAGCTGTTTTGGCCACATGATGAGCCAGGCACACCCACTACACCCTCACTGTGGGCACAACCTGTCACTGCATCACTTGGATCCTGGCTCCGTGCCCAAATTCTCAAATATCTGTGCATCTAAGGGGCAGTAGGTTGTGCCCGATTTGTGCTGTGGGTGGCAATGCTGCGAAACGACCGGGCCCCCCGATCCGTAAGGCCAGTCCCGCTATAGCCACTTTGCCCTTGACAAGGCTAACAGTATCTCAGTCATTGCATCAGTGTTTCATGCGCGTCGTTCCACCTTTAACTAGACTGTCCCATCATCCCGGTGCTCCCTGCAGCCGCAAACCCGCGACATCTGGCCCGTCTGCCTTGGTCACCCCTTTGCTCACCCATCAACTGTCACAGCTTCACACTTCCGCAACCAGCTCAGTCGTCAGTCGCTGCCGCTCCAAATGCATTCATGCACGCCTCCACCCCAGCCTGAGCCCATCAGCCACGCATGCATGTGTGCTGCAGCTGTACGGCTACAGCGGTACGTCTTAAGAAGCTGGCAAAGCCGGCTGGGATGGCCACTACCAGTGGCGTCGTGCAACCTGTGAACCGTGTGTTTTTCGCGTTGGTGCCAACAGCAGGCATGGGTTACGATCCACATCATCGCCCACTGCGGGGGCAGACCGACACCCACAGATTTGCAGACCACACCACGATCAGCCGTCCTGGCAACCTCACGAGATACAGCTTCTCTAATCCAGTGCTGCTGTCGTACCAGGAGCCATGCAGCTCACATCAAAGGTGCCATCTGCATGGCACATGGCAGGTGTGCTGCAGGTCGTCATGGCGGCGGTGGACGCGCCGCGGAACATTCAGCGGAAGGGCGCCCTGGACCTCGTCACCGACACAGACCGGGCCGCCGAGGAGGCTTGCCTGGAGGTCCTGCGCCGCGCCTGCCCGGGGCATGCCATCCTTGGGGAGGAGGGTGGCGTCAGCGGCGACATGGCGTCGGACTACCTCTGGTGCATCGACCCCCTCGACGGCACCACCAACTTCGCGCACGGCTACCCCTCGTTCGCAGTCAGCATCGGCGTCCTGCGGCACGCGACGCCTGTGGCCGCCTGCGTCGTGGAGTTTGTGGGGGGTGCGGCTGCGCCGGTGCCGCCGCTGCTGTGATCCATCCGTGCTGCCGGTGCTGCCACGTCACACGAACAAACGCTCTGCCACGTCACATGAACACACGCTCTGCCAGCCGGTCTCGCCGCCTCCCGGCCCAGCACATGTGGCTGTTTGCCTGCGCACATTATCAGGAGCGCGCACCGGCGCACGGGACTGCACGCGTCGACGAACGAGTGCATGCCTGCAATGCATGGTTGCGCTGGCGGCAGCAGTGGTGTGTGCGCGCAGGACCCAAGGCGTGGGGTACGAGGACGTTCACGGCGTCACGGAACGGTGGCGCCTTCTGCAACGGGGACCTGATCACAGTCAGCCGCAACGCGAAGCTCGAGGATGCGCTCCTCGTCACCGGCTTCGGGTGTGTGCCTGCACCACCTGCCAACAACTGTCAGCACCCGCCAGCACAGCAGCCCAGCACGGCCTCACGGTCGCAGCCATGCTGCCAGCGTAGGCCATGCAGCTCGTCCTGTTTTGTCATCAACCGATGAGGTGGGGGGAAGGCGCCAGGACGCCCCGCCGGGACGGCTGCTCAGGAATGCAGGCCCGACGATGACGCGCCTGCATGCATGCATGCATTGCGCGACTGCCGCTGTCTAGACGGCTGATGCATGTAGAGGGGTGTGCGCTGGTCGCCGGGGCGATTGTGCATGCATGCCGGGACGCCCGACGTGCTGCAGCCATCAGCGCGGGGTCTGTGCTGCTCCCACGGGCAGAAACACTGCTGCGCGACAACGCCAGCCAGGCTGCGCACAGTCTGGCATGGCTGGAGGTGCGGGGGTGGTGAGAGCGGGGGCCGCGGTGCAGGTACGACCACGACGAGGCGTGGAGCGCCAACATGGAGCTGTTCAAGCACTTCACGGACGTGTCGCAGGGCGTGCGGCGGCTGGGCGCAGCGGCCGTGGACATGTGCCACGTGGCGCTCGGTGTGGCGGACGCGTACTGGGAGTACCGCCTCAAGCCGTGGGACGTTGCGGCCGGGGTGCGCTCCCCGCTGTGCTGTGTGGTGGACCGCCTGCGTGCGGGCTACTGCGGGGGGGTGGGTGTGCCTGGGCGCAGAGGTCGTGCGCTCTGGGTGCTGCAGACCTTCTGCTGTCTCGGCTCGTGTGAGGCCATGAGCAGTGATCCGTGTGGTGACATCGAAGAGGGGCCCGAGTGCATCATGCAACAGCGTACCGGTCTCGAATCAGAGCATCCTAGCATTCACCCTCTGCATGCGTCCCACCCCGGCACACTCCTGCCTCAAAGCTAGTCCCTGCAGTTTGTGCCACGTGTGACACGGGAATTGTTGTCTCCCAGCTGTTCCTGGGTTCTATGTTTGTGTGGCTTGCAGCACGCAGAGATGCATCCAGTGTGAGGTGAGTCGGCGAGTTCTGGCCCAGGTTCTCATGGGGGATGGTGGTTGGACTATGGGTTTGTGAGTGCAGGCCTGCATTGAATGATGCGGCGGGCGGATGTGTTGTGCGGGATGGCGTTGCTGTCTTGCAGGGCACACATGAGATTCGAAAGCCATCACTGTGCTCGATCGCCACTTGCAGTACAACTGGGGACCCTCACGTGTGCTTCTGTACAGGTCTTGATGGTTGAGGAGGCGGGTGGGCTGGTTACAACGATGAGGGGCACAGCGTACAGTGTGTTCGAGCGGTCTGTTCTTGTCTCGAATGGAAGCATCCATGAAGCCGTCCTAGAGAAGACGGAGGCAGCAACGGACAAACTACTACAGGATGACGTTGATTTGAGCCCGTGGTACATTCCCCAGGGCTACGCGTTGCACGGTGGCCGGCAGCTTGACTGAGTCCGGATGTGTGTGTTCCTGGTGACCAGGCGGTGAGTGGTGCTGGGAATGTGGGGCGGTTTTACCAGTCCAAGCTGAAAGCACGCATTAGCACGTCCCACAGCGTCCAATCTGCTCGGCAACAATCTGATGCTGGATTTTGACGTAGCTAGAGCCAATGGCTCGATTCACAACGTCTTGTAACGTCTTGTTGAAGCTCTCACACTCGAGCTGTCTGGCGAAGTGGTCTTGTTGGTTTCGGGGTCAATCTCACTGGTGACGTTTTATAGACCCCTGCAAGCGCTAAGAAATGTCGAGCTAGATTCGCAAGCAATTGTGCGTTTGTCATGCTTCACAGCCAGGCTTGCAACACCACGCACTCATGAGGCATGCGCACACACCTGCTCATTGACTTCAGCGCCCAGCGCAGACGGGTATTGAAGTCTTTCCTCTTCCGTTTGACGATTCCATTCCACTTGCGCATGTGACGCCTTTGCTTGGGCTTGATGTAGAAACGGTGCCTCTTCCATGCCTCTGGCATGCGGGCTTGATTGATGTCCACCACCAGCCTGTTACTACATTCTTGAATGGCCATCATATCGGTGCTTCTCCGATTCTGGCCCGGTGCTATCACTTGTTCAGGTATATCGACTAAGCCAGTGCTTGCGATCTTGTATAAACGCGACCCAAGCGGCACCCGCACCGGTGAGTCTGATGGCCGTGGTACAGCTTCACAAGAAGCGTTCTGTGATCTATGCTGTGAAGCAATCTTACTAAACGAGGATAGTGCAGAAAATTCACCGAATGCGCTGGCAACCGGTATGGCCGCGGAGCTGTGACAAGATGTAATCGCGTCCTGGCTTCGCTGGCAGCGATCTCGACCCAACTCACGCACAACCGTTCTCAGACAGCGTAACGCTTGTCTTGACATGACTGGCACCTGCTACTTTCAGACGACGATCTAAGTCAAGTTACGAGTGCAAACAACGAGGTGTCCACCCAGCTGCAGAGCCGTTCTTACTTCAAAACGAATCTCCGATCTCCAAATCAGAACATGATTGTGATAGGTATGAACTTGCAAAATCATTAATGGTGTGCTGGTTCAGTGGAGTGCTGCATGTTGCAACATGACACCGTCACAATGGCTACGAGTGAAATGGGGTGCTACGTGGTGGCAAAAACGATTACAGCAACAATGCGTTACAAGTACGGCCTAGCCGACCGCTTTCTTTCTGCAACTACGCGTGGCTTTTGGGCGACAGCCAACCCACGCAGTGGTGCGGTTGTCCTTGTCCGAAGTGCTGGCGGTTGCACAAAACAGCAGCCTTTTCAGCTGGGTGGCGGGCCCATTCCCGGACGAGGCGGTGGCATTGACCCAGGCGGGGGCATTCCAGGTGCTGGTCTGAAGCCTGGAGGTGGCATGCCAGGACGCGGGGCCCCGTAGGGCATCCCCGCTGCCGGGATGCCTGCAGGTGGTGCCTGCATTGGCGGGCCGCCTGGCGGGGGCATACCAGCCATGGGCCGCATGGGGGGTCCTCCTGGGGGCATCTGGGGCCTTGCCGCTGGTGCTCCAGACATCTGCACCGCACTGCACATGGAGCGGCCGCAACAACACCGCGAGACCAGCAGCCTAGGCAGTGTGCACGCGTCACGCCGAGGCGGACATCACCAGCAGTGTTGCAGTGTGATAGCATGCTGCTGGCGGTGGATGGGATGAGCGACAGTTTCTGACTGGCCTTAGGCTTGTGGACTGGTGACCGTACCTGTGGCTTGGGCAACATCATCCCGGGTGCAGGGCCACCCACCCCTCGTGCAGGCCCTGCCAGGCCGACCGGGGCGCCTCCAGCAGGCATCGCCATTCCGCGCCCCACAGCCTTAGCGAGGCCAGACCCTGCTGCACCTGCCTTGCCATGCAACGGCTGCTGCTCCTCTTCTGGTGGCGGCCCCTCAAGGACCAGCGATACGATCTCTTCCCCCCTCAGAATGATGAGTCCCAGTACTCGCCGCTCCTCGCGCTGCACTCAGGCGGCTGCTTGACCATCTCGTTCAGGAGCCAAAGATGAATCGCGGCACAATTGTGGTTTGTGCAATCATGCATGAGGTCGCGACCAAGGTTCCCCAAGAAACACAGCACTATTCATACACACGAAGGAGCGCTTTCTGCTCGATGTTGCCGGCAACGTTATCAGGAAGACAGATTGACCAAAGGAACTCACCTCGTCCTGGCCCTTCCTGGGGGGCAGCTTTCGCAGCTCCTCGGAGTCTCCTAGCACCATATTAAGATGCTTGTCAAAAGCCATGAATCTGCATGCAGCGAGCTGTCTGATTCCAACCGCGCGGGAATGCGGCAGAGCGTGCTCAGACAAGCACACTAGACGGGCAAGGGATGGCGAGGCCCGCACCTCCCCAGGATCTGTCTTCCATCAGATATGGAAATACGAACACCTGCACAGCGAGTGATGAAATTATCGCTGTACCAATCTGCATGCATCGACCGCCGTTCCGGTGGTGGAGACCGCACGGTAGTTTATGAACTGGATAAGCTTGGCTGTCCTAGAAAGTGCCATAATGAACGATAATCAAAGTTTAGGGCAACTTCATGCACGCTGATCGTCGCAACACAGTAGAGACGTCCGAAAACACAAGTCCACCGCCACGCTGGGCCACTCGAATGCGCAGTGCGACAGCAATCGATCGCACACGCCCAGCAGTAGTGTTGGTGTTGTGTGGTTCAGACAGTCAAGGGCAGACATGTCACCACCGCGGCTTGCACTGGGAGGACCAGTGTGGCGAGGGGGCATTGATGCATGCAAAGCCTTGCAGGATCTGGATGCTCAATTGGCACAGTACTAAGCTCACTCGCACGCGATACGACCATGGCCCCTCTGCCGTATGTTGAGCAATGCCGTGATGACGCTGTTCCGCTTGCTTTATACAGATTCCGTGCTGTCTAGCCCTGCACACACTTGTGCACTTGCGCGCGTGCTCAGCGTACGAGATGCAAAGGATCTTCACAGAGCAAACATCAGAGAGGCTTTCGTCCGAGGCAGAACACGTTATTACGCGGTGCCAGCTCTGATTTGGCGTCTGTATGACTGGCCATGCACTCTCTTACGGGTCGAGCTGGGCGTCCTTTCAGAACTCCTATCACAGGTCGTCGTGTCCAGAGCGGAGCGGCGAGTGATCGGACGACATACACGTATCGCCAAGGAACGTCCAAGGATGGACCTGAAATTCAGCGGACGATCTTGTCGCAGTAGTACGCACCCTTTTGCAAGCATGTGTACAGATGCCGAGATCATGGTGGCACATCGTGCAGACGCCCCACCTCCCCAAACACCTCACTTGCGCCACTGCATCCAGCATGAACCCTGTCGGACTGAAGCCAGAAAGATTCATTATCGCGAGCAGCCCTGGAGTTCCAGTGGTAGGATTTGGGCAGCTGGTTAAACATGGGAAAGACAGCAGTGAGCTGCGGTCTCTGTACGTCAAGCCAGAGCACAGGTGCTTTCTGGCCTTATTCCCCCCCTATCGACTGCAAGCCATAGCTGCAATGCTGCATGTCCCGCGGCAAGGTTGTGTGCAGTGTCCAGTTTGCTGCAATTCTGACAAGGTGCTCTTGTTGAGTGCCTCTTCACCACCACACTGTCTTCAACGAGTCTGTAATATCACGCGTATCTACTTTAGGGCTCTCTAGTGAAGAGTGCTGCGTTCTGGGGCGTAAACGGTGACTTGTGTCGCAGCACTGCTCCCATTGCTTCTTGGCCAGGATTGCGGACAAGGCTTGCATACCCAGGCTTACATGCATGCCCCTTTGCTTACACACCCAAATCAATGCATGGTCGTGTACGTTTCTCAGCTTGTTGCATGCACAAACATCACAGGATGCAGGAACGATGTTCTGTAAGAAGTCGTCCAACGGACCATGTGTGCATAGGAGGAACGGGGTCGGACGAGCTATTGTGGAGCAGCTAGTAGAACGGCGTGGGGACTCAAAGTTGTACCTGCTAACATCTAAGGAGGCTTGTGCTTTCTATGAGGCTTGCGGCTTTGAGGCAATGCCTCCATGGTCTTTGCCCAGGTTTGCATCTGTGATCTTCGCCCATGATTCTTCATCGCTTGTTATACACGACAGGTTTTTCAAATCATACATACTGGTCTCAAATCATGGAGGCCGCTTGTGGGTGCACCATACGTGACACGCCCTAGCAGTGCTACACTCTGTCTCCAGCGCTACCCGTTTCTGGTAGTATAGTGCAAGATTGGAACTGCCCGCTGATTTGTTGCACCCAAAGTGCAGCGGTGACTGTCTGAGGGGCAGCTTGCTCGCTGTCCAGGCACCTGTGTCACATACACAATGCCATCACCAAAAGCGACTGGTCGTCGGATCGTGCCTGAGAAATATGATTATACATACTCTGAAAATCTTTGTGGTCTTGTTTAGTTGATGTGACTCAGGATTGGCGATTGGTGTGCAGGTTTCTACAGGTCGATGCGGCATTGGGGGCAATCATCCTCGCCGTGGTCCAGCGGTCCAGCGTTGTGGGAATGGAATACGTTGGATTTGAGAAGGCTTCTACCGGGTGGGATATGTGACGTTAATGATGCACGGACAAGCTCCAACATTCGAAGCTGTCGTGCCGAGT
The DNA here is from genome assembly GCA_032360965.1 of Ulva armoricana. NCBI lineage: Eukaryota > Viridiplantae > Chlorophyta > Ulvophyceae > Ulvales > Ulvaceae > Ulva > Ulva armoricana. Next base: position 2,487,089 of record JAUMHO010000009.1, read on the forward strand.
TGACCGTGGCGAGCGGTGGCTTTGGACATATGAATTCAAATGCGTCCGCGCTGGCTATGTCCAGAGCCCGTGAGAACAAGCATAGGTGTTCATTTTTTGGTCCATCTACTTGATGGCCACTTCAGCTCGGTCGTGTGTAAGCTTTGGCAATGCACACGTCCCGGCAACGCTTGTGCATGTGACGCGTCGACCGTAAGCACTGACCGACACGCGATATCGTTGCCTCGACGTCGTGAGGGAGTAAACACAGGCCCACAGTACTGCTGCCGATATTGCACAGCCACCGGACCTGCACTGTTTGAACATCTGCGGAGCGGATTCAGTTGTGGCTCCTGATCCCATCTGTCACCCACAACGAGCTGCATTTGCCAGCGGGTTGGTTGACCAGCGCTCCACAAAGACGTCACCATGCCCAACGCCAAGGGACGCGTCTCTAAGGCCAAGGCCAAGGCCAAGCCTAAGAAACATGATGAAAAAGAAGAGGATGTTGTTGATGAGGACATGGTAGTTGAAGAGAATGCGCAAGACACCGAAGGTCTGCATGTCCTTGGTGAATTTGCGACGCCTTGTCCGTTGTCGAGCACTGCCTAGCGCACATGAACTTGTCTGACAATTGAATTTTAGTCTGTACATGTGCTTTGCTGATCTCCGCAAGGCTTGATGGAATGGCGCGGGAGGTCGGAGACAGGCGTGCTTTCGTGCTGCGTGGTCTCGGCGTCGCGAAACACTCCTTCTATAACCTACTCCAATCAAGAGTGACTAGCAATGCATTTAATATTTGGTACCCCTTCATCGTCGTGGCGTCTTGTTTCGTGGGTTTAAGCACGGTAGATTCTGTTGTTCCAGCCTGCAGCTGTGATCCGAAATGTGATCCGACAACGCTTTCACACATACAGAGAACGAGGACGCTGCCGATGATGAGGATGAAAATGCATGGCAAACTAAAGCCGAGCTTGAGGCAATTGAGGCCGAGATCAACGCGGAAAGCCTGGTGCTCACAAAGGCCAAGTCTTCGCGGGAGCCACCGTCATCGCTTATACTGCCTTTGCTACCTTATCAGAAGGAGTTCCTGGCATGGGCTATTGAACAAGAAACCGGACCTGTCCGCGGTGGCGTTCTGGCAGGTACGACGAAATTGTCATTCATCTGCTGTGCACTCCTGGAACGCACCATGGCCCCGGCACAATTCATTTCACGCCATTGCACTAGAATTCCACACCTCGCAACGTCCAAAACATGATATCGCATGCAGACGAGATGGGACTGGGCAAGACTTTGCAGGTGTGCTATATCTTCCCGTCCACCGTCATGCCTCTCGTGCGTCGTTCAGGGCGGGCTTCCCCACCATGAAGTGAATTCTTCCTGCAGGCCGTATCGCTTATTGTGACCCATCCACGTGAAGGCCAGATATTGGGTCCGGATGATGGAGCTCCTGCTGCCAGCACTGTGACAACGGTGGCACCTCCACCCATGAAGCTCAAGCTACCATCCCGCCTGGCGTCAAAGGATGGAGCAAGTAATCCTGAGAGCTTGAGCCACATCAAGCCAGCCGCGTACAAGTCAGATTGTGAGAAGGAACCAGACGGCCAGCCTCTGGTAAACGATCGTCAGTTGACAGGACCAAATGGCGCAGGTGTGAAAGCGACTGATGGGGAACAGGAGCTGCATGCCCGGCAGACAGACCAAGTGCAGGAGCCTGAGGAGGGCAACGAGTCTCGACCACAGGAAGAGGCTGGCTCCTCCAAAGCGCTGACGTGCGCCGCAGAGGAAGCTGCAGGTGAAGATGATACCAATGCAGCTACGCCTCCAGCAGAGCCGGCAAAGGGCACGGTCAAGAAGCCAGCAAAGGGGAGGGCAGCCAAAGGTGGAGCTAAGGGCAAAGCCGTGGCTGCAGATGCAGGCCCTGAGAGTGCGCCAGAGACGCCAGCACCAGCGGCAGCGACGGCGGGCAAAGGCGGTGACACGCCCGCAACTGGCAGCACGGGCGGGGGCAAGGGCAAGGGCAAGAAGGGCCCCAAGACACCCAAGGTGAAGAAGCCGCGGGTCGACCCGATGGTGGCTGCGATGGAGCAGGCCAAGGTGTGTCGCGTGGAGGCAGAGGAGGGGGGAGACAAGGCCTTCAGCAACGCAACGCTCGTGGTCAGCCCGGTGGTGGCTGCGATGCAGTGGCGGCAGGAGATCCTGCGGTACATGGCTCCAGGTGCGCATGCATGCCACTGTTGGAGCGCAGGTGCACACTTGCACCACAGGTGTTTGACACCGTGGATTCGGAGTCAGCGTGCGCCGGCCTACCGACGACGCACCCACGGCTTGCGGTGATCATTGCAGCGGGCGGCCCGCCGGTCGTGCCAACCACGAACAAGAGGTTGTGCTAGAATTCTGATGTTGTCACGCAGAGCTGCATTGGTTATGCGATGCCAGAGTGGCTGCTGTTCGGAGCCGCAGGGACTCGTGTTCGAGGTCTGTGACGAACGTGACGTCTGTGACGAACGTCGTATCAGGTGCCCAGGGCCACAAGAGTGATGCGAGCATCCTCATCTCGCCACCTGAGCTCACACAGTCAGCATCACGCTGCTGTGGGCAGACAGCACAGGCATCACAACCGTGCACAACCGTGTCTCATCATAGGTATCCGGCTGCACTATGGCATTCCAGCGTGCCGTACACTCTGTCAGCTATCGACGCCAAGGCACCGCTGTGTTTGACCGCGGAGCCGCCCTATCCCATGCGCTGCATCGCCAGCAGCTCCAGACGCTGCTGTGGTTCCTGCCAGCAGTTCCAGTAGGCTGTGCATCGTTCCGGCGCGACGGGTGTAGCAAGCCGAGCCGCGTGCATGCTGACCACCTGTGGCCGGGTGAGCGTGCAGGGAGCATCAACGTCTTGCTGTACTACGGCACGAACCGGGCAGACACGTTCACCCGGAAGCAGCTGGAGAGCGCCGACGTCGTGCTGACGACGTACTCCATCCTCGAGGTGGACTACCGCCGCAACATCATGGCCCCCAAGGCCACGTGCTCCTACTGCGGCAAGAAGTTCCAGCCGGAGCGGCTCAAGGTGCACCTGCGCTACTTCTGCGGGCCGTGGGCCGAGAAGACGGAGGCGCAGGCCCGGCAGCAGAAGAAGCGCGCCCCGTGGATGATGCGGCGCGGCGGCAGCGGTGGTGGGAAGGTGTGTCGGCGACTCGGTGTTTCCATGACCGACGCATGAGTACCTCCGCCTGGTACCATGTCGCTGTCACAAGTGTCATGCAGCCCGTCTGCGGTGGCACAAGGCACCTCCTGCACAGGCAGAACATGTGCATTGTGCGCTGCTGCGATTTGCCCGGGATTTACAATGTGTGCACGTCGTTTCCAGGCTTGGGGTGGGTCAGCCAATCTGCGCACCAAACCATCATGCCAGCGCGGTCGTTTGATGTGACCCGGATCGCGTGGGAATGCTGCAGCAGCCCATGGCTTGCAGGCGCGCCGCATCACCGAGCGTGCTGTGCTGCAACCACGCGTGCTGTGGTTCAGGGGAAAGGCGACTCGAAACCTGGCAAGGGCTCTGCTGGTGCCAGCACGTCTGCAGCTGCTGAAGCGGATGCTGGCGATGATGCTGCTGCTGCTGAGGCCGGCGTGGATGCTGAGGAGCCCGCAGAGGAAGACACGGACATGGAGTCTGGAGACGAGGATGTGAAGGTCACCAAGGCCAAGGGCAAGGCAGGCCCGAAGGGCAAAAGCACGGGCAAAAAGGTGTCTGGTAGTGCTGTTGCAAAGGGAAAGTCTGCAAGCAAAACGACCGATGATGCCAAAGCTGGTATGCTCTTGATAAATTGCACTCAACCGCCCGTGTGGGGCACACATCGGGGGCGGCGGCTGTGTGCACAGGCTACTCGTGTTTGGGGGGCTGTGATGCACGTGCTGAGGCAAGTTGCCGCAACAACACTGCACACGTGAAGCGCTGTGCAGTTTGAAATGCAGCGGCTGCTTCTCCGGCGCCGCATCCCCTCGCGAAGGTCCATGTTCAGTGCATCGGATCGCCCAAATGCAGCAAGACACGCTCAACGATTCGTGGTTACCATACTGCCCTGCTGTCTCTTGAGCCAGCTGTGAGTCATGGTGCCATCGCAGCTTCGGCTGCTAGAGCTGCCGACCTTCAGATGCACGGCTCATGGCACCGCCAGGCCGACCCTCTGCCCGCACTGCTGTCCGGTCACGCAAACTGATCTGGCCGCATCCATGGCATCCGACCGTGCCGGCGCTCGTCACGAACTTGATTTGTGTAGGCAAGCCTATCAAAGCAAAGGCGCCCAAGGCCAAGAAACCTGCAGCAAAGAAGCAGAAGACTGCGGCAGCACAGGACGTGGCCTCTGGATCCCCGGCCTCTGGTGAGCACCCTGCCAGTCAATCCTCCACGATGCCTCTATCGATGCTATCTGTCCCGCTGCTTGCATGCTCTCCATGAGTCACTCCCTGACCATGAGGCACTTTGGTGATTGTGCAGACGATGCTCTGCCCGAGGTCCAGGCACCTGACGTCCAGGCAAAGCCAACTGGCAAGATCACCCGGTCTCGGTCTCGGTCTGCTTCTGTAGCAGCTAATGTGTCGGCCATGGACACGGCCGATGCCGAGCCAAGTAAGGCTGCCCGGAAGACCCGCGGCAAGGCTGCTCCAGAAGTCGGTACGAAGCGCAACCGCGCTGCGGCCAAAAAGCCGGCTGCGAAGAAGGGGCGAGCAGCGGCGAGGCGCGGCGGTGGCGGGGGCAGCGATTCGGATGGTTCGAGTACGGACTGGGCACCGGAGTCAGACGACGAGCAGCAGGCGGCTCTGGATGCGGTCGTCTCCGACAGTGACGACGGGGCTGTGTTGAGTGACGACGACGTGGAGAACGAGGCGGCAGAGGACGAGGTGGAGGAGGATGTGGTTGTGGTGGACGACGATGAGGATGGAGGCAAAGGCAAGGGGAAGAGCAAGGGGAAGGGGAAGAAGTCAAAGGTAGAGGACGAGGAGGATGCACAGCTGGAGCGTGAGGTGGAGGCTGCTGCGGCCAAGATGATCGCCAAGGCGCAGAAGGAGCGCAGCCAGCAGGTCCAGGGCAAGAGCCTCCTCCACCAGGTATGCGCCCAAGCCACAGTCGTGGTGCTGCGCTTTTACAGCCAGGCGTCTGCCGGCGCTGCCGCTGAGGTGCCGCTGCAGAGCACTACATGGAGTCCGCACACCGGCTGCTTTGCAGCTGCTTGCACCCGTGCTGCGGTCCGCCCGCTTGCGGGCGGCAGCGGCGCCGCGGCGCTGTGCACGGCACGCACTGCGTCGACGGTGCGCTGTGTGCGCTGTGTGCGCTGTGTGCGTCAAGACGCGGCTGGTGCGTGCAGATCCGGTGGCGGCGGGTGGTGCTCGACGAGGCGCACTGCATCAAGGACCGCCGGTGCAACACCGCGCAGTCCGCGTTTGCCCTCACGGCGCGCTACCGCTGGTGCCTAACGGGCACGCCGCTGCAGAACCGCGTGAACGAGCTCTACTCGCTCATCCGCTTCCTCCGCCTGCACCCCTTCTCGCACTACTTTGCTGACAAGACGCAGTGCTGCTCGCTCGACTTCCCCTTCAAGAACGACCTGCGCCGCTGCGACCTCTGCGGGGTGCGCCCCTCCCACACACGCACTCACCACCTCCGTCTCCTGCCAGCCGCCGCGTGCTCACCGGCAGCGCACCCCACCCTGCACCGAGTTGCACAGCAGCTGATGTTCCGCCGAGGTGGCGCAGGGGTCGCGGATGTCGCACTACTGCTGGTGGAACCGCCGCGTTGCAAACCCGATCAAGTACAATGGCTACGAGGGCCGCGGCCGCACCGCGATGCTCATCCTGAAGCACCAGATCCTGCCCAAGGTGCTGCTGCGGCGCACGAAGCTCATGTGTGCGGCAGACCTCGCCCTGCCGCCGCGCACGGTCGTGCTGCGGAAGGACCCGTTCGACCGCCAGGAGGAGGACTTTTACGAGGCCCTCTACACCCAGAGCCAGGCGGCCTTTGGCGGGTGCGCCCCCACACGCCCGCACGCCGCACGGCTGCATCTCTCTTCCGCGCCGGTGACGCGCCTGACGCCACCTTGTGCTCCGTCGCCAGAGGCGGCCCCTCCCCCCACAGCAGCGGCGGAGGTGGGGAACTCTCACTGTGGACATGGCTGGTACTGCGGTGCAGGTATGTCGAGTCCGGCACGCTCCTGAACAACTACGCCCATATCTTCGACCTCCTCATCCGGCTGCGCCAGGCCGTCAACCACCCCTACCTCGTCGTGTACAGCGCCACCGGCGGCCGCAACGACTCCCTCGCGGGCATGCCTGACGCCAGCGGCGCCGCCGGCGTCGTCGCTGGCGCGCTCCCCCTCCTCCCGCGGCACAGATTTGATGTGATTTTGTTGCACCACAAACTGCACACGGCCTTCTTGGTGCAGGGGCCATCCCTGCCTGCTCATGCGTGTGGCTGGAGTGCGTTGCTACGTGGCGCAGGTGACCAGTCGGTGCAGCAGGGCCCCGGGGTGGGTGCCTGCGTGGGTTGAGGGGCGTGGTAGAGGTGGTTCGCGCGCTGCAGATGCAACGAATGACGAGGCGCAGCGGCCGCTACTCGGCGTGTGCGGTATCTGCCACGACCCCCTGGAGGACGGCATCGCCGCCGCCTGCAGCCACAGCTTCTGCCGCGTGTGCGTGACGGAGTACCTCGACAACTCGGTGGGCGCGACGGCCTGCCCGACGTGCCAGCGGCCGCTGACGATCGACCTCACCGCCCCGAGCAACGCATCGGCCGCGGCCGACGGAGGCTCGCCGGAGAGCGGCAAGGGCAAGGGCGGCAAGAGCATCGGCGGCGTGCGGGCGCCCAACATGTTCAAGAAGCGCAGCATCCTCAGCCGCATCAACACCAAGGCGTTCCAGAGCAGCACGAAGCTCGAGGCGCTAAACGAGGCGATCCAGCGCATGCTTGTGGCCGACCCCAGCGCCAAGTGCATCGTGTTCAGCCAGTTCACGTCGATGCTGGACCTCGCGCACTTCCGCCTCCAGCAGGTGCGGCCGCCTCTCCACATTGCCGCGGCCCTCGCCAAGCGTCCTGCAACCGCCGCATGGGTACCTACTCGCCGATTCGCTGGTACCTCAACTGGGGGCCTGCAGACTCAGCCTCTCTACGTGCCGCATACTGCGTGCCCCCCCCAGCCACTGCTCCTGAGTGTAGCTGTGCCTGGCGCACTCCACACCGGTGCACAGTCATGTGTTGGCTCAGGTCGGTGAGAGGTTTTGGTCTGTATCTTGCGCACACCAGCAAGCCGAGCTCAGCAAAGTGAGGCCGCCTGTCCCAGCACCTCGAGACGTGCTGCTGCTGCTGCTCACATCGCTGCTGTTGTTGGTGCTCCGCCGTCAGCAGCGGCAGGTGCACGCTCTTCCGGGGTCGGCAGCACGTCTGCTGACGCGTTCCTGCCCCAATCTCGGCAGCATGTCCGTCACACGTGTCAGGGACGGTGCTGTGTTGCAGACGGGTGTTCAGTGTGTGAGGCTGGAGGGCAGCATGACGCTGGACGTGCGCAACCGGATGATCAAAGCCTTCAATGAGGACCCGACCGTGACCTGTTTCCTCATGTCCCTCAAGGCCGGCGGCGTCGCCCTCAACCTCACCGTCGCGAGCAACGTCATGCTCATGGATCCCTGGTGGAATCCCGCGGTCGAGCAGCAGGCGCAGGTGCCCCCCTGAACTGCCTCGTCCGGCCTCTGGCCATGCTGTGGCTGTCTGTCTACCGAAGACACACACACGGCGACCACGCCTGGAACGCATCCGGTCACACCGCCCTTGCCGCACGTTCTGGGCTGCTCGGTGGAGAACACCGCGCCCGGACCCGTGTGCCCTGTCCTGGTCGCGGACGCAGCCATGCAGCCCGTACGGGTGAAGATGTGGTGCAGAAGGCCAAAAGTGTCACGCACGTGATTGAACCGCTCGGGAGCACTCGAGCACAGCCTGCCCCTAGCTTGTTAGCTCTCTGTGTTGGTTCTGAGACCCTGTCCTTGGCATGTTCTCTGTACCTGAACAGTGTGACTGCATCCACAGACACAGGCTGGGTGTATCTGCATGTTGTGCACACCTTCCATTGCACCAGAAGAACCTCTCACCTGCTTGTCGGTGCAGGACCGCATCCATCGGCTGGGGCAGTACAAGCCCATCACAGTGACCCGCTTTGTCATTGCGGGTACCATCGAGGAGCGCATCCTGAAGCTGCAGGAGAAGAAGCGCCTCGTATTTGAAGGAACCGTCGGCCGAGACGCGGAGGCCCTGGGCAAACTGACGGTCGACGACCTGCGCTTCCTGTTTGGCTAGTGTTGACTGGCTGAGGCGCTGTGCAGCACTGTGAGTTGTGCGGGCTGAGCCGCCACGCCGCTTTCACTCTGTTCACGGCGCTGCGATTATTTTCATTATTGTGTACATGGGAGCAATTTGAGCCATATTGGGCTGTGCGGTATGAGCGGCATCCTTGACAGGGCGTGATTGTCCAGATGATGTGGGATTTGCTGTCCGTGTGATTGGCTCTGCCGTATGATGTCATTCGCCGGTACCTGTGCATCGCCCCTGGCAGGGACAGCTGACTGGCATGGTCTATAGCATTTGTATCAAGGCGTGTGATGGACTCGCCTGGAGTCGAGGCAGCTGACATGCTACAGTTGTGTGCCGGATGCCCTTCAGTTGCAGCAGGTTGGAGGTCTAAGAGAGAGGGGTCTTGGTGCCGTGGATCATGTGTCCACATCATGCCGTGGGTAAGCCAACAAGCGCATGTAGTAACGGTAGCTTGTGTGTGAATCTGACACATTCCAGGTGGCCACCGCCTGAAACGTCAGCTCTGGCACCGTGCATCAGAACAGCAAGCAGCGCTGTGGAACATTGGACCACAACCTTATTCTTTACATTGACCACGAAACATCTCAAGGGTACCAAAGTAAGATCTCGGGTCATGGGAATCATGGTTCCATGAGGCATCCACTGCCAGCATTACTTTGGGAGGGGCGATTGCACAAACATGCAATACTCCAGCTAATCGAGTCGATGGTCTGAACTGACACACCACGCAATAAGCTTTTCTGTCATGTACCATGACACGTATTCATGAAGTCTGAGGCTGAGCTGCTGCAGCCACCACATCTCACCCGCAAAACGCGTCAGCGATCGGGCCCACCCCCACAAGAAGCCACTACTGGTGGCACCCCGTGAACAAGCGAGCCTCCTGGCACTGCGCCAGCGCGCCTGCTGCGGCACGCAGCATGCCCTCCGGGGCGCCCAGCGCCGGCACCACGAAGCACGCGCGCTGCCCGCTCAGCAGCCCCGGCGCCATCGCCTGCCAGCCCTGGCGACCCGCAACCTCCTGGTTCACGACCGCCCGCTGCACCACAGCCCCCCACGTGCCCTGCATCAAGTCCACATGCATGCCGGCGGCCTCCCCCACCGCACCGCCGCCCCCAGCCCTGCCACCGTGCGCCTCCGGGTACGACAGCAGGCTCCCCAGCTGCCGGACCTGGTCCCCCCGCGGCTGCAGGTAGTCGCCCAGCAGCGACGCCAGCTGCGCGGTGTACTCCTGCGGAGCGTTGTCATGCATGCGCGTGCCGAACCGTCCCGCCAGAGGGTACACGACCGCGGCGCCTGAGCCGCTGTGCAGCACGTGCACCGCGCCCCCCTGCGGCCGCCCCTCGCTGCCGCGCACGCCCACCTCGCACCTCCCCGGCAAGGGCTGCACCACCACAAGCGGCGCAGCGGTGCACGTGACGCACGCATTGCCGGCCACGCTCGCCTGCCGGCTCGACGCCGTCGCGTTTGCCACGAGCCGGCACGACACCGTCTCCGCCATCGAGGGCTCACGCATGGCGGCCGTGTGCAGCGATGCGAGCGTCCCGCGCTCTCCGGCGCCGCCCCCGGCCGCCGCCGGCTGCGCGTGAGCGTGCCGGCTGCAGAACAGGCAGCCGCGCTGCGCGTGCTGGGAGCCCGGCACGAGCACCGGCTCAGAGCACACCTGCACCCACGACGTCCGGAACAGCTGGCTCAGCACCCAGAGGCCAGGGTCAATGCCGATGTGGAGAGGCGCAGTGGCTTCAGGTGGCACACGGGCTGAGGGCCGGTTTCCCTGGCTGAACGGCTGCAGGGGCACGTGTGCAAGGCGCTTGTGGGTGATGGGAGCGTCGTCGTGGTTCCAGGGGCACCGGCCGGAGTGCCAGGCTGGGATGATGTGGCCAATGACGAGGTAGCACAGCAGGCGCAGCACGTGCAGCAGCATGTGCAGGTAGCCAACGGAGCCCCAGGCAAACGCGTGGCATGCGTTTGAGAACAGGGGGGAGTAGGTGAGGGACAGCGGTGTGGCGGCATGACCACCGTGAAGGGCGATGGGGGCACCGGCTGGGAACTCGAGGAGCTGGGAGGGGGTGGCGCACTCCCAGGTGAGCGGACGCTCGCCCCTGCAGGCAAACGACGGGACTGGGTGCAGCTGGCTGGGCAGTGGCAGTGGCAGTGTGGACTGCCATGGACTGGTGATAGAGGCTTGGCAGCAGAGGTGTCACTGTAGAGCAGCGTGACCTCGGATACATGAGCTATCATACAATAGGCTGGCATCATCTCAACATTCTGTGGCTGTGCGAGTGCTTAACGGTCGGATGACCTGAGGAAAGCATGTGGATTGCAGATGGGACGGTTGGGATGGGAACTGGCGGGTGTGTTCAAACAATGCCATGCAAGTGACTGCAGCCTGGACAGCGATGGCGTGGTCAGAGTTCCGAGCTGGGAGGGAGGCTTACCGAAGAAATAGCTCGAGGAGATTCTGAATTCCTGGACGAGCGACCATGAAGGAGTGTACGTCTTGTACATGCGGCAGCACAGCCACCACAACGTCAACGCTGGAGGCCAGAATTGCGTTACAGAGGATGTCAAAGGCATGAATGAACACTGGAGCTGCTGTCAGGGGCGTGGTGGTCGTGGAATGTGCTTCCATGCACAGTCTGTAACTCCAGCACAGACTGGGAGGTGAGACGGGGTGATCGAAGGAAGTACATGACTCCTGTGTCCCAACTGTAAACACCCGCAGCTGTGCAATAAGCTGCGGGAGGCTGAAATGAGAGGCCAGGCTTCGCGTCGGTGAGACATTGCCTGCAAGTGGCTTGAATGATCACCACATCGCCGCAGGAGGCCAGAAACCCCAGATCCAACTAGATCCCCCAGCACTCGTTCAAAATTGAGCTAGCAGATGATTCCAGTTGGTGGCGTGGCTGCATCGACCCCGAGAGCAGCGTACGGCATTGCACTTTGACGTGATAGCAACATCCTACCTGAGTCGGTGCTAGACAGAATTCCCTTGATCCGCTTGAATCTCGGAGTGGAGTCTGCCTCGGACGATGTGTCACTGTCGATGTGGCGCTTCCGACTCATATCTATTGTGTTGTGCCGCGGCAATTACTTGTGTCCTCCCCAATGCGGCATGCAGCCTTCTCCTGAATGACGACGGGTACAACTAGGCACACGGCAAGCTGACCTGGATCAGAAATCGTTGGGCGTGTTAGGACTGCGGTATTGCGGCAGCAGCGGAGTTGTAGACCGCTGTCACTTCACCTGTTGCAATCGAGCATTCAAAATGCCACGCGCAAAAGCCCCTGGCTCTCCTGGTGACCCTGCACGTCCTTGACGATACATATTCACTTCACAAGCTTGCATGGTCTGAACGCTGACACTTCCGGACGAAGCAACTCGAACACCGAGCAAGAGTTTGGACCTCGAAACCATCAGGCACAAGACACACGCCCAGGCAACAAGGAGCGCACGGAAAGCATATAGCTCGCTGTCGCAACCAGCAACGCGTTGACGGCCCGCTACTGTCCCGTGATCCAGGTACATGTTGTGCCGGCACTCCGGTCTGTCTCAGCAGTGCTCCCTCCGCGCTACTGCATCACGCAGCCTGCACATGTTTCTTCGGAGCTGGGCTATAGGACACAGCCGGCCCTCTATGCGTCCTTGCGTGTCTAAACCACGCTTGCCCAAATTAGCCTGCGCAGCGCGCTGTCTGCCCCAGAGTCCGCGTGCTGTGGACGCATCGAAACATGCATCTGCACAGTAGTTGCCGCGGAGGTGCCCTGGTGTTGAACAGCGCCAATGCACAGCGTCGATTCCATGAACGATGTACACCCTGCCCATCGAGACAAATTGTACCTGCTCGAGACATACGTGTTTTACCTGGTTTCGTTTTGGCGGTGGAAACGCATTGGCAGGGGGCTTCCATCAGCAACAATGAAGTGTGGTATCCAAAACGCACGCGCGTGTTGCATACATCGTGATAAATATAGATATGTGCCATGTTCTATTCGTGGAGTACGTGCTGTTGCACGCGCGGAGAAAGGGCCGGTCGTCATAGTGGACAACTATGACAGCTTCACTTACAATCTAAGTCAATACCTAGGGGATCTTCAATGTGAACATGTTGTGTATAAGAATGATGAACTTACAATCGAGGAGTTGAGGGACATGAGACCGCAAGGCGTTTTGGTGTCCCCAGGTCCTGGTGCTCCTGAAGACTCCGGGATCTCTCTAGATGTGTGTTCCAAACTAGGCCCTACTGTTCCCATATTTGGTGTCTGTATGGGACATCAGTGTATAGGGCAAGCGTTTGGTGGGGACATCATCAGGGCACCTACTGGACTGATGCATGGGAAGAGCTCCATGGTATCTCACACAGGGGATGGGTTGCTGGACGGAATGAGTGATCCCTTTCAAGCAGCGAGATATCATAGTCTCGTCATCGATCGTGAGACGTGTCCTGACTGCCTAGAGATCACAGCGTGGCTAGACGATGGCACCATCATGGGTGTCAGACACAAGGAATTACCTCATATTCAAGGGCTGCAGTTCCATCCTGAGAGCATTATCACCAAAAACGGCTTGCAAATCTGTCGAAATTGGGTTTCTATGCTGAGTTCAGAATGATGTTACCATCGCAACTGATGACCATTTCGATGTTAGCGTTGACTAAGACCATGTAAATATGCTGCATGCCACGTACATTTCGGACTATAATCCATGCTTGATCGCAAAGACTCTCGTCCGGGATCTGTACCCACACATTGTGGACAAGAGCAATCCAGGAGCACTCAGCCCGACACAAACCATCTGCCAGGCCATTCGTATGAATATAACAGCAGCGTCCAAACCAGTGACATCCTGCCATGAGAATGTTCACGCAATCGCCGTGCTATCACTCTTCATCCCAGTTTCCACCAGCTTGAGGTGGCTTTGGGCCCCCGGCTTGTTTGGCCATGATGATCTGGTCGACCCGTAGGACAGTCGACACAGCATCGCCTGTCAGTTTGATGGCCCACCACTTTGCAAGCAGCAGGTCGGTCAGCGCGTCCTCCCGCAGGTCCTTTGCCTCGCCAGTCTCAACATCAAGCCCAGCAAAGTCCTGCCCAGCAGCATGCGCTGCATTGAGGCGCCTCAGACACACCTGCACCGGCAGTGCACGACACTTCAATATGCCTGCCACAGTTCTGATCAGTGTCCTGTGAGTTGTAAACATGTACCATGCAAGTGAATGCTGCTCAGCACTCCCCTCTTGCCTCCAGAAAGGTTCTGATCCCCTATCATACTCCCATATCGCCTCCAGCAAACTTTGCACTAAACTGCACAGCAACGGACGGAACCGTCCCATACCCCCACCGATCCAGTATGTTCACCCACCATCAATACACACGGCGGGTACACCTAATAGACACACCAGTGCCGTTCAGCAAAAGAGCATCACAAGGGTCGTTTCTTTGCAACACTACCGTGCCGCCCGACGACGTACGGACTGAGCAGAAGACAAGTGGTCAACACAGCCGAAAAAAAACGAATGCACGCACAGCTTTTGCGGCGCACCTCAGCATCAAGGCCAGAGTTATCGGCGAGGGTGCGGGGCAGCGCCTCCAGGGCGTCAGCGTACGCGCAGATCGAGTACTGCTGAAGGCCCGGCTGACGACTGCCGTGGTCCCGGAGGCGGCGCGCCAGCGCGATCTCAACGCCACCGCCGGCCGCCACCGCCCGCGAGTCCTTCGTCAGAGCCTTGTAGCAGTTCACTCCGTCATCCACCTGCACCGGTTGCCGCCCGCTCACCTCTCTAACACCCCCGCACATAATCTGCCGTCAAGCACCAGCCGCCACAGTGAAGACCCCCGTTCACAAACACAGCCACCGACTCCGCCGGCACCGGCGACAGCAGCCAGCCGGTCCCAAGCGGCACGCAAGTACACGCGTACGAGTAGGATAGTGTGATATGCTCATGCATGGCAGCCCAGGGGCGCGCAGGGGCACACCGCGCGTTCCACATCGGCCAGCAGGCCCTCGGTTGCCCCACGGAGAACCACAGTTGCAACGCCGGCCGCACCGGCGCCCTGACGGACGACGACGCATCGTGTGCCGCCAAGCTCCTGCAGCGAGGCCTCGGCGACGTGGCCGACCTCCTGTGGCGTCGGCGGCTGCACCTTGACGAGCGCCACGGCGCCAGTGGTGCGGCAGATGCGGCGCAGGTCAAATTTGCTCGGCACGCGGACCGCCATGATGCCGTACTTCTCGAGGAAGTGCATCGCCATCTCGCCGATGGCGGCGCCGCTGAAGATGATGCGCACGCCCGCGTCCGCCACGCCCTTCACGATCTCCTCCATGCGGCCCTCCTCTGACTTTGCGTACCCCTCCAGCTCGGCTGCGCTGCGGATGAGCACGGTGCCCTTCGTCTCTGTGCCACTGGTATCGAATCCCTGCATTGCCCAGCCGCTGGACGTTGCTGCTTGGTTGATTTGTAGGCCATTGTACCAGGGAGGTGGCTGCTAGGTGCTGCCGGTGTCTGGCGGCTGTCATCGCGGCTGAGAAGGGGTTGCTGGGAGGTGGGTGCAACTGGTGAGTGTCATGGAGGGAGAGGGCTCACCTGCGCGTAGATGGCGACTTTGCAGTCCTTCACCGATGTCACCGACCCCTCTGCTGCGCGCTTGAGGACCATCCCAGGAACGACGGTGCTGTCTGTGATGACTGCGCCTGCACAGCGATCAGTGGTCAGGGCTTGAAAGCTGGAGAAGTGTCAGGATGGTCGTGGCCTGTTTGGTCAGTCTTGTTCATGATTTTCCATCAGCTTGGCATGGGACGTTGACATGAGCACAAACCTGGCACAGGTGTACCAGTCGAAAGCATAAGCAGTTGTGCTCATTGTGACATTCATGTGGTCCAGGGACGCACCGGGAACTTTGACTGTCCGCACGTTGTCAACGTTGAAGTTGACTGGATTCCCGGGACAAACTGAAATGCATGCTTTGGCAATGAGCGGAGCCAGTACGTCCTCATAGCCAAACTGCTTGGCTGCCAAAGGACACTTCAGGCGGTCAGCGACTGCCTTAGGATCTCGTACATCCACAGAATCTGATCCAGGAATCATCAACTCATCCAAGATCTCTAATGCCTGCACACTGTCACGCATGCAGCCATAGTGTGCGAGCAATAGTGTGCGAGCAATGTGGGACCAAACAGTACTTGGCGATTCTACCTTTGCTGTGGCTTTAGTATACCCTTCGGCAACTTCTGTTGTTGTCAGTCCTTCTTTCAGCAGCCCTTGGGCTTTGTCCAAGAGAGCCCCAGCCAGTGTGAGCACCTGTACAACCCACTTGCACCGCTCAACGGATCCGTGCACCTCACGGAGAGAAGCTGGCAAGTTCTGAACACACCGTATTTGTGCCATCTCCAATTTCGTTTTCTTGTGACTTGGCGGCGAAGACAATGAGTTTCGCTGCAGGATGTTGCACCTCCAGCTCGTTGACCATGACAGTAGCATCGCTGGTCACAAAAGTTTTTTCAATATGATTGATCACAATCTTATTCATACCTGCAAAGTTTCTTTGTTGTCACAGAACTTCTGAGAAGCGTGCTCTCGCCGTCGTGGCCTGAGCAGGCGTCTCACAGCTGCAGTGCTGCAGCACCTAGACCAGGTTTCACAGGACGAAGAGCACACCGTTTGGACCCATAGATGTTGCTGCGATTTTGGAAAGCTCTTTACAAGCTTCTATGTTCTTGTATACCGCCTCCGTCATGCCGCTGACATGGGTGTAGCCCTCCTTCAACATGGCCTGGAGGCCGTAGGGCATCCCTGCCGAAGCCATGACTCAAAATGATCTTCGATGTGGGAATTCAATAACTACGGTCTGCTGCAATCCAGTCTTGGCGTAACTACAGCTCTCAAAGTGGGTATGGTGCGGCTGACCTGACGAAACGCTGAACGAACAAGACTTGCTGCTGTTTGAAACACAGCTGAATGTTGCGCAACGAAAGTCTGTAGAATTTGAAATTGTCAGCAGCACATGGCTGATCTAGTCGGTCAATGCGAGATGTCTCCGACATATCGCCGTGACCGCGGTCAGCAAGTCCCGCAGCGGGACTCCCGCTTGAGCGTCGAAAACGCGATGCACTCTCGCCACGTCGCGTCGACGCGATCACATCCCGGATGTGCCTCTTTACGATTTTGACATTACATATTGTTGACATGCACAATGCTTGGCTGCACCAGGCGGATCAAGATCGGCGGTGCGTTCTTGCGTACATGATCCGTTCAAAACGTGGGCCATATATATGCACACAGCATAGTTTCTGCTTAGCTGATAGAGCCCGCGGTATATCCGACCTTCTTAGAAAACCAACACTATTACAGTTGCAGGCTTGCTGCGCGCTGGGTTCCCCAACGCCATAGCCTGAGCGTCGCGCGACCACGGTCTCTGGCTCAGCGCATGCATTCCAGGGATATATTCATGAGATCAGGCTCACTCGCCACAGTTCCAGCAGCACGCATGTGGAGTATTTGCTACGCAGGAGTCCGGGGGGCAACGCGGAAGATGGCACCGCATGTTGTGAAAATGAACACTTCAAACGGAGCGCTCAGATTCTGCTCGACAAAGAGCATGGTCGAGTATCCAGCTCAGCATCAAGCACTTATACCTCCTCCTACATCACCCGACGCTTCGGGTGTGTCTGGTTGGATGGACCGCACAACATCTGGTGGTGTTGCTCGCGAGCGCAATGTGTTCTGCAATCGCAGCATCGACATGAGCCAGATGCAAGCAATTGGCTTTGATATGGTACGCTATATGGGGTCGAGTGCATCAGTATAGACTGCTCGCGTCTGATGAAAAAGATTCGCTTGGAACAGCAGCATTTCCAGCATCAGTCACGCTGCAAAGCCTTCCATTTTTCATTTCCGGAGGTCACCGTTTATCACCATGCCTGTATATCTGTTCTGAACAATTTTGCATGCAGTTGATCGTGATGCAACGCACTGCAACAGCACATACAGTACTGGGTCAACCCTGCTGGTCTGGGTAAAAGTACACACGTCCTCCAGCTGGTTTTTCAACGATTGTGCTGCAACGCTCAGCAAGAATTAAAATTTATTGGTCTGTGCTCAATATTGGCACGGCATGCAGGACTATACTCTGGCGCAGTACAAGCCAGAGACCTTTGAGCACCTGGCTTACTCACAGACCGTGCACCAGCTGACCACACATTTTGGATACCCCCTAGAATTGCGTGAGTTCAAGTTCGACTGGCAGTATATGATGAGGGGCCTGACGATTGATAAAGCCCGCGGCAATGTGATCAAGGTCGATCGGCATAAGTATGTGAAGTTGGCGTTCCACGGGCTCACTCGCATGTCCAAAGAGCAGCGCCAGCGAGCATACCTCTCAGGCACCTCCCGCAACAGCTTCGATACAGACGACTACACTACTATCGATACCCTCTTTTCTCTCGCCGAAGCCTACCTGTTCATGCAGATTGTGGATCTGAAGGACGCTGGCACTTCTGGCATGCTGGGCCAGAAGCCGTACAAGGTGCTCCACCGGCACTACGCCTACAGCTGCTCATCGATCCTGACTCATCCTGAACGCCGTAAAACCGTGATATCCAGCCGTACCCGGCCTGTTCCATGGGGCTGACCTTGCGCTTGTTATCCACACGGGCTTACTTCTGGGCAGGACAACACGTCTCCCACCCAGAACATCGCCGGCTGCTGCAGCACTCCTCAACCTGTCAAGCTCGAATCAGCGTGCGGTGGCTTCGTTGTGTGTCTATATCGGCGTCGCGAGTGGCGCCTTCTAGCGCCCTAGGCAGGTGCACTCGTCCTGCTTTCCTAGTGTGAAACAAGCTCAGCCCACAGCAGCGCTTGCGCTCAAATGAAATCCAGTGAATCAGCAGTGAGCTTGAGTCTATCCAAGGCTGCAGCGATGTGGCGAAGCCGCGCATCTCTCTGCAGAAGGTTTGTACGTCAGGAATGCCTTGACACAGCTCCGCCTCTGCGATTGCCGCTGTACCCTCACCAGCGGCATCTGGTCTACCCTTGGTTGTCGTGGCCTGAATCCAGACTGCTCCTGTCCGAGCACGCCACCTCTGAAGGCTTCTGGCCTTGATCGTAGTGGCTGCTGCAGGACATCTACCGCGACATCCGGGGTGCAGTTGATCTGTGTCACCGAGATGGTTCCCTCAAGTGTGAGGTGGCAGCACACCCCTCGAAGTATATCCACAAGGTGTGCCTCACCTGGCTGGGCACCCCCGCCTTGCACACATGAGTGCTGCGGCAGATGGTGATGCTACAGTTCCGCAGGCTTTGCCATTGCACTCGGCACTAACGCCATGGTAGCCAGATGCTGTTTACATGGTTCTGGCCTGCCGTATGGGCTGCCTTACATGTACATTGCATTAGGTATGGCACAGATGGCCCTCAGTTCCTCCTTGAGATCACATTGACGTGTCTTATCAGTAGAGGGGACTTAGTTGGTCTGTGTGAGGCACAGCTGCTGCTTGCTATCGCAGATGCTATCGTGCTCACCTGCGACTCGCCCAGAAGACTCCAAGTCAATGCTTGCGTGGTGGCGCTGTGCAGGATGAGCAGTTGCGGCCATTGTTGGAGATGTATCGGCAGGCCGGGAGGAAGGTCTTCATTGCGACAAACTCCCTATGGGACTACACCAACGTGGTCATGAACTTTCTGGTTGATGGTAAGGTTGGTTCGGAGCGCAGTACAGAGTGGCTGCGGGTACGTCCACCTCAGAAATCCCAGAATGTCACATGTGTTCACTGTGCCTGGATCTATGGCTCCTTGCTTGTGGCACAAGTTGAAGTTCGTCTCGTGGAAACATGTCCTGCACAGCTTTGAGTAGCCAGGGCAGCAAGACACCTTACCTGTTCAGTCACCCGACAAACGCACATCTTGTACAGTTGAGTTTCCAGCCGATGGTATCGCTTGCAGTGCACCATGCAGCGAAATTGTTTCGCGACCAGTCCAACAGTACACCAGTGTTGATCATCGAAACGCACGCCTCGCAATGATGTGATACACCAGTTCAGATGTGAATATGCAGTATTTTGACGTCGTCATGACCGGCTGCCGCAAGCCTGGCTTCTTCACGGAGCGCGACCTCCTTTTTGCGGTCAACACACAGGACAGCCGGCTGAGCAACACCGACAACGGCGCCCCGATCCTACCCGTTGACCAAGCTGACCTTCCTTCTTCCATGCCAGCTACATCTTCTCCGCAGATGGAGGGCGTTGTACGCCTCTTGCGTTCTGTGCACGCAGTCGGAATGCCCGAGTACCTGCAGCCGTTGATGTTGGGTCCGTCTGACGATCAAGGATCATTCGCCGAAGTTTCTTGAACCGCACTTGCATGCCTGACTCTGTTTCTGAGTTCATTTTTCCTGGGGTCGCGACCGGCGTACCTCTTCCGTACGCAGCTGCAGTCAACTGCGCCATGCTTGGTCAGTTAAGAGTCTACAGGTACCGGGATCTGACCAGCGCAGGTAGCGGCAACTTGTGACACTAGCTGCGGCTGCTCATCACAAGTTGAATCTTTGGCCAAACCCCACTTCCCGCACTCGCTGTTCTGCCAACTCATGATCATCCGTGCACGGCCGTGACCTGGTGGCTCTGACGCAGCACACCTGTCACACCAGCGCCAGCACCACGCCGACTACATCGCATGAGCCCCGTGCCCAAGGAAACACGGTAGCGCCGCTGTGCAGAAGGTCTTTCAAGGCGGCGCTGTGAGTGATCTGCACGGCATCCTCGGCATCACGGACGCCACGGGTGTGCTCTATGTGGGGGACCACATCTACGGCGACATCCTCAAGAGCAAAAAGGCCATGGGCTGGCGCACGATGCTGATCGTGCCGGAGCTGCAGATGGAGCTGCGCGCCGCCGAGCGCTGCCGGGCCGCGCAGCACGAGCTGCAGCTGCTGCGGCAGCTGCGCGATGCCGCCGACGAGCGCATTCACCGACTGCAGTGGACCCTCGACGCGCAAAGGTGCGGGGCCGCACACCCCGCTCGCTATCGCGCAGCCCCGGCAGCCCCCCGCCTCATGCGCTCCGCACAAATGGACGACTCGAGCTCGTGCCTCAGCAGTGGGCTGTGGTGGCGGGGGTGTCTGCTCAAGCCGCAACCATGTTTCACTTCGGCACCCATGTAAGCAGCCGCGAGTGTGACACAGTTTCTAGCCGACCCGCAAGCTGGACTCGGCGCTGTACTGGTATCATGCCGAGTGTTGCGCGGCATCACCGCATGCGTTGACGGTGCTGACACAGCAGGGGCTAGGTACCCTTCAGTATAGGCGGCTGCGGTGCCGCAGAGCTGTGCTGAGTCCACGGTGCAGCCCCCGGCCCCTTGCCTGCACCCCTTACATCGAGCCGACCCTTGGTGTGCGCTGGCCGCAGTGACACTGCTGCCGCTGTGGCGGTGTTAGGGTGCAGCCACTGTCTGGCCACGCTGTGAGCTGTGCTGTGGGTGTATTGGGCGAAGCGGCTGGGGTCTGCCAGTGGACGATATGATGATTGCTGTCGTGGGATGTGGGCACAGATGGTGGCACTGCGCTGACGTATGTGCCAGAGTTGGATTAGTTCAAGGCTGGCTGGATAAATAGGTGCTGAAGCGGCCAGCGTGATTGGTGAATTGGCAGTGAGTGAGGTGTGGCTCAGCTGTGCAGTGTGTGGAAGTGAGTCATGCTGCATGCATGCAATGCCTCAGGCAGTGGTCAGCTGCCTGGGATCACTGGGTGAGTTGGTGGTGATGAGCGTGCCGGTGATGAATGTGCCTCGGTAGCACTATCATTTGTGATGAAGCAAGAGTAGGCGTGATACGGACTGACGCTACGGCTGCTCTTGCAGGCATGACACAAGTGACGCTGATGGAAGAGCTGCCACCGAGGCGGAGCTTCAAGCTGGTCTGCAGGAGCGGCAGAGGATCAGTGACCGGCATACAGCGTGCCTGAGGTCACACCACGAGTCGTTCCATCCAGTCTGGGGACAGATGCTCAAGGCCGGGTACCAAAACAGCATGTATGCCAATCTGATGGAGCGCTTTGCATGCTTGTACACTAGTCATGTATCAAACCTGTTGCAGTTCTCCCCTTACGTGAAGTTCCGGGGCCGTGTTGATGTCATGGCTCATGAACAGGTGTTTGCGCCAGAAGATCAAGCAGTAGAGTTTGATCAGAGCATAGATGTGGTAGCAGGTGACAGATGAGGAGCAATGGCCAAACACAGCAACGGTGCTTAGTTTGAAGCCATACTGTAAAGCTTGGTGCACAATTGAAGTTACATGGGCAAGGGCTCACAATAAACTTAATCTCCTTCCCATCATGCATAGGATCAATCCGTGCAAACTACAACTTCACTCTACCCATTGGCCTGTAGCCACGGAGTAGAATTCTTGCTCACACGAGAGCTGTCTTGGATGCTGCTCCTCTGCAAAACCTCATTTATATATCTCAAGAGTCCCTGTTTAGATTCGCTTTCAGCACACTTTGTGGTATCACATGCGCATGGCTTCTTGACGGAGCTGGACATGACAAAAAATAGCTCACCAATAGCCGTTTCTGCGCTCCACCGACACATGCTACTATCTCGCACAGCACCTGAGAAAAGTGCTTCTCATGTTGTTTTCCTTTTTGACTGTGTTTCTACGGAAGGTTGACTTCGTTACTGGTGACATTAACCTCGCTGATACAGTCCATTCCAAGCGTCCCAATAAGGTTTTCGAATTTTTTTTTCTGCAGGAGATGTATGCAGATAGCGATTCGACTGAGTGCGGCGGGGATCCTGTTTCGCGCTTCTCATCGCTTGTTGTACAGTTGCCTTCACCGACGCACGCCGATGGTCGGGGCCTAAATACGACCTCTGCAGCATGGATGCAATATGGAGCTGCCGTCTTCTACCCTGCATCTCTTCCTGCATGAGATATGGACTGAGCGGCAGGAATTGGGGTATTTGAAAACCTGGGGATACACAAACTACACTTGTTGCCTTCGGCGTCAGCACGTCTGCACTACACACCATAATATAGCGCTGTGTACAGATTCCAGCTGCGAAACGTACCTTTCGATGTCATTCGCCGTCACACTTTGACGAGGAAACGCCTTCTTGGACACCCGACACAGCATGTTGTGTCGGTCCCATTCGATTAGCTGGGAGCAGTTCCGGTCACAGACATGAACTTGCTGTGACGATTCACATCGATAGCAATTTCCAAATAGGTGCGTAACGTTGCACAGGTGATTGCAAACATGCTCGCCATGGGATGGTGCCTGAGCTGTACTAACAGCTGAGGCATATGCCTGCTGAGGGATTTCATTGGCGTCCATGGACATAACCATGCTTACAACTTCCCTGCCTAATAAAACGTATCAAATCAACGGCCACAATTCTGCGCTGCCTTACGCGGTTGCAAAACGTCTTCGGCTTACCGTCCGGAGTTCTACGCAGTCAGTCGGGATTCAAAGGACAGCGAATTCAAGCATGCAACAAGTGTTCAGATCTGGCAGTTCGAACATGTAAGCCTGTTACCAGTTGCCTCGGCGTGAACGTTCTTGGCGAAAGCGGCGCTATCTCAGTGGCTTATGCATGTACTTGTGCTCAATTCCGTGCCAGCAGCATCAGCACACCCAACACTGCCACGGCGGCGTGCTGCTTTTTGTGTGCAAATTCCGACACTCCCCGCACTGCGCACCCCTGGCGTGCAAGATTGCAATGTGCTATTGCTAATGTTCCGTCCGCTGTCAAGCCACCCGAAGAACCTAGGGTCCTGTGGGCCCAGAAACGGTCTGTTCCACTGGGGTCGATGTATGGAACGCTTTAAGGTTGCACAACATTGAATCGATAACGTCATACAGCGTTTCACAAAAGTTCGTGTGATGGCATGCTAGCTATAGACATTTCGATGCATACGGCATTTGTCCCCCACAGTGCACGGCGGCGGCGTACTTTGTTTGGTCTTGTAGGCAGGCTTTGCGGATGCGTATGCATGCCGGTCCAGATGATGTGCTGAGCCAACTCGACGAATATTCGAGAAGGGCCCGCGCTCAGGCGAGAGACCAGGGACGCTCTATTGTCGCGTTGTTTTGTAGACATGAAGCCAACAAAATTTCTTACCAATGGCGGTGCCAGTTTAGTGATGTTCAAGCAGGCTTTTGTAAAGTCTCCTGCCATCAACGTCAATCAGCACCACCAGCGCTAGCCGATACCAGGGTTTGCCGTCGCGTCGTGCAACATTGCAATGTTCAATGCATTGCGCAAATCCGTACACGATGTCGGCGCAGATCGGATACACTCCGCGGCCTGTCGTGATTCGTTACTCTCTTCCCAAGGGACTCCCGACATTTCCAGCTACTTGCCATCGCACAACCACTGGTACCAATCACATTAGCGCAAATTGGTGATTTTGTTGTCGGTAGGGTCTCCTGCCCTGATGCATTCATACACAAATTGCCCAAAAACCACTGAGATAACCAATTGCAATAGGCCTTAATCTTGCCCACCCGGCCTTGCGCCAGCCGGCGCGCCAAGGGCATCATGATGATATCATCGCCCGGTGCTCATATGATCAAGGCCTGTAGGACCGATGCTGCCGACCAGCTTTCGGCATGCGTCCCAGGGCTCGCCGCGCCTTCTTGACGCAGCATCAAACTTTAACAGCTCGGCTGCATTCTCGGCGCGGAATGCAAGCCAGCACCGTCCCAACATGCCTTTCGAGGCGGTAACCGAACGGCGTTCAATTATGGGATGCAAGCCCGAAACGAACACCATAATCGATAAGAAATGGTTAGCTCGTGGATTGTTGCGGGCAGGGGCATCGTTCTGGTGACCACGACAGTATGTGCATGAGGTCCGTGTACATCAGCGTGAATGGGCTCACGCAGTTGCGTGGGAAAACTCTGGAAGCGGCGCAATGGTGCTCACGTTACAGTGTTGGAAGAGTAACGTGCCCCTACTGGCGTTATCCCACCGTTAGCGCGGCTGTCCTGACGCAGATGCTGCACCGCACTTGACCCTGTCCCACAGGGTCAGCGTGCATGGGGCGTTGTGCATCACACTCGTGCACCTTTCGGCCTCTGCTTGCCTTACGTGCTTGTTGTGCGCGCCGATGCGATGGTACTGGCCTGGCCATGCCCGTTCGTCCAGTCTTCGCCTTGTGCGCGACCACCGTCCCATGCCTCATCCCCCTTGGCTGCCAGGCATCCATTCCTTTCTCTGTGAAAAACAGCATTTCCCGTTGTAGTGTGCGAGTGCAGGTTGGAAACGGCCAAGCATGGGTTTGTGCTACAGTGTCGCTGATGCTGTGTGCCCACACTTCGGGCTCCTGGTATCTACGGCTGCGGCCACTGTTCCACACCTGATCTGCCTACGTATGATAAGTACTCTATGCAACAGTCCCGCGTTCAAATTACGTACAGTTTCAATGCTACAGCCGTCTTGTTCCTTCGTTTGTTCAGAGCTACCTTATTCCACCCCCTTTGCCAGCTGGCAGGCTGCGGTGGCCAATGCCCACCTGGGTCTGGGTGATACACAATAATCAGTACCGCAGTGTTTCGTAAACAAACCGCAGTAACGCCTGCTGATCTTCCAGGGTCACCGGTCAAGTGTGGCTATGATGGGCTCTTCAACCATTCTTGTCTCTGAACTTTATGCTACAGCTAAAAGAGGACTCGTAAATCAGCAAGATTGCACTCATATCTTAGCAGACGTTGAAGGTCCCTGCAATCTGCTCCGTGCGCCTGTGGGACGTGCATGCTGCTCTTGCATACCACATGTGCTTGCATCTGCACTGAGACCCTCACAGATGTTGCTTTTCTACAACTCAGTGGCTTCACTTATACATGAAAGGAGCCAATGTGTTGGCGTGATGAACACGTAGATGCCTCCAGTTTGAGTTCAGCAACAGTAAAGAAATGCTGTTCGGAACCCACGTCTTAGCTGGCTGTATTACATTAAACGGTAGTGACCGTATACGCCCAGCACTCTCGGGGTTTTAGATCAGGCTTTCTACGGTGCGCTCTGACGCAGAGCAGTCCAGCCGGAACGCTGCTACAGGAGGGCTACGGATTGGCGAGACGAGCACAATTCCAGTGCGCACCCGTGCACCCGGTCTGAGAGCCCGCACGTCCAGCCCGCATCGTGGAATTCATCGACATTACACGAAGCCTGTTTGAGCACCGTGTCAAAGTCTTCTATCGCCCCGGTGGCGATTGCATGGCTAGCTTGCAGTTACATGGCTCAGGCTGCATGGCTGTCGCAGCTGGAGACTGGCGCAGACATGTCCATTGGTTGGATGTAACCTTGCCACCTGGCATGTCAGTCGTCGTTACGTGCTAACATATGTATTTAGTTTCAGTGTGCATGGAGATGATACGAGTTAACGCTTGCACCGACCGTCCTTGTTCGACAGTGTGAGCCGAGGACCAAGCTCTGCTCCCCGCCACTGAGCACCAGCCGGGTTGTGACCTGGTATGGCATTTTTACCCACGTATATGCTTGGGCTTGCGTTTCAGATAACAGGACGCTTGAGCTCGCGATGTGACCTGACTACCATGACTGCGCACGGTCCATAGCGTCCTTCGTTACTGGTGCACCGGGTGTCAGATGCGCGAGCATACCCATGTCGGCGTCTGGCTGAGCCTCGGCTTCCACCGGCGCAGCGGGCTGAGCCTCAGTCGGAGGTACGCCTAGAGGGGCCGCCACGGCTGGCCTGGGCAGCCTTGCACTTGCAAGCCTGCAGTTGTGGCTATTGCGTGGACATAGCGGGGGAGTGCTATGGTCCGGAGGGACGATCCTGCCACCTGGCCGACGCGCGGAGAATGGGCTAGGCCGTTGCCCCACTGCCCTGCTTGTTGAGATGTCCCACTTCAGAGCGGCAGTCCTTCGAGGGTACTAAAAGGAGCGACCCCCGCGGGTGGAGCAGCCTCCGGCGGATTGGAAAGGTGTGCCAGCGTCATGCATGAGCAGGCCGCGGACGTCCGCTGCGGCAACGGCGCCGCCGAGCCAGTGCGCTGCCCTGCCGGAGCGGCAGGAGCAGGGGCTCACCACAAGCGTAGGGAGGGCGGGCTCCAGCTGCACGATGCATGGGCCTGGGCCAGCGTGGCGATCGTGACGTCTACGTTGGAGAATCCTCCCCGGGATGGGTTGTCAGGCGTGGAAACGGGACGCTCGGCGACGAGGGTCACCGTGGTGGTAGGTGCATTGCTGTTGTCGGGGACGTGCACTTCCAGAAGCTTGACTGTAGCGCTGTTCCATGCCGTGAGGGAGGGGAGGCTGTTGGACCATGTGGCCACGAGGGTGGCCTGAAGGGATGGACTGGTAACATTGAGACCCCATCAGGTTGCACTGGAGAACACATGGGGCTACCATACCAAATGAGGTGATGCTGCAGCGGTCTGTGAAAGGCCAAAACCTCTCAATGACCAACATCTCTCATTCCATGAACCCAATTGAGCGCTTGGAGAAGATGGAGAGGCAGAGTCAGCATGTGGCACGCTATCTCAGTCACCAAGGCACAACTAAACTGTGTTTTTGGGAGGCAGAAGGCCTTCGTGATGTTGGTGCCAACACCACAGGCATGAGCCCAGGAAAAAGGGAATCAGATTCAAATGTAGGAAGGGCTGCGAACGTCGCGACAAGCACTGCAGGGGTGCTGCTGCCAACTGAGAGTGGCCAGAAGCGCACGGCACTTTCTAGTCCTTGCATTGCACGGAACCGTTCTAAGAGGAGGATGAGCCTGTGCAGTATTTGGTAGAACTAACACTGCCGCCCTTGTTGCTGTGTCTACTGGCTAGATCGCTGTTTACGTTCAGCCGTGCTTCCTGATGTTGGTCTGAAACACTTGTGGTGTTGTAATGTGTTCACCATGTCTGTTTGCAATTCATGGTGTCAATTCCAGGTATCTCTGCGATGATTCACGTGGCCTCCAAGCTGTGGCCTATTATCTAGTTTACTACGCGCTTATGGGCGTGGGTCGGTCCTGCGATAGCGCCCTGGTGCGACATGACAGCATGTTTCGCGAGCCATACTTGGCGGCGCACACCGAATAGTCACTCACAGTCACATCGAGTTTAACAGGTTTGCTGCAGTGGCATGGTCCTATTGAACGGTCAGCGGTTCTCGGTGATCAACATGATATTGCTCCAGCCCGCGGGCGTGCACGAGGAGCTGCAGCCGCAGTACAGAGAGCTCATCTTGTCAATACAGCACATTCAGGACTTTGAATGGCAGAGGCCAAGCCTCGAGGCGTATAAAAGGCCCGGGTGAGGCCAGTGTAGCCATCAACCAAGAACGGCCTGACCAGCAGCCAAAGACCTTCGAGACCCGCTTCCTGCTCTCATCAAAGCCGCACAATTTATACAATATTTACCCGTACAACGCTTCGTCGTCCGCCCGCTCTTCCAAGATGATGTACACGTGCGAACGACGACTATCAGTGCTCTACAGAGTATTTTTGGGCGCAGATGCATGGGCATGACGTGACGCACCAAACCCGGGGGCGGCCACTCTCCGGCGCCAATCGCCCCATCTTCAACAGCCGTTGATCGCCATGGCGTGCCCTTTTGCAACCTATTCAATTCCGCGGTGACACCCGCCTCTGGACAGTGCAGCGCACATGATCTGTGCACACCGGTATCTGCACCCGATTTAAATTGGGATGTCTGCCCATATATCTCTATATAGACATAT
>JAUMHO010000009.1:2515208-2541530 GCA_032360965.1 Ulva armoricana
CCCCCCCCCCCCCCCCCCCCCCCCCCCCCCCCCCCCCCCCCCCCCCCCCCCCCCCCCCCCCCCCCCCCCCCCACCGCGCGATGGGGGCTGCACCTCGAGGAGGCTGAGGGCGGTGAGCTGGCCGAAGAGGGCGGAGGGGGGGGATTCGGAGCACTCGTGGTTGTCGCGGAAGCGGAGGCAGGAGAGGAGGGAGAGCTGCGTGAGGGCGTGGCCGAGGGGGTCAAAGTGCGTGGCGAGCGCCGAGTTGGACTCGAGCGCGAGGGCGGTGAGCGCCTGCAGGAAGGGCAGGAAGGGCGAGAGCGGCGGGGCGTCCTCGCACTCGACAAACGCCTGGTGCAGGCGGAGGTCCTGCAGTGCGGTGAGGGTGGAGAGGAAGGCGCCGCGGTCGTGCAGGCGGAAGGCGGAGAGGTGGAGCAGCGTGAGGGAGGCGAGGGGAGCGAGCAGCGCGGCGGCGCTGAGCGCGACCTGGGTGGATGTGGAGAGGACGAGGTGGCGTAGGTGGCGCAGCGGGTGCAGCGACAGGGAGAGGGGGTCGGGGGATGAGTGCTCAAAGTGGAGCTTGAGGGAGGAGAGGGCGGTGCAGCGCGCGAGCGGCAGTGCCACAGAGCAGATGTCCGCGGCGGCGGTTGAGTGCACCTGCAGCACAGCTGTGGTCACGGTGGGCATGCATGCGGGGTGCATCTTCATGCATAGAGGCGTGCATGCATGAGGGTCTGGTGTCGCTATCTACAGATGGAGCAGGCAAGCAGAACGAGGAACGAGGAACGAGGAAAGGCGACGGGACCAGCAACATCACTGGGGTCGAGCACGTGCGTGCAGACAACCAGCGGCTGTGCCCCTCATTACTCAGCTGCAGCGTGGATCAGGGCAGTGGCATGTTATGATATATGCATGCTGTGATACATGCACTGTGTAAGACAGGCTGGTGCAGGATGCCATAATGGCTGGGAGCGGGCCATCCAGGTGTGTGCAGTGTGCTGAGATACGGAGGTCTTACTGGGGGCAGCTGCCGATGTGTTGCAACTCGGGTTGCCCCAGGGGGTTAGGGCAGGTGGGTAGTCTGTGTGTGCACATGCGGTGGCATGCACCTGTGGAGAAGGTGGCATGAACAGCAGCTGCATGCGGAGGAGCTCAGGCTGCATCTGCGTGCCGTGCGCGGGGCTGCTGGCCTCAGGGGCAGCAGAGGCGCGATTGGCAGAGCCAGACCGGGCCTCGGGTGGCCCCTCAAGGCGGCCACAGCGGCTGGTGTCTCTGTGATGTGGCAATGCGGCCATGCACCTGCGTGCATGCCGCTCCCAGCTCCTGGATGTGCCATGTGAGCGCAGCCCGGCACCCTGTGTCCGACGCTGAGTGGGGTTGGTGACCGTGCGCTGCGGCTCACGGCCCCGGCGTGCGGTGCTAGCGCGGACTGCAGTGCGCCGGTTGCGGCTCTGCCGCGGAGGTGCGTGCGCACTGCGGCCGCCGTGGACATGCTGCGCAGGCGCGGTGGGGTGGCCGTGCCGTGCTGTGCTGGGCACATCCGCAGGCGACACAGCGGCGCCTGGCGTTGGCGCGCTGGGCAGTGGCCGAGCGTGCTGCGGTCGCTGCTGTGCTCACGGTGCATGCACAGCGTGCGTGCGCGCCGGACGGCGGCTACAGCGACGCCGACGCGACATCAGTAGATGGTGCCGAGCGGCGGACTGCTCAGCTGCGGGGGTGGCGCAAGTGTGCCGCTGCACTGGCAATGCCTTCCATAGGGGGAGGGGGGGGCGCACTTGCAGGCCCAGGTGTTCTAGGGCGGAGAGGTTGGGGGGGAGGATGGTCGGGGGGGAGAAGGAGCGGGCGGTGAAGCGGGCGCCGATGTTGTCCAAGAAGCGGAGGCCCGGAAGTGCGGCGAGCAGCGGCGCGAGCGCCACGTGGCCGGAGACGTCAAATGCGTTGCGGGCCAGGTCGAGGTGCTGCAGCGCCGACATGGCCGGCATGGCGTGCAGCAGCGGCTTGGCGGCGGCGGCGGTGAGGCCGGCGTCCGCGAGGGAGAGGTGGCGCAGGCGGCGCAGGTTCTTGAGGTGGGGGGACACGGCGGTGAGGCCGGCATCGCCGATGGCGGTGGAGGCGAGCGAGAGGAACGTGAGGGCCTGCAGGCAACGGCACGGTGGGGGGGCGCAGCAGCGGCTGCGTGCACCGGAGGGCGCCTTGTGGTTTGCGCTTTGCAGCGAGTCCCCATGCCTGTTCACGAGAGCGGACGGTGTGCGAGTGAACAGGGGTGTGGGGTGGCGGCTAGGGTGTGTGGCGGAGGAGATCTACGCCATGGCGGGTGGTGTGGCGGCGAGTGCACCGTCGTTGGTAACTGCAGTCAACGATGGTGGCGACGGTGGCGGGCATGTGGGCAGTAAAGGTGGCAGTGGCGGCACTGCTGTGGATGGCTGGATGACTGGGCGGGCGAGCGGGGCCCGGGCGGGGGACTTCACGAAGGGGCGCTGCGGTGGGGTGTGGAAAAGGCGGGTGGCGGGTGTGCGTGAAGATGACTCTGTGCATGCTGCCGGTGGTGGTGGCTGTCGGCTGGTGGCTGTCGGTGGTGGCTGCAACAGTGAAGCTTGCCCCGAGGGTGGCAGGCAGGTCAGCCGGGGTTTGGCAGCTTCTGCTGCGCTGGAGTTGACATGTTCCGGGAGCCCCTCACCAACAGGCGGGTGTGAAGCAGTCCACGGTTTGTGGCGTGGTCCTGTTTGGAAGCATGCACAGTGCAGGGGATTGTGTCTGCTGGTGGGTGCCACACAGTGTGCTGGAAGGGGAGGTGTGCATGTCAGATGTGACATGCTACATACACATGTTACATACACACGTTACATCTTACACACACGGTGGCCACGCAGCTGCATGTGCTCATGGTGGCAGAATCATGGCTAATATGAGGATACACAGAGGTGCAGGGATCATGAGGTGGAAGCTAGGTTAGCGTGCTCGCCTGTGTGCCAATCTGGGGGCATCAGCCGCTCGAGGGCTGCAGCTGAGGTGTTTCGTGGACTGAGCTCGTTTGTATGCAGTGGTTGCGGTGCGCTGACCCCCGAGGTAGCGCCATGGGAAGGTGCAGGGCGCAGGTAGCAGAACCACGTTGCGTGCCAGAAGCGCGCCTGTAATGGGCACAGCAGCAGTGCCAGATCGGACGCGGCACGTCCGAGGTCGTTGTGAGACAGATCTAGATGGTCCACGTATGCCAAGGTGGAGAAGTGGAGGCCCATTGTGGGCAGGATGGATCGACGCAGCTGCCTGTGTAACACCAAGCGACCCTCCGAGACGCGGGAACGAAGCGCACAGGCGTGCAGGTCGCACGGCAAATGCGCCAACGCAACGTGCAGAGGCAGCTTTGAGTGCTGAAAGATCAGCACGAGCAGATCTGGTTCTAGCTGCTCGAGCTTCCGCAGGAGCTTGCCAGCTGCGGGGCTGTCCCAAGCAACAACCGCGTCAATAGTCTCTGCCACATCTGCCGCTGCACGAGACGACGTCCCTAGATCCCGTAGAAAATGCGCAACCTGCATTCACCGTGTGGACGTGAGAGACGGCGTGCCACGCCAGGTCGCAGCAGCGCTGAATCTTGCGTTTAAATCTGCCACCTTTTCAACGCGCCAGGTTTACGAGCAACAGCTTGAATGACTGCGAATTTTCACGCGCAACGCTACCTTCCAAGTGGTGCTCAGGCGCCGTGACAGGGCCGATAAAAGACACAGGGGTTCCAGGGCGAGCTTGTCTCAATTGAACCGTCGCAGGCTCTGATTTCAAAACACGTTGAAAGAGTGCAAGCACGACACAGATCGGATAAAAAAGGTTTTGAAACCGGATCCCTGCAGAACGTTCGCGCAGTGAGACCGCAGGTCAGCCTGAAGTGACAATCACCTTCATGGAGTTGAGGAGCCAGTCAACGGGACCTAGCCCAGTGACAAACTGTGAATAGTTCTCCAGACATCCCAGCGGAAATGGCAGCGAAGCCGAGCCTTCCATAGCAGTCCGTAAACTGTGCAAAACTGCACTGCGAGCCAGGAGGTGCTCCGGCACAGCCGGCAAGCGTCCGTGTCCACTCCATTCAATCAGGAGCAATCCAGATATCGGATCAGGCGTTAAGTGGAGATTGCAGGTAGGGAAGACGGTCATGCTGCACGTGTCAGCTGAACGGAGGGGCGAACACAACCAATGCGACACACAGCGCTGCGGACACTGAAGTCGCAAAGAAACTCCTTCAAGGACTCCAACGCGGCCAGCTACATCTATCGATAATATCCTTTAAGAGTGCACGACGTTCAGTGCCTGTAACCGCAAACGGGACGCTGCCTTGCATGAGACAAACACTTCCACCTCCTGAGTCACGTGTGGCTCTTCACTCAAAGGCGAGGTGCACAACAGCCAATGTGCGATCGCCACTCGTTGCCGCAGGAGGCTTTTCAGCACAGCATCTCTCACCTGACGTGAATACGGCAATTCGCGCGGGTCAATGCGCTAGGTGCCGCATATGCATGGGATGCTGTGTCGCACACAGCCACGGTCGCACATACTGCGTACCTATGCACAAGAACAGTCACACGATTCGGGCACGGCACGCCGTGAATCAACGCTGGTGTGGTTTAACAGCAGCAATAGCACTGTCCCTGCACATCCGGTCGCACAGCAACAACATTGCAAAGTCAATAAAACATGGGTAAAAACGGGCTGTTGTGTCAGACTTGTTCCCGGGGTCATCAATAGATGACACATGACACATGCATCATGGCCAGCCTCGACGCAGAGGCGCTACATGACGCATCCGAGGTGTGGAGGACAGACGTGATGCCTCACATGTGAGGATCGAACGCCTGTGGGTCGGGTCACCGGCTCCCCTCGCTGCAAACTGCGAGCTGCGCCATGACAAAACGCAAGCGGACCCGCAGCACAGATGACCCAGCATCACGATGGCGCGGTGCGCTGACGCGGTAACGTGACCGACATTCCCGGCGTCTCACAGCCTGTTCACCACCAGTTCAATGCCAGCCAGGTTACAGTCCACCAACCTAGATCCGGGCGTAGTCGCCTGGGAACGCCTGCAGGGTGGCGCACTGTAGGTTGTCAGCCCAGTGGTGCCACCCCAGGGACCGCAGCAGCGCCACCTTCTGCTCCCACACCTCCTTCGGCGCCAACTTCTCCTTGTCCTTCAGCACCTTGTCCAGTGCCTACATGCAGCCCGCCACTCACATGTCTGCCCAGCCCAACACATGGCCAGCCACCACGGCATCGCAGCCTCTGCGTGGCCAGCCATCGCTCAATCCGCTGCGCCCAGGGCCGCATGCCAACCAGCACCCCCACGAGACCCGTTGGGCCGCAAGACGAGTTGCGCCGCGCGCGCCCGGCGCCACCGCGCACGCGCCAGCCGCCCCCGCACGTGCGCTGCGCTTGCCAGCCTCTCAAACATGCTGCGGTGCATGCCGACCGCGTCCCCCTGCCGCGACGATGCTCGCCATTCACCCGCCGCCGCCGCTCTCCACAACCCCTGCGCGCGCTCGCGCCATCCTCCATGCCAGCGGCCACGCAGCGCGGCCAGCGCGCACACGCCGGGCATGCCCGCGCGCCGTGCTCCACCAACATGCATGTGGTGCCAAGCACCCGTGAGACAGTGCGGGCGGCAGCCTCGCACCTTGATGGCGCTCGCCGGACGCCCGAGGGCGACCTCCCGGCTCGCATGCAGGCCCACGTACTCGACTGCCGTCATGTCGACCCACTTGGACAGCTCCTTCAGCGTGGCCTCCGTTGCCGCCTCTGCCGGGGTGCCCGGCACGACGCTACCCGCGGCCGCGGCGTCCGGCTCCGCCGAATGCCGGCTCAACACATCGATCGCCCTGCACGGCACGAATGCCTCGAGCCTCACCACCGCGCCCCTCTCCGCATCAGCACACTCCTCCCGCCCCCTCTTCACTCCCCACAGCACGTGCACAATCACAGCCCACTCTCCCCCGCCACCGCAGCCGCTCGCAGCAGCCCGCCTCCCAAACGGAGTGCGGTGAGGCCAGCAGGCTGTGCAGGCGGAGCCGGGCGCACCGGCACTTCTGGAGCAGGGCCTCGATGAGAGCCGCCTTGTGCTCCTTCATCGCTTCCTTGCGCTTCTGCTCCGCCGGTGTCTCCGCCTTGTCCTTCCACGCGATGAACTGCGCCACCTCCACCTCGTCCACCAAGGCCACCACCTGCATGCACAGCTGCCCCTGGCACATCCCACCCGCATGTTGTGCTGCGCCGCCTGGGTGTCGTTGCCGCAGCACACAGCGTACGCGCGGCCTCACTGGGGTGCGCTTCGTGCAGATGCATCTGACGCGGAGCGACGGTTGCCGCCAGCGGCCAGAACCAGTGACCGGCCGCTGGCGACAGGGTCTATCCACATGCTCTCGAAGCTTCCAGGTGCCAGGGCCTGGCCGGGCATGCTCTACTGTTCCAGACGGGGGAAACAGGCAGCACGCGGCACGAGGCATGCCGGTCCAACCCGGCCGCGGCGCCGCCACGCTCAGGGGGTGAGGATAGGGATGGGCCAAACACGGCGGCAGCACGCAGAGCATGGTGCCAGAATCACCGCCATGCAAGCCCCGCATGATCTGACGAGCCTCTGTGTAGATTGTAGAGGTCGCCGGCCTCAAACCGAAGCTACGAGTCGCCCGTGTGCTATGGCGTGGGCCGCATTGCCACAGCCGGTTGCTACACGCGACTTGCAGAGACGGCAGGCGCATCACTGGCGATGCGATGCAGGAGCAAACCTCGTCCGCTGCGGCAATGACCGCCTTGCACGCCTCCTGCGGGCTGGCGCCTTCACTCGCCGCGTCTTCCTTTGTGCCCTCGCCCGCGCCCGCTGCCGGCGAGTCCTTGTCGCTGCCTGCCGGGGCCGCATCGGCCCCGAACGGTGACTTGATCCTTGCAGCCGCCCGCTTGAGCCCCTCCATGAAGATCGGCAGGTGGTCCGGGTACGCCTTGCGCAGCTCCTCCCGCAGCGCCTCGTACGCGTCCGCCTCCGCCGCGCTCTCCGCCTTGAGCCCCTTCAGGATCCTGACCTGCATGCCCCACACACCCTGACGGCCCTCCCCGGCGCATGACGCCCAGCATGCAGGCCGACACCGACGCATCGCAAGTGCAGGCAGCACATCCAGCAGCAGACGAGTGAAGGGGAGAGCAAGCAGGCCAACCCAGGGCGCCGCTCGCCGGCGTCTCGGTCACGCTGACAAAACTCAGACGCAGGTTTCCGCCACACGCAGCGCCATGTCCTGGCGGCTGTGCAACCGCAATGAGAGAGAGCTGAGCCGACGGCCAGGCAGAACTGTCCGAGACGGGGACGAGGCAATAGAGGGCCGTACGTCTGCGTCTCTGCGCGCGTTCTTCAGAGCCTCCAGCGGCGGCTCCTCCACATCGGCCTTGTCACTGTCCTCGTCCGCCTTCTTCTTTGCCGAGGGGGGCACCGTGTAGAGCAGCGCCGTTGACTTGGGCGCCGCCTTGTCGCCGGCGAGAGGGCTCGTCTTTGCGAGCTTGATGCTACCCCGCATCGTGCACCCCGGCTTGGCATCCTTCGGCAGGCCATCCTGTGGCACCGGGCCGACGTACGCCGCCATCCTGCACACCGGGCCCGCCCTGACACCGTGCAGCTGCGGCCACTCATCGCTGGCACGCACCACAAGCTGCTGCCCCATGCGGAGTCTGCTCAGCGGGGCGAGCAGCACGTCGCGCCGGCCGACGATGCGCCGTCCGGGCCAGCGGGTCGGTGGTCCTGTGGGGGCCGGTGTTGGCCCGCCGGCGTCTGCAATCTTGAGCGATCCGTGAGTCATCCGTTCACGAGGCCGCGAGTCAGCATCCCAGTCACAGCACCGGGGCAGACTTGCGCGCGCGCCGGGCCGGAGGGGCCAGTTTACGCCGGCCCGGCACTGACTGACTGATGTGGGCCACAGGATGCGTTGGTGCAGCACAGGAGAAGCGGGAAGGCGGGCGTACCGCTCACCGATGCGCAGCGTCGCGTTGCCCATGGCCTTGCCTCCAGTGAGCGCCCTGCGGAGGCTCGAGTGGCAGGGCACGCTGATGGCCGGCTCCACCTTGCGCTCCACAGCAAGCACGAGCTGCCGCAAGCCCTCGAGCACCTTGGGCGCGTCGTGCCGTAACGCCACATGGATCACATAGTCGCCTGCAGCAGCCACCAGCAGCGTCTGTGAGAGCATCCATGCGGCGCCCCGCAGCTGACGGCACACACCGGCGGAGGTGTCCGGAGACCGTCGCCGGCCGGGTGACTCAGAGCACAGAGCTCTCCGGACACGCTCTCCGTACTGTGCTCTGTGCTGTGAGCCGGCCGGGTGACTCTGCAGCTGCGCGACGTCTGGAGAGGCACAGTCTGGAGAGGCACAGCGGGTCCTCCACGCGGCACACAGCACGGCGGGGGGGTGTCCATCAGAGGGGGGATTCAGGCTCCAAGCCGTCTGCGGTGGCGTTGCCATGACTCATGCACCGCCCAGGCGCCTTTGCACGGTACGCACGGAGCTCTATCCAGCCCACCCCTGTTTGTAACAGCATGATCCTCTGCCGCAAACCCTGACGCAGTCATGATGGCACGGGACCGTGCTACTGCCCACCCTGGTCACCGCTCAGTCACAGCACACCAGTTGCGGGGTCGGTTTGGCGGGGCCTGCAGCTGCATGCATGGACCCCTCTCTGCACGCCACCTGACACGGCCGGCCGCAGGATCGAGGCGATGTCCGCCCTCGACGCTTGGTGGACATGGCAGTCGAAGCAGCCCCCTCGACGCGAGGAGACGCAGGCAACAGGCACCACGCCGCCGCCGCAGCTGCACCGGAGCGCAGTGCAGCGCGGAGGATGTCGGGGGCACACCCTTGGGCACGGTGATCTCTTTGGGGTACACGTCGCCGAATGACAGCCGCTTCTTGTTGGCGTCATACACGGCGTACACCTGGCCCTCGAGGGCGCCGTCATACACCGCGGCCCGCAGCGGCGGCAGCACCGGCGTGATGGTACCCCCCTCCGCGAGGCTGAGCTTGTACGTGAGCAGCAGGCGGTGCATCACGCGGGCTCGCGGCAGCCGCTCCCGGTCCGGCGTCGCCGCCGCCTCCCCGGCCGCGGCAGGCTGCAGCGCGGTCATCTTTGAGTCTGTCGGCCGCAGCGGGATCGTCAGCTTGTCCAGCGTGGCCTTGGGCGCAAGCTTGGTCAGCCGCAGCGGCGCGTGTACCTGCAGGGTTGGGCAATCGTGGTGCGCTGATACAGAATCTCCAAATTTTCAGGTGCATTTTTTGGGGCAAGACCCTGACGGATCACCTCAGGCGACACCGGCGGCCGGCACGACTGTGGGAGCAGGGGGATTCGCACCATGACTTTTGCGGCGTGATCGTGGCCGAGGAGTGCCACGTGGCCGCCGGCCGGCGACACGCCATGGAACGCGAGCTCCCCGGCGAGAAGCGTCTGGCGCGACGTCTTCCAGAACTGCGCCAGCGCGACCTCGAGGCTCGCGCCCGGGGTGACCGGGAACGTGACGCACATCGTGGACGAGGTCGTCACGGAGAGGGAGTTCCGGGACTGCAGCGGCCGCGTGTGCGGCAGGATCTGCGTCGTGTGCACGAGGAAGAGCTTGGGGGTGGCATGCGCGGCCGCCGTCAGCCGCAGCTCCGCCCATGACGCGCCGGGCGGCACGTGCACAAAGTGCCGGTGCTCCTCGCCGGGGTGGAACTTCATCTCCCCGAGGTCCACGCTGAGCCTGCACACAGCCATCGGGCGTCGGCGCATCAGACCCCGGGAACTGCGCCACAACACAGCCGGCTGTGCGCTCTCTGGGGCACTGCAGGCATGCGCAGTAGCCGGCACGCGCACTGCAAGCGCGCGCCTGCCTGCGCAAGCCCGTGTGAAACACAGAGCGAGGCCATGTGGGGGCAAACACCACCTGCGTGAACGCTCGGCAGTATGCAGGTCGACCTGGAGAGGGGGGGGGGGAGAGAACGCGGGGCGCACCCGGCGGCCGAAGGGTCCAGCTCGTCCCATTGTGGCCGCTTGGCGACACAGGCGGTCACTGGCACGCGAGCGAGCGGCCCACGCCACTCGGCGGACATGTCCCACGCCTCGATCTCGGCGTAGTGCACGCCCTCGTCGAGGGCGGCCGTGTCGACGTGCACGTCGACCTGGCGGCCGTTGTGCGGCAGCAGCAGCGACGCCGGGGCGGTGACCCACGGCGCTGTCGACCGCAGCGACAGCCGCTCCTCGACCGCGAGCTTCTCGTCGCGCACGTCGGCGTCGCGGTGCAGCCGCGGCGTGAACGTGACCGTGAAGTCGGCGGGCGCGCCGGCCGCGGACGCGTCACGCAGGTAGATCCCGCGGCCGCTCGAGGAGCCCTCTGTTCGCCGGACGGCGACGTCGATGCGGCGGTCGGGCGCGTCAACCTCCTCAGAGCGCATGAGGTAAGCGATCGCCTTGTCCACCTGCTCGCACGCAAAACATCAGTCATCAGATCCGGTACCGGGGTCCCTTGCCGCACCCCATGCCGCAGACCACCGGCGGAGTCAAACAAACGCGGTACGTCACGCAACTGTCCACGTGCGTGGCATGCATGGCAGGACAGCTACTGAACGGGTGTCGACCCTGATCCCATGCCACGAGAAGTCGAGAGAGAGGCTGCGCGTGCATGAGCGGAGGGTGTGAGTGCACGGGGGTATTGGTGGGAGGGGGCAGCGGGAGCGTGCCTGCATGAGGCCGCGGCCGTACGCGAGGGTGTCCAGAGGGGACGTGTGGATCTGCTGCGCGGTGTTTTCGATTGCGCGGCGCACGCGCGCGGGAGTCACGGCGTGGCCGGACTGCTTCAGCGCAGACACGACGAGCGCGACGCCGCCGGCTGCGCATGGAGACGACATCGACGTGCCGTTCATGAGCTGCCGCCGCTGCTGGCACCACTGCGGCACCGGTGCGATGGCGCCGCCGGGGGCGCAGAAGCTCACCCCGACATCGCCGTCCGCCCCGGGGCCTGCATGCATCCACGGCATGCATGCCAACCACCTAGGCACAGCACCGCGACCTGCTTACGCCACGCAACAACAGGCCCTTCCGCCATGGACGGTCCATGATCTGGACGCATTTGCCCCGCAACCGTTTGACAGCAAGCGCGCCGGCGAGCTGCGGCGGGTGCCGCCAATTCATCCAAACAACAGCACACAAAACAGGTCGCAACACGAGCCAGCAATCGAGCAGAACAAGATGATGGGTTGACAGGCTCTGCAGGGAAGGACCCGATGTGTGGCTGGTGGGCGCCATCGGCTTGCAGCCTGCGTGGGCGCACAGCAGCGCACCGCGAGAGCTCCAGTTGTACTGCTGGCCTTCCCAGCCGTCCGGCAGCGCGGTGACAGGGTGCGAGTGCACCGCAGCCGCTGACGAGGGCGAGACATACGCCCCGATCGACATGATGGCGGAGGAGGTGCCGCCCGGCGCACCCACTGTCGTCAGCCCTGGGCCGTTGTTCCCGGCACTCGCGACAAAGATCACCCCGGCGTCATGGACCACGTCCTGCATGGCCGCAGCGCTGCTGACGTGCCCCCCAGCCTGCCGCTGCGATCCCGGCACGCCTCTGCCCCATGCATGGCGTGTGCGTGCGGCCGCACCGCCGCCCTGCCCGGCGGCTTCACATGCGCACCACAGCCGTGCACTGCAGATGCGTGACGATGGGACATGCGTGGACCTGCTGACGTGCATGTATCTGCAAGGGGCAGAGGCGTGCGCAGCCAGTGGCATGCGCCGGGCGACACCCACATGGCTGTGCGGGGCTCAACGCAGCAAGCTGCGTGTTCATGCACCATCTAAGCACCATCACTTCGCGCAATCTCACAGTGGGGTACTGCTGCACTACTCTACATGCTGTGGTGTGATGCGTATCGGCGGAGCGCATGCGCGTGCCATGCATGAAGGCGAGACGCGCGCAGGAGCGGCACAGGGAGGTGCGCACGTTGATCAGGTCCACGATGCGGCCCTCGTTTGGCGTCATCGTCGGTTCGCCGTAGCTCATGTTGATGACGTCGCAGCCGTTCTCGAGCACGGCCGCAATCGCGCGGGATAGGCCCGGCCCTGTCTCCATGCCGCCCACGCGTGTGTCCCCGATCTTGCACGACACGATCTGCGCGCCGGGGGCGACGCCGTCAAACGGCGCCGTCGCCGCCGCGCTGCCGCCCTCGGCGGCGTCGCCGTTGTGGCGCATGCATGCCGCCGCGATGCCGGTGACGTGCGTGCCGTGCGCGCCGACGTCCGTGACGATGGACAGCGTGTCGCCGCCGTCGTAGACGTTGACGCAGTAGTTGCATGCGTCGAGCGCTGAGAACGTGGCATACTGCCGCTCCGCCCTGCACGTGCGCACCCGCTGTCACCCCAAACCACGCGCCTCAGGCGTAGCCCCTGTGGTGAGAGGTGTCTGCCGGTGCAGCAAGATGCGGATCGCAGTCGCTGCTTCCCGGGCGGCGCTCCCGCACCCGGCTCCCTCTGGCTGACACTGCAGAAGCACGACGCGCATCGTGCATGCCTGACCGCCAGCGCATGTACCAGTTCCGCTACACCAAAGCGTTTACACGCATGCCATGCCCCCTTGCGTGCGGCGGGCCCTTCCAGCACGTGGCAAACGCTGGCACAGGGACGATCTGCATCCGTGTGGGGGGGGTGCACCCCCCACTGTTTCACACTAGTATCAGCCGAGCACGCGCAGGAGTGGTGGAAAACGGCGGCCGGGGTGCATGTGAGAACACGCAGCGCAGGCGCCGCCTGTTGCACGATTCAAGCACACGCAGAAGGCATGTCACCGTGCTGCGGGACGTGACAGCGGTGCCACGGGCAGTGTTCAGCGCTGATCGACGCTCGTGGCAACACCCTGTGGCACAGTCGTGGGAACTCGGGCTGGTTGCTTGTGCAAGGACTGTGAGCAGATGCGGCGCCCACCGGAAGTTGGTCATGGGTGTGAAGTCTGCCAGCAGCCCCTCCTTCGAGTGCGACGCATGCAGCTCATGCGTGTCGATCGCGGCGCGCCACGCGTCGCCGTCGTGCCAGACAACGCAGTGCAGCTGCGGCCCGGTGTCGGCGTAGCTGCTGGCGTGGCCCTCCAGCAGCGCCACCCGTGCCTCGAGCTCCTGCTTCTGCTTCTTCGCCTCCGGAGCACTCTGCCCGTTGCCAGAGAAGTTGGCGAGCTCCGTGATTGCGGCCGCCAGCGCGGCATCCTGCTTCTCCCTCCAGCTCTCCTGCGCAGGGGGCCAAAGTCTAGTCAGCGCGCCACGGTCTCGCTTCACGCGGTGCCCCTGACCGGGCACCATGCCCAGCTGAAGACGGTGCTCCTGGGCATCATGCCAACCCTAACCAGGCATTGCGACCCAGATATTGAGATACATCAACGGGCTAGGGACACGGGTAGCTGCTGCATCCCACCGCAGGTGGTCCCGTATACTCACGTCTCGCCCATTCGGGTCTCGCATGTGCCCGGCTGCGGCATACATGCGGCCGCTCTCCGGGATGATGGTCGTCCAGGCGCACTCTCGTGTGGCCCGAGTGGCTCTGGCCTGTCTCGAGCTGAGGATGCACAACAGGATGCAGGCAGCATGGAGGCCACACCTTGCGCCTATGCGTCATTCGCGCCTTGCACCCGCCCGGGTACAGCTCAAACACAGGCTTAGTCCCGACCCGCCACTTACCAGACGGGTTCTTCCACTGAGGATTGATGCTGAGGGTCGCCCCGTGCAGCCCCTGCAGGGTGACACCATCTGCAGCAGCCTCCACGACCTTGCTGGTGTCGACGTCCCCGCTGCCGGTTCCATCTACTATGTCCACGATCTTCGGCTTGCCTTCGCTCGTGGTCTGCAGCCAGCAACCCCACGAGTCTGCCACGTGCCTCGGGCAGCACTGAGCCAACACACAGGTAGATCGAGTGCTAGCGCACGCGAGCTCTGCATGGCATGGGCGGGCCGCAAACGAGTGTGTGGCAGTCTCGGAACGAGCTTCGCAGGGGCGGCTGCCATGCATGCGCCAGTCTGGGGCATGCTACCGTCCGAGCGATCACTCTGATAGCCTTCTGAAGTGTGACAGAGCTTCTGCTGTGCGCCCTCTGTGTGACGTGGCCGCAGGTCGCTCTGTCACGTGGCAACCGCGATGGTGCTTTCATGTGGGAGATGTGACAGCTAATGAACGAGGAGTGGCATGCTGCCATCTCTCTCAGGCCTAGTGTACAAGACCAAGGCCAAGACTGCTGAACGCCTGTGCAAGGTTTCTGCGTGCGACTGCGACAGAGCGAGTGGGCGGACAAGGTTGTGTGTGTCGAACCGGCTATGGCCAGGAAAGTGGTGCATGGCCCTTGGACCCGCCCCGTTTACACTACCAACACTGAATCGATGGCC
Source organism: Ulva armoricana (assembly GCA_032360965.1). Taxonomy (NCBI): domain Eukaryota; kingdom Viridiplantae; phylum Chlorophyta; class Ulvophyceae; order Ulvales; family Ulvaceae; genus Ulva; species Ulva armoricana. Next base: position 2,529,572 of record JAUMHO010000009.1, read on the forward strand.
GTAGTTCAAAGGTCACAGGTGGTGGGGTTGATGCCAGCGCAACGGTGGAGAGGTGGGCTCGTACTGAGAGGCCCGCTGCAGCTGGGTCAACACCGGTGTCGAAAATTGCGATCGTGCAGCCACGGCCATCATACTCTGGGTGCTTCTCCAGCAGTCGTAGGGCACCGATCTCCTCTTTTGGAATGGCGCCAGTGAAGTCGGCATCCACAACTGGCTCTAGCTCCTTGTTGGGGGTGGTCATGGCCCTCTGTGATACAGGCCGGTGCTGATCACGCTTGGCAGTTTGCCAGAGGGAGATGCCTCTCCAACGGAATGGCGATTTGACGGGCGAGCACAGGAGAGCTCTGTGGTTACGCAGTGCAGCTTGCTGGGTGCCGCACCGGGTTTTGCAGACACCGGTGTTGGCCACAGACGAGTGCTGGCGGAGAGCAAGGCCTGGATGCGCTGTGCGTGGACCACAGTGCCGGCACAGGGCGTTCATGAGGTTTCACAAGGTGGCACTGTCTGCTCCCTGCATGAGGCAGAGCCGCGTGTGCCAACAGGGCGCCTTGGGCCAAACACTGCAGTCGTCCAGCAACACAGCATTTGTGGTCAAGACATGACCTCGCGTTTGCCAGGACCAGGGGCTCCTGTCGCCCTCTGCCCATGCGTGCTGAAGACACGTACGAGCATATGCTAGCGGTGGGAGCAGAATATGGAACTGGGCTGCGGAGGAGCGGAGAGTCGTGCCTGTTCAGCGCGGGATGCAGCAGACTTGGTCAACCAAAGGCACGCGCACGTCAGTGCTGTCGATATCACGGATGGTAGTGCTGAAGAAGGACAAGCGATGTGATGCCAAGCCCAGATGTGTGCTGCACACGATGGAGCGATGCGGGAAACAGCGTTCTCCTGGTCCAATCACAACTATCGCCGATCGCAGTGCCCAGTTTGTGCAACACATGTTCAGCCTATACAAGTAACCTCTGCCTCCGACACACAGCATTGATGTTGTGGCAGAGTCTGGATCGCATGCCAAGCTCGTAGCAATGCATGGCTCAGCCAGTGTAGACGTCGCTGCGCACGCGCCAGGGGCATGCCGCTCGCACGATCCGCTAAAGCGACAGTAAGCATTTTGGTCCTCGCTTACTTCCCTTGGCCGTCAGTAGCTCGCACGGAAGCGCATTCAGGTTGCACTTCCATGGGTTTGCGCAGCACGCGTGCGAACTCCCCTGGGGAGTGTCATGAAAGCCGGTCGCCTGTATAGATGGCTCAAGCAAAAAGCCAGCTCCACTCCCCTTGCACACGAATGTTTACTAACAACGGCGTACGTGCTCCCCCGGTGCAAGTGTTCAGGACATGCAACTGTACATGCGCCCATTCATGGAGCGACAGACACAGTCCTGAGCACCAGGTACGGTAACAGGCTCCCACTCTTGCCGCTTCTTGAAAAGCAGAGCTGATGTTCAAGCCATTCCGGGGCCATCCCGATGCCGCTGTGGAGTCATCTACGCTCTTCAGTAAAGCTATGCCCACAAGCTTCATGAATTCGGCATGCAGCACGCAGATGGACAGGGTCATGTTGCCGAGGTGAAAACGATTGGGGATTCATGCGAGGTGCGTGAGCATGAGTGGTGTTATGTGTGGAAGAGCCCAAAATGCCCGGGGCTGTTGCGGTACTGCTGCGCCTCTGGCGGCCAGTTGAGGCAATCAGAGGGCCTATTGGACTGGCAGGAGCATGCACGTGGAGCAGCTGCCTATACACATGCCATCAAGTTGCTGGAACGGCTGCTGTGGCCAATGCAGGCCTCGGTTCTGCGTGATGCCAGATTGTTTTCGTTGCCATCTGCCAGATGCTGGTCGGAATCGAGTATGACACCCATGTATTGAGAGCCAGGATCGCAGGTGACACCCATTTCTTCTCACCTGCTGTGCTGCTGGTCTTCATTTATTCAATCCGTTGGACAAATCCGCGTTTTAGATGGCCCCCGCTAATCTGTGACAGTGCTCACAGCCAGTACTGTGACTGACGGAGCGACACACCGCAGAAGATGGCAATTCGTGTTGTGGCTATGTCCTCTCTCTTGCAACTTCAATCGGCCGTCCGGGGGGAAGACCGGGTGAACTGGACGCACCCATCAGTGCGTGAAGGCCACGTAGTGGCATCGAGTGATCACGGTAAGCGCACCGGGTGATCAAACACTAGGATACACGCACCAGACGGCACGAAGTCCCAGGAATGTGTCCATGGTTTTTTGCACTAGGAGACTAGCAACAAGAGCTGGCCTCACGAGCTACTCGTTTCGCGCGCTCCCGTCAGCATGCATGCTGAATACAAACGGTTCGGAATGCCAGCTCAAACAGGCGGGTGACTTGACAGATGTGTGAAGAGCATGACAGGAGCAGGGAGCGGTCGAAACGTGTTATTCACCGCCCCCGAACGCCGGTCAGATCGTAGTTTAGCATCTTTCGACCGGCCAGGCAGTGCCGTACCGGCGCCATGGGAGAGATATGAGCACCAGCCCATTCGTGTACAGCTTGATCGCACGGAATCCAGCATCTACTCGTTGTGTCGGTAGAGGCGCATGCGCTCGTGAGTCAGCCAATTCATGGCAAGCCTGGCTCCATGGTTGCCATGGTTGATGCCGGCTTGTCCCGCGTGAAATGACCAACCTCAGGCAATGGAGACCCTTCATACTACGGTACGTACTGCGTTCGTCCTCGTCGAGTGGCACCATGCCTTGCAGCTGACACGTGGTGCCATACAGGCTCGAGCAGCACTGGCATGTCCTGGTAGAAGCCACCAGCCGGCTCCGGCAGCCAGCGCAGGCCCGCACTACACAGAAGTGTGCCTATCCGCCTACACTCGACAGAGATGTAGGAGAAGGCAGAGTCTCTGGCGTGCAGAGGCTCACCACACCAGCAGCACGCCTGGACACCACTTCTCACCACAACCACGCCACCACCGCCACCCCCAACTCCAGCAGCGATGCCAGGCTCCACGCTAACCCAGAAGCCTCGCAGGCGCCCGCTGCACCAGCGCCAGTACCACCTGCACCGGCGAGCGAGCCGTCGCCGCCGCCGCCCGCACCTACCCCCCTCCCCAACGATTCCGACGCAGCCACCATCAGCCACCATCCCGGTGCCGCTCGACCAGAGCCCCGGCTGTCGCCAACTGCTGGCGAGGCGTCCACACAACCACCTGACCCCCCGACCACCCTCATGCACGCTGCCTGTCCATCCCCCGTCTCCCCAGCGCCACCCGACACGCTGCCACCCGCGGCCCCCGGCAACAGCACCTCTGCCGGGAAATCACCGGCGACTTCCTCGGACGACAGTCATGCACGATACCGGCACAGGACGTACGAGCACTACCGACCCTGGCACCCCAATCCTTCATCCACTGACAACTCGGAAGCGTTCCATATACGGACCGGGCAACTGCCCGGCCTGCTGCCTCTGAACGAGTTTGTTCTCCGCCGCACCGGAGCGTGGCTGTGGCAGAACATCCCTCTTCGCTCCCTAGACCTGTCAGATTACATGACGGCGCTCGACTCGTTCCTCCTCTACGGCCCAAAAGAGAACACAGCGGCCCTCAAGGCGCAGCTGTCCGCGCGAGAGGCCGTGTACATCTCTTTCCGCTTCTTCCAGAAGCTTCTCAACCGCGCGGGTACCTCTCATGCGCGCGCCGCCGCCGCCGCCGACGCCATGTCTCACATCCGCACCACCGTCGGCCTCAGCTGCCGCGGCCGCCACCCGTTGGAGGCAGCCGCACGCATGCGCGGCTGCTGCAGGCCGACCTCGGCGGCGGAGGACGCGGAGGCGTTGTCCGCGCTGGTGCGCGCAACGCATGACACCGGCGTGTGCCTCCACATGAGCGTGCACGGGAGGTGGTACGCTCTGCAGCGGCTGCCGGAGCCGGAGCTGCCGTGGCGCGGCATGGGGGGCGTCTCTGGCATGCCGGGCGTCATCCAGGTCGGCGAGCGCCTGCCGTCGCTCACAGCGGTGCGCCCTCCCTGCTCCACCATCAGACCGCGCAGCGCAGGCTAGTGCGGTGCCTCGCGATGGGGCAGGAACAGGCAATCCGGGTACCCCCCAGTCCGGGTGCCTGGCACATGCCATGTGCCCTCCGGCAGCGTTGCCGTACACGCATGGGGCACCCCCTGGGAGCGAGCGCATGCATGCCGCACGGCGGCGACAGACGAGCGCCCGCGCCTCCGACGCTCCGAAACTGTCACAAGCGCTAGACAGGGTTGCGGTGGCCCAGGCCGCCGCATCTGCCAGCGAGAGCCACCCCACCCCCCAAACAGGTCCACCGGGACGGTTCGCATGCATGGCGTGCATCCGCAGCCAGCGGCCGTTCTGGTTACCGCCGGGCCGAGTGCACATGCACCGGGCTCAGTGCACTGGTAATGCATTGCCGGTAATGCATTACCCCAGTTACATAATCTTGCACCTGCAGGCGATGCGGCCGGTGCTCGCGCGTCTGGAAGACCTCCTACACGCGCCCCCCCTGGCCACGCCTTCGTCATCCCCCACGGCAGCTCCCGGTGGCGACTCGGAGACCCCTCTGGCCACGCTGGACACCCACCCCACCTCTGACGTGAATGGGCCACCGCCAGCCGGACGCACTGCAGGCCCAGACCACTTCCGGGATCACGACCTGTCGCCTCTGGCCACGTTGCTGGCCGTGGCGAACCCGCGGATCGACCTGTGGCGAGGCTGCGCAGCGTCGGCGCGCGATCGCGCAGAGCTGGCACAGCACCTGTCCACGCACCGCAGCATGCGGCCCCGGCGCAGCTCGACTGCAGGCGACGTCGCCGTGCCGCCGTCGGTGGCGCACCTGCTGCCGCCGTGGCTACAGGAGCTCCACCGGCGCGTGCAGGTGCTGCCAGCTGCGCAGACGCTCGCGCTCCTCAACGCCGCCGCGCGGCAGCTGCAAGTCTCTGGCCGAGACCGCGGGGCGTTCGGCGGGGCCCCCACGGGCGAGGAGGCGCGCGTCGCGCGTGACGTGCGTGCTGTGCGTGCGGCCGCGCTCCTCAGCTGCATGCATGAGTGGTTCGAGCTGAAGGCGATGCTGCCCGACCGAGGCGCCCTGGCGGGAGCAGAGGTGCTTGAGGCCGCTGCGGTCGCGCGCTCGCTCGACGTGCACGTGTGCGAGAGCAGCCGTGTCACGTCGTACGCCACCCCTCCCCTGAAGAAGCTGATGCTAGCGGACGTCGGCCTCGACATATCCCGCCTGCGCCTTCCACCGAATCACTGGTCCTCCCAAGCACACAGGGCCCGCCATGAGGCCAAGGTTCAGTTCCGGCTGCAGCAGAGGGTCCAGGGGATGCTGCGTGCGAGCAAAGAGGCGGAGGGCCGCTTCCGGCAGATGGCGCGCCTCGCCGAAGAGGGCCCCGGCACGGAGCTGCTGTGCGCAGCCGGCTTGCACGGCAGCAACGTGGCTGCGGTGCGGCAGGGGCGCGTCGCAGGCCTGGCGTGGCTTCAGGGGCGGTACCAGGAGCACTGGTGCCGCGTGGCCCAGGTCACGGCCAACGGCATGCGGAGCGGTGGGCTCGAGGCGTCGATCGCGATGTTCCTACAGGCCGCCGCCACGCACAGCGTGCTGGATGCGGAGTGCCCGAGGGAGATGGCGCGGCTCCTCGAGCAGGTGCGGCCGCAGCTTCCACGCGACTGCCGTTACGTCGCTGCTCCACCACGGCACGCGACCTGCACTCCACCACCACACCCTCGCCTCGTGCACTGCCTGCCCCCCCCCCCCCGCCGGCCTTGACCTCTCCAGCTGCATGGCCTCCAGCCGTGGCAGTGACGGCCCCCGGCGCTGCACCGGCATGCCTGGCACTCCAGCCGCGGTCGCGGCACCGCTGCATGCATACGCGCTGGGTGCACCCGGAGCGCCCTCCGCGCAGCTCATGCATGTGCCTCCACACATGCATGTGCCTCCACACATGTATGTGCCTCCACACATGCATGTGCCTCCACACATGCATGTGCCTCCACACACAGCCACCACGCTCCCGCGCGGTCGTGCTCGTCACGGCGGTCTGCGACTGTACAGGCGCACGGCCACCGTCATCGCGATGTGCGCGTGCGTGGGGACCCTGACCCGCGGCCGGGGCGTGCAGGTGGGCTTCCACATGCAGCGACAGGGCGACCCGCACATCGGCGTGCCGCCGGCGCTGCAGGAGCCGCGCCGCCTCGTGCGCGAGGTGCCCGAGGAGGTGCTGGGAGAGCTTCTGCAGGTGCTGCAGGCCGCTGGAGAGCTGCGCATCCGGTGCGCCCCTCGTCAGACCTCCGACCGCTGCAGGCTGCTGCTGCACTGGCCCGCGGGAGCGGCTGCAGAGGTGCTCCGGTGCTCGGTTGTGTTGCCCTGGTTCCCGACACGTTTGGGGCACAGCAGCGGCGGGCTCCCGGTAGCCCCCCGAACACCACCGCTGCATTGTCCGCGTGCCCGGTGCTCCTGTAGCCATGCCATGTTTCTGCCGCACGCCACGCCGGCACGCATGTGTGCGTAGGACACCGGCGAGCGCTTGCGCCGCCGCCGATGCTCGCGGGCACCCTGTCGTTCACTGAGCAGGTGGCCGCCTTGCTGGCACCGTGCACGTGCTTCAAGGCAAGGACCCACCAGAATCGAAGGAGCAGCGGCAACCACATGTGACGCGTGGTGCAGGTGCCCGCTGCTGCAGCACGCATGCGCCCGGGTGACAGCGCGGCAGCTGCCGGAAGATTCCGGCGAGGCGGCCGAGCAGCTGGCACTGCACTTGCAGCTACTCACGGCTGTCGCGCCAGTGGCCGTGTTGGCACGTGGCGAGCTGTCCCACACCCTGGAGCATGCGGCGCACATGTTTGCCGGCCCAGATGCGGACGGCGATGCAGTGCCTGGAGGCGGCGCGAGGCGCGTGCCTCAGGGTGGCCGGGGGGGCCCGGCTGGCGGCGACAGAGGCGGGTCTGGTGGGGCTGCCGCGAGGGAGGGGCAAGAGGGGAGGGGGGAGGGGGCCAGCAGCGGGGCCGCGACGCTGCAGGCGCCAGCGGCGCTGGTGCCGGAGCAGAGCGCCGCGGCAGCGAGCAAGCTGCTGGCGGCGGCCGCGGCGGGGCTGCTAGTGCGGTCGCACAAGCAGCAGCAGCGGTGGCAGAACCCGTTGGTGGCGCGCGAGAGCATGGTCGGCACCGGCGACGAGCGGGTGGCCCTCATCACGGAGCACGCCGGCGTCGCGTCGCTGCTGGCATCGGCGGCGCGGGCGATCCTGCGGGAGAGTCATCAGGGCGCTGTGCGTCAGGGCGGGGGTGCGGAGCACGCTGGTGCAGCTGCAGCGGATGAGGTGCACGGCAGCAGCTCGGCGGGACAGCGCGCAGACCGTGGCGCAGCTGTTTCCGGAGGGGGCGCGGGCAGCGGTGAGGGGGGCGACGGGGAGGGGCTGTGGGAGAGTGGGTTTGACGGGCATGAGAGCGACGGGTCAGAGGCGGACGGCGAGGAGATTCGAGAGTACACGCGTGTCGACGGCGACGCAGCGCCGGGGTCCGACCAGCACAAGCAGCGCGTGCATGCGCTGCTCGTGGAGTTTGGGGCCTCCGCGGCGGCGGCGCTGTCGGTCGTGCGGGATTTCCCGAACGACGTGCTGCGGGACTTTGCAGACGTCATCGGGCCGGCGCTGGAGGCCGCAGAGCACGCCGGGAGGCTGCAGCCTGTTCAGCTTCCGCACGGCGCGGCGCGGAAACGCGGCCGAAGACTGAGGTCGGCGCCGGCACGTGACCTGGCCGCCGCGGCAGAGGAGGAAGGCCTCCGAATGACACAGCTGAAGGTCGCCCCGGGCGTGGGGGTCGGCGACGCCGTCGCTCAGCGCGTTGCGGCCGTCCTGGAGCCCGTCGGCGGCACCGCGCCGCGCCCGCCGCCAGGCAGCGCGGCAGAGGCGGTGAGCGAATGGGCTCGGGCTTCCGACTGCCCGGCAGCGCTGTTTGTGGTGCTGGGGGAGGGCGGGGACCTGGTGAGCAACTGCGCTCGGCCGGGGCCGACGCCGGGCCTGCGACTGCTGCAGCATCAGATGCACGAGGCCGGGTCCCCCACAGCCGGGCTGCCGTGCGTGGTGCTAGACGCCCGCAGCTGGCGCAGGCTGCCGGCGGACCTGCGCGGGGACGGGCTGCGCGCCGCGGTGAAGACCGTGTTTGCCAGGCAGGAGCAGTACCGGAAGACGGAGGCCCTTCCACCTTGGTTCACACCGGTGCGATCCCCCGCTGCCTGGGCCTGCCACCAGTGGACGGGGCATGCGGGCGTGATGCATCCTCTGCATGCATGTGCGTGCACGGCGTTCGCTGCGTGTGCCTGTCGGGCCGCCGGCGCATGCGAGTGCTTCCGTGCTGGACACTGGCACTGCTGGGACGACGGTGATGCTTGCCGCGTGTCAACATGCACATACCACCCACAGGAGCGTCTGTCACGGTTTTCCACTGAACATCGAGGACAGTAGTGGCCGGACCGTGCCTGCATGGTGTCCACAAGCGCTAGATGCAGCGTCTACGGCCGACCTGACGGGATTCAAGCCCATGCACTTGACATGGCACGCCGCAAGTGCTGCACAGGGTTAGTGAGCGGCTGCCCGGGAGCAGTTTCGCTGCTTGCGGTGTTTGAGTGGCTGCTTGCGGTCACTCTGTGTGTAAGGCACACTCTCAGGGCGCGCGCCTGGAGGACGTTGGGTTGACATCTCCCGGGGTGCAGGTGCAGAGCTGGGAGCTGGTGGGACCCCGTACAACAGAAAAGACCGAGAGCAGTTTCCACATGAGCTCGCGAGCGGAGATGTATTAGGCCGAACGACATGGCCTGAGGTAGTGGCGTGATGGCCTGCGTTTACGATTAGATGCCAGTGAGGCTCGTGCCGATGCAGCAACCATGTGGACCGCGTTGTGTAAGCCAGTTGCCATTGTGGCCTTGGGGTGGCAGTGCCTGTGGCGCGCGTGTGCTTCTGCTGGGCAGCTCGGTCCCGGTGGCGTCTCCCAGGAATGATTCAGGGCTGCCTGTTGTGTTGCAACACTGTACCCTCTTGCACCTGCTCTGTCCAGCCTGCCAAGAAACACTGTGCCCTCTTGCACCTGCTCCGCGGTTCCCTGATGCAATTGCCAGCTGAGTGCTAGGACCTGCCCAGTGGGACCGGTCGGGTCTTTATCCTCGGTGTGCATATCGTACGCTCATATGGGCAATTGTCAGCGCGCTGCACTGAGCGCGCTGGCCTGAGCTTCGTCAAGGCGTATTCGTCATGAGCTTGAATGCTCCTGACTGGGTCCGTATGAGCGTATGGTGTCGTCACGAAGAAACTGGCTTGCAACATCTGATGCCGACACGACACTGTTTTCGTTCGTACTGCTTGCACCAAGAGGGTGCATGTCGTCTGCGAGGGTCACACCATTGGCCGACCGCATTCATCGGATACCGTTTTGCACCTTTCGGAGAGCCCTTCGGATCTCCATGTGCTGCCACGACACGCTATCTCCGATGAGCACAAGTCAAGGAGGGTATGGCGGATGCGAAACAGCACTTACACTTCACATGGCACTCAACATAGCCATCCAATACACACAGATCTAATGTATAGTCACGATTCACCGTCCAGTGGTGCTGAGGAACAACGACTCCCCAACGCACATGGCGCTAGCGGCCCGACTCTTCATGGTGGCGGCAGCCTTGTGACTGGGTCGCCGCGAGACTCTGAACTCTAAGGCTTGGAACACACGGGGCCACACCGCACGCCAGCAGCCAAGACACGGAACTCTCCTGAGTGCAGCCGGTGGCTCTGTACAGCCGTCAGGTCACCACACTTATTCCCCGGCATGCGATAGCCCTGCGGAGCATGGCCTTCACACGTCCCCTCCGTTGTGGCGGTCTTGGAGAACTCCGTTGTGGCGGTCTTGCTTGAGCCTGGACAGACCCACCGCATCAGCACCACCGCAGCCAAGGCAGCGGCCACGACACAGCATGCACGCAGAACGTTAGCACAGGCAACAGGGAGAGGTTCCCGGTTCACAGCAGGTCATCATGCATGCAAACACACTCATGGCAGGGGCGTGGCGGCCCACCTCCTCTGGCGTGCGCCGGGGCAGTACTGAGGCCGATGCCTCTGCCGCCGCATCATGCGCCTCCCGGGCCGCTCGTCGGAGACACAAGGCACGCCGCAGCCGCCGCAGCATGCCGTTCGATCGCGTCGGAGCCGCCACCGCGTCCGGTGCCACCTCCGCCGGGTTGCTGTCCTTGCGCACGTCGGCAGCCAGGCGGAGCTTCACCGTGGCCGGCGCAGCGATGCAAGGCGCTGGGGAGGCGTAGCAGAACGTGGCTACCTCCCCCGGGCAGCTGCCGATCAGTCGGCCGCTTTCCACGGCGCCGCCGCCGCCGCTCCAGACACCGGTGGCGCACGTGCTGACGCGGCGCGGCATGGGCCGCTGCGCCGCCAGTAGCGCAGCAGCGGCTTTAAGAAGATCGTCGAGAGCCTGGGCCTGCACGGCCGCCCCGTCAGCACACACGCACAGGCAACAGAAGAGTCCATGCATGAGGGGGGTCGTCTCACCTGCCGTGCGCGGTCATCGCCGATGTAGCCGCCGAACGTCACCTGCGGCGGCACGCAGTCTGCGTTGGCGCCGCTCGAGGGCGGCCACCGGCCACAGTCACCGCGGTGCGGCGAGGCTGACGAGCAGCTGCTGGATGCGGCGCTGCTGTTGCGCGAGGAGCAGGCCGGTGAATCGTGCATCTGACCAGTGGATCCGTTCACCGCGGCAGTCGGCAAGCTGCGCGGCTCAGGGAAGTAACCATCCCCCCTGCCGCTCCCGCACTGCGGCGAGGCCGACGCGCCACAGGTGGACGCGGCGGTGCGTGGCGTCGGGGGTGGGGCGTCGTCCGACGCCTGGCAATCGGACTCGGTGGACGGCGGGCTGCGTGGCGTCGGGGGTGGGGCGTCGTCCGACGCCTGGCAATCGGACTCGGTGGACGGCGGGCTGCGTGGCGTCGGGGGTGGGGCGTCGTCCGACGCCTGGCAATCGGACTCGGTGGACGGCGTGCTGCGTGGCGTCGGGGGTGTGTCTTTCGAATCCCACACGCCGCCCCCGCTGCCCTCTGGTGCAAGCTGCAGCACCGGGTGCCCGTTCACAGGCTGCGCAGCACCGCTTCCCATGCCAAACGCAGCCTCGGCATCAACTGGCCAGGAGGTGAGCGGACCAGGGTCTGCACCGCACCCCACGGCGGCATGCCCGCCGCCCGCGCTGCACAGCTCAAAGCCGCAGTCCGCCGGGACCGGTGTCTGCGGCTCGTTCGATGGCGGCCACACGGGCGTCGTGCATGGGGCGCATGCGTGCAGAGAGGCCCCGACGGCTACCGACCCCCACGGCGCCCACCCCGCCTCCACAGCGTCAGGGGGCCCAGGCGAGGCTAGCGGCCGCGCCAGACCTCCGGCGCCGTACTCCGGCCAGGAGCATGGGCCGCATGCATCGGGTGCCACGCGCCGCCAGCCCACCGCCCAGTCGAGACTGCGCAGCATGCCAGCAAACACGCTGCCCGGCACCACCTGCAGGGCACTGCCCCAACACTCCACAAACATCAGCGGCAGCATCGCCGCGATCAGCGCCGCCACCGCCTCAATGTCAATACCCACGGGGCGATCCTCGTCGATCCGTTCGTCGTGAACGGCTGCCAGACCACGCGTACTGTTTGGGACGTGTTTTACCGACGCCTCGAATCCGGGGGGACTGGTGTCGATGAAGCCCTTGAGGATTGGAAGAAGCGCGCGAGCGAAGGGGTGGTGGTTACCAAGATCGCGCAGGTCGGGCGCGATGGCGAGACACTCCTTGAGGCAATTACTCGGTACACGAATAGTCAGAACGCAGTTAAAGAAAAGGACTTTCTCGCGCTTACTTCCGACTTCAGGACGTGGGCTCGGGAGATGGAGGACCAGTACGGAATCTTCATGGAGATTCAGCGGGGCGCGTGGGACTCGCGCCTGGCCCTTCA
>JAUMHO010000009.1:2541630-2593994 GCA_032360965.1 Ulva armoricana
GTCATTGCTGCCACCGGTGCTGACTTTGGCTCCATCGAGGGCTGCGAGACGATTGACAAGGCTTACGGCAATGCGGCCGGCTCCACGAAGGGCTCCGAAGCTGAGGCTCATGCAGATGAGTTCTTCCCCAGCGTTAAACATTAGAGTGCCTTAGGCACGTGGCCCCACTGTACTTGTACAAGGTGCAGTGGGGTGGGGGGGTATAGTCTGTAGCTTGGAATGATGGTATTGCTTTCGGTGATCGAGTCGGACTGAGAAGGGTTCCATTTAATTCATTTCATCACCACGTTCTACTCCTGCCTGCTCACGCACGGTTGCCTTACCACTCTCACTTGCAAATGCCTCACCTGCCCGCCTTCACTCACATGTCCCGCTGCCCCCTCCATCGCTTCACTGTCTGTGCCACACCCGACTCACACACGAGTCTGCTTGCTCATCGTACAAACTTGCCTCCCCACACTTGCGCATTCTGCATCACTGGCACACTCAGCCGGTGCTGCATTCACCAACACTTCCGTTTCACACATCACAACCACGGTGCTCCTCATTTAGGCTTTCCTCCAATCGCGAGGCCATAATGTGATGGTATGTGGCGTGGAGTGCAGACCACAGTCAAGTGCAGGCCTGATGTGTATCAGCAACACTCAAATGCATGACGTGACAGCCACTTCATTGGTGCATCAACAAAGCAGCTTTTTCTCGGTAAGGCTCGGCTCTTTGCAACCTAAAAGCAGGGAGCACCTCCCCATGCGCCTGTGACATCTGCTCCAATGGCTGAAACATCAGCTCACCAGAGGCCTGCATTGCTTGCTTCTGCCATAACCCGGTTCCAAATTGTCCTATTTAAGCCTCCCTTTACTTCACAGGTTCATGCAGATTGAATATCACACACTAAATTGCTTTTCCGAGCCGGTTGCGTCCATTTCACGTGGGGACTCTTGGACTGTCTGTTGAGCTCAATAGAAGCTAAGAGACATTTTCGCTGGTTCCCAGTCATGACAGGCAGACAGCTGGCCAGTTCACGCATTTAAATGGGGTGGATCGCAACTGAAGTGCAAAAAGGTTATTCCTGGGGAGGCACATATCCTGCTCTCGTCAGCGTATTCGGCGCCTTAGTCAAGACCAGTGACTCTCAAGCACATGCACAAGCTTTTCCATGTCCTCTGCGACGAATTCTGAATGTCAAGCAAATGCAAAGTACCCCGATCGCGACGCTCGAGCAACATGGCCACAGGTACACAAGAGTTTGTCGCACGACATTGCTCCGCAGAGCTCGGGCGCGCAGTTGACAAGTTGTGACATGTGTACACCCTTAAAATTTTGGTACGAGCGCTACACGCTTTCGTGTGCAACAGTGCCGTCATCGCTGCTGATTTCCATGCCCTGGGTGTAGACAACAATCAACACCATGGATCCCGAGCTGCGCAAGCGGCTCTTTGCCGGCGTCTCGCTCCTCTTTATTTTTATCCAGTATGCTTCTGTGCCTTCTGTGCCTATGATGACATATTGCCCATCCAGCTACCGGTCTCGAGACGATTGAGAGGGGTTCTGCATAGGCCTAATATCAACGTTGCCCTCTACGCCTGCCGCACGCGATTCTGATTACGAGTAACGGCCTTGACCATGCAAATGTGTAGATTCCCCTTTGCGGAGCTGCCGGCCCCGGCTAGCCTTAGCGCCGAAGGAAGCCAAGGCAAGGTACCGCTGTCCATTCTCCAGGTTGCCGTGGCGTCGTTCGTGGAAGGCAAGCGCGTTCCTCCGTCAATACTGAAGGCAGCATTAGTCCCAGGTTAGCTTCCTTTCTATTTTTATGAATCAACGGCCATAGATTAGCTCATTGCGTGTGCAATTGAGTTTTGTCCTTGACCTCGTGTCATCATGCACCACGGCGCTCCATCCTCTGGACAGAAGCGCTCGTACCAACTAGCTGGTGACCGTGTCAGCCGTTAGAATCGTTTGTCGTTTAATCCCACAGCAATTCGTGAGCACGTCGCCCGACATACAGGCCTTGTTGTTCATGATACATGGAGGGCCATGGATTGCAAGATGGGTAGCGAAGTAGCGTGCAATGAGCCAGTAGCTATGGACCACTATGATGATCTGTTTTCATTGAAGTATCCCCTTTGCGATCCCAAAGCAATACGGAAAGTCATCAAGACGAACTTTGAAGGGAATTCTGAGCTCATCACGGTGCGTCTGTTCTCATGCACTATGCTCCCATTGCTTCTGAGATCGCCCGAGTTCATCACTTCAAGTTCTTTCCTCCAGCCGATATGGCTGCCAGGTATCATCTGGATGCCGGCCAGTCCCAGTTCTGGCTGCTGGTCGCTCGTTTCTGGCAGCTGGCCAGTATGATAAATATGTACGTGTGTGCACAGGCTAGCATACGCTCGAACATCATGAACTTCTTTTGAGACATACGCTGCTATCAACGCAGTGGTCAGCATGTACTTGCTTGGGACATTTGCGTAGACGTCAGTGCAGAGTCAATCGAACACAGATTGCTCTCTTACTGCGTGTCCAAAGGGACAGTGCATAGAATGTATAAGTCTGACAACTGCCTCCGCGTTGCAATACAGGCTGGGGCTACACTAGTGCTCGGAGCAGCGTTGATGTCCGTCATCTATCCAATAAAATTTGGCTTTTTTGGACTGATGATGATTCTATATGCGATGGTCAAGTCGAGCGTGATGCCCTTCATCCCAGGCCTGATGTTCATTCCAGTCTTTGCCATTGCCACAGACGTTGGATCCATGTTCCGGAGAAACCCACGAGCAGTCGCAGCCCGAGGAATTCCACCAGCAGAAGATAGGCAAGTCAGAGCTAAGGAGAGCTAGCTCCTGAGTCAAGCAACCTGGCGTGTTCATGCCCGCCCAGGCAGACATCGGCTGTGGGAAATCTGCTGACGATTGCCGAGGCAGATCCACCAAGTAGCAGGTTGGGCAGGCTGCATGCATTTGCATCGGTCCTTTTTTAACCCGAACACGTGGCCATCTCGGTCTAGCATAAGCTGAAACATGCTATACCTCGGACTGAGTGCTGAGCGTTGTCGATTCGAGACATCGCTGGAGACTGGGTGCGTGCATGCTTGTATGTAGGTCCCACAATGTCTCAGATCGGCGCTTCAGGGACAGCTTTGCACCGCCTTGGTGCCTCAATCCGTGTGGGCAGTTTTGGAAAGCATCGGATGTATTGCTTTGCGATCCCAGACAGCTCCGCATCCTTTGGAACATCTGGTGCGACATGCGTTCATTTCAAGTGACTGTGGGGCGTGCGTCTATTCAAAGTGATCTTCAGATCTGGGTATGGGTAGATTGATATTGATGATGTGTGCGTGGAAGAACAGCCCGATGCGTATGAAATTGGTTTTCTGTTACAGAGGCCGTTATGCTCTCTTGCTACTTGAGTTTAGAACGTACGAGTAGGACTCGACCGATGGGGGGTGTATGGCGACTATCATACCATGCACCGTTACTGTGCTTATGCTGAGGATACCCTGATGTCTGCCAGTGAGGGAAGTGGGAGGCTGCACAATCAGTCGGTTGTGGCGAACTCGGGTGTGATGTAGATGCATTTAAAATTTTTTCCTGGGACTCACAGCCCCTTCATCTGCCCGTACCTGGCCGGTTGACGCTGTGCTGCCCACGTTTGAGGTCCACTCAACATAATTTCGCATCCGTCGATGCCTAGCCACTACTACAGAAGTAAAAAATGATTTGAATACAGCCGGTCCAGCCAGTGGAGTGGCTGCAACCGCCTACCACAGAGCTCGATGTAGGCGATGAACGAAGATCCCTTGCGCTGCACACCTGTGAGTGCATTATTGGGCGCCGATGCACCGCAGAATACCAAACTGGCCCTAGGACCTACATGTGGCAGCAAAATGTTTTAGAGTGGTATTTCTGGTGTTCACCTTTGAGTGCACTGTTTGGCCCTCGGGCAACTGCGATGGGCGCAACAGCGAGTTCACATGAGCGTGGGAATATCAGCCGTTGTTTCGGACCAGCGCACGAGCTAAATACGTATATATGTAACGTGCTGCTGCATCAGGTCTTCATGGGCCAGCCAGCCATCGCCAAGGTTCATGGACAAGCAATGTCATATCAAGCATGCATGATAGCCGAGCACAGCAGAGAACACTCCAGGAAATGAAAGCCCAGCTGGCGTTCGAGAACGGTAACAAATTGGTAAGAAACGCAGTGTGTACATTGTCAATGGCCGTGCGACGCCTGCTTCCCAGATTCAACATTCCGATCACCAAGAACACTGAGGTGCCAGCAGCTGTCGCCGTGAAAAGTTATTTGTTGACATTCTGCATATATGTATATCCTTGCACTTGATCTGTGGGGCCTGTTGCTTTCTGCTGATCGGCTTGCATGCCTGTCGAGTAGTACGTAGTCCTTCATCTGTCTTCATTTGCACATCCCGCTGTGATGCCTTCGAGCCGTAACGCAGGAGCTCATCGCAATGCTAGCAGCAGGGCCCAGATGTCATCTGCGGCAACGGCAGCGTTCAACGAGGAACAAATCGCGGAAGCATTCTTGGAGAGGTTGAAGGTCGGTGTTCCTGCGACAGTGGCAATCACAGCGCCATTCCCACCGCAAATCCTGCACTATTGCATCACGTTGTGTGCGTTGATGTGAACGCCGATATGGTTCACGTTTGATCATTCGAGGTGTGACCAAGTACCAGGGCTCGTCGGTTACGCAGTTCAGGCCTCACGTCAGTTGATACTCTGCAGATCACCGCGGAGAACGATGAGGTCGCCATTGGCCTTATTTCCCGGTTTACTGGGCACATCAGGGCGATGCAAGAGGGACGACGACAAGCTCCTCTTACGAAGCTCATTGTCGCAAACGTGCTCATTGATGAAGAGCCCACCATGGTCGAAGAATACATGGAGCTCTATGATAAGTGTTCTCATACGTTTGCCTGGGCGGGTAAAGTGTCGCCCGCGCCCGAGGACTTGGCAATGCTGACACCAACCCAGGCGGGCAATGAAGCCCAACTAGATGCCCACCCCAGCGGCACAGACGTGCCCAGCCCACTGCAGGCGTCCGTGTCAGGTATAGCAGACATCTCCTCAGCTGCTGAGGCTCAGGACGTTGGAACTGTCAGCGGCTCTGCCTCTGCACGGCGTGCCAACCGTCCCAGCAGCTCCATCCGCAACCGCAGACAGCCTACCCACGGCAAGCGAGAGTGGATTGCCATGGCCAAGCGCCTCGTCCCAGAAGGACGCGGATCGTATGCGCTGTGGTTCACAGTCGGCAACATTGCTGTCATCATCTCGGTGTTTGCCTATATGGCTGGCGACTATGCGATGTGGGTGAAGAAGAACCGCAGCTCCTTCCTCGCAGACGAGTCCATCCCAGCCAATACAGACACCGACGCAGAGGTGTGGCGACATGCGGTCGCACTTGCCTTCATGGCCAACCTGCGCTCCTGTCATTTATGCTCCGATGGCGATCGTGAGCACCTCCAGTCCGCCTCAGGCCAGGTTGACGTCCTGTGCACCCAAGCTTCGGGCTGATGTCATCTGTTCGTCCAGCTTGCATTTTAGGTGCTCACCCCATGAATAAGCCGCGACAATTCGAAACAGCGTCCACCTGCAGGATCTGCTGCTAGATGCAGCACGAGTACCACAGTTCCTCAAGAGCTGGCTGAGCTGGACAGCGACGTGGCAGACGTTCTCCTTCGAGTTTCTGAAAGACTGGGGCGGCCGCTGGGCGCCGGCGCTGGAGCGGGGCAATGATGGCAACGGCGCCTGGTGGCTGTGGGTGACCTCCATCTACATCCACCAGAACTTGCAGCACATCATCAGCAACCTGCTGCTCTTCATTGCCATGTCCGTGCACCTGGAGCTCAACTACGGCTGGTGGCGACTCCTCCTAGTCTGGGTCACCTCCGGTGCGCCCCTCTGGCCACCCCTCATGCCCGGCCCTGCGTCGCATGCCCTGCCGCAGCACCTCAGTTGCCTCCCTCCCCAGCAACCCCATCCGCTACCGTATCTTCCATGCACGTTCACTCCCCTCAGACGTGGGGTGATCATAGTTGCATGGTGGCTCGCGCAGCATGCCTGAGCTCTCCTGCATGGCAACAAACCCACTGCGCCACCACTTCCCAGCGTCCTACCGCAGCGCGCGCGGCCCCCTCCACCGCCACATGAGCGGGCGCTCCGTCTGAACCAGATTGTGGGCGTCAGCCTTGCAGCGCACGGGAGCCCGCCTCAGGCGGAGCCGCAGCGCCTGCGGCGTCACCGCAGCTCTTTGTGCGCAGGCATCGGCGCCAACCTCGTCAGTGCGACGTTTGAGAAGACATGCACACTTCTCGTCGGCGCCTCGGGTGCGGTGTTTGGCTTCATGGGCCTGTTTGTCGCCGACCTCGTCATCAACTTTGAGAGCATCTCGTGGCCGTTCCTCCGAGTGCTGATCATCCTCCTCTTCGTCGTCTTTTTCGTCGCCAACGCCATCATCGACAGCTCTCCGCAGCGCGTCAGCCACGCCAGCCACATCGGCGGCCTCGTCTGCGGCCTCTTCCCGTCGCTGCTGTTTCTGCCCAACCTGCGCAACAAGCGGCTCAAGGCGCTGCAGCGTCAGATCAACGAGGGCGCAGGGCCTGCTGAGGGCGCCACGACCAAGTGCGACCACCATACACGCGTGACAGCTGCTCTTTGAAGGGGCAGCTGGCAGTGGCAGTGTGCCACTATGCCGCGGCGTGCATTCGGACCTCCGAAACCCTGCAACACATGAAGTGCACGCCGCATGCCTGCTCCTACGCTACCACATCCTCTCACAGCTGCTGTTCTCACGACCTCCTTCAGCAGTGGCATTGGTGCTGGCCGCTGGGCTGCCTGGTTCAGCCGGTGGTTCGTGAGGCACCGACCGAGTGCCCCTCGAGCACCTGAATGGCCCCCTGCACGTGCCACCGTACGGCTGCATGACCAGCAGTGCTTTCACACAGGCTCGAGCCGACGCAGGCCTTTGAAAGAGTGGATGCCGCTGGGGCAGTGGGTGACAGGAGACTACCAGTCCAGCGTTCAAAGCTGGCCCTGGCTCCAGTCGTGCAATCAGTACAGGAGTGCCACCTGATTGACTGCAAGAGCGTTGATGCAATTGGAGGGCACGTGTGCTGAGACAAGAGACAAGAGGGGGTGTGGCATGCAGTACACGGCGAAACATCCAGGACGAGCTCGAGCGGGAGCTCCGGGCGAGCTTCTGGACCCGCAACTTCCTCATCAACCCGCTACTGGTACTCGCGTGCATCGTCATCGTCGTCATCTACATCATCCTGCCCATCTACCTCTACCGGGAGCGCCTGTCTGGCGTGTGCTGCCAGCCGGACGAGGGCACCTCGCTCGGCTGCGACTCTCTGTTGGACGATGGGTTGGTGCCGGCGCCCGATGAGGACACGCCTCGCGGTCGACCGACGCGGAGGCTGCTGCAGAGTGGAGAGGCCTGGGAGGATCCCTGGGCTGACTGGGTCGTCCGTGGTTGAGGCGGCTGCCGTGTTGCAGTGAACAGCCGGCCCGCGCCCGGATGAGACGATGTGCCGGCGCCGGGCCATGTTCATAACGGGGGGGTGTACAGTAGGACCGCCGGCCGGGTTCAGAGGGCCGAGCGGGTCCTGCGATTTGCTGATCTGCTTCGGCGCGTGTTCTGCTGGGGCTGCCCACTTCCGGTCGAGCCTGTGTACGCTCTCAGGCGCGAGCACCTGCTGGCGCTCGGGGCTGGAGAGGACGGCGGCTGACCAGGGTTGACGTGGGCGCTCCAGCAGCTGCTGCGGTGTGCATAGAGTGTATGGTGCCATCGGGGAGGACCACCTGTATTTCCTGTACCTGGACCTGGGGCGGCGTTTTCCCCGCCCATCCCCTCCTCCAGGTGCTCAACTTGGCCTGAGCGGCTGGGGTCACAGCCACGTGACCGGCGTTTGTCTACGTGGGCACTGACTGGTGTTCTGCCCGCGGACTCTGCCCAAGTGTGACGATGGGTTCACCGGCCAACCAACATGTAGCGCGAGATATTGCGGGACACCCATTCCACATGCACGCTTGGTTCGAGTTGGTTCGTGTGCATGACCTACCCAGCGTTGCCGAGTAATGAAACCTCACGTGCACGGTTGTGCCACCCACATAGATGTTGTCGCCTTGCATTGTGCTTCGCCTGCCCCAGGTCCGCGGAAGCAACGCAGCGTTGTGCGGTCGCCCATACCCTTGCTTCGCTTGAAGATATATTACACCATTTCCTCATTGTCGGTTGGAGTAGAGCCCAGTTTCATTGTTCCTACCAGCAAAGCGACACTTTCTGTTGCGAAATGTGCGCAGACGACCCGGCAAACAAGCCGAACCTCTTGCGGAATGCCATCCACATGGATGTTCTCAGGCAACATGAGCGGTTAATAGCGCTCCCACCAGTTGAAAGTGTCCTATGTGTGTCACCAGTGTCATTCAGGTGTGATCATGGCCTCGGCAGCGTTGCTGGTGTCGTTTACTTGAGCGCGAGTGTCTCCACCGTGGACACACCTGCGTCAGACCCGTAGCGTTTACTGTACAGATACGTGCGCCAAGACCATGCAAAATTTGAAACATTGCACGAAGGTGTGTTGTCAAGCCGCACCATCGTCGGGGCAACGGGTCTCTGTGAGGCTGCCACATGCAAGTTCATGCCCTCATGGCCTTCGTTCATGGTACGCTGTCGCTAGGCTGTCACCTCCAAGACCTGCTCCCGGCGTAGATCGCATCCGATATCAAGGCGACTGCCGTCGAGTCATAGCAACACAACCTGCGTAAAGGCCCAGAATCAGTACAGGACAGGGATGCCATCATACCGAAACACATCAAACGAGCATGCACACGTTCGCTGGAGCCACGTCGAACTCTTTGGGCCAGTTGTGTCCCTGCATCTCTGCCCCAAGCGCGCATCTAGCTGGACAGAAGCTGCTGTGCAGGCATGTAGATTGCACACGAGTCAACGCACCTCCCCAACTGCTCGTTTCTGATGGCACGTCGACCTCTCTGTCACCCACCCTTGTGCTACACATCTGCAGGTTAATCATGATGCAGCCAGAGAAGCAGCGAAGCGCCTCCAGACGCTCAACGAGTCGTGCTTCATTGCAACTCCTGAACAGACAGCAGTTGCGATCAAGGTGAACGACAAGGCCATGCAACGATACAACAGGAACAAGCTCCGCCCCTTCCAGGCAGCTATGCAGCGCCGTACTCAGCCCTCGCCTGCAGTCAGGCCCGCTGCAGTCGATGTACAGCCAGCTGGTGCATGCACTCCCAGCTCACAGCCTCCTACAGATGCCACTGCTGCATCTCACAGTGCAAAGGCACCACCAACCCAGTGTGACCCCAACACAGCGCATTCTTCACAGCACAGTGCATCCCCAGCAGTAGTGGGTGTGAGCACAGCGGGCGCACAAGCGCCCGCGGCCAGAGAAACAGGTGCAGCGTCAGCGCCATCATCTCCCGCAGCACGCAACGACGTGCTGATGTATGACAGTACTGGGTCGTCTGATTGTGCTCAAGAGGACCTCCAGGAGCTCCACAGGCGCGGCCTGGATCCTGGCCTCCTTGGACAGCAGCTGCAGGTGCGCACGTGTGCATGTCACAGCAGCGTGCATGGCACAGCAGCTGCAGGTGTGCTGCTGTGCGATGGCCATGGGCACAGCAGCTTCGAATCGCGGTGACGATGCGCCCACCTTCCACCTCCCCTGCTTGTCTCTCCTGCCCTGGCCGCCCGTGGGCTGCAAGAACCTGCCCCTGTGTGCATGCATGCCTGATGTGGCGGCGTAGGCTGTGGTGGCAGATGGGCATCACCATTACATGTTGACATGCTGTTTGGCTGTCCCCTGTGGACTTTTGGTCACGGCTACGGCTGCTCGCCACCACTGCCCGCGTGACCTTGCCAATCGCAGCGGCTACAGGCCTCTGGAGGATCCCAGATGGAGAGGCTTGGTGCTGGAAGCTACGTTCAGACGGGCCCTGCGGTGTGGTGGCGTGTGCGGCTGCATGACGGTGCGCTGTCCCCGCTGCCCGGCGAACCCAGAGCTGCGTGCAGGTCAGCCTTGCGAGCGTCACTGGGCCGGGCAACCGGCGGACGCTCGTTTGCTCCCTCACCGAGGTAACCGTGTGCTCCCTCACCGAGGTCCCTTCCCAGGCCGCCACGCCGGCACCGCCGAGTCCGCAGCAGAACGAGTGGCTGCAAGGCGTCCCCGCAATCGCGCAGGCAGCCTCCAAGGCCAGCTGCTGCAGCTCCGCCAAACGCAGGGGCAAGTCCAAGAAGCAGTCCAAGTCTGGCGCCCTGCGCAGCGGCCGGCACACGGCGCAGAGCACCGTGTCAGGCGGCCCGTCAGACACAGAGGGCAGCCGGGAGGCCAGTGGAGGCCACCACGGCCACGAGGCCTGCGGGCCTGCACAGCGCCGGGATGGAGTGCAAGACTCTGGCAGCGACTGCAGGGCCCCATGGGCAGCTCCGCTGGGGGGCCCGGCAGCGGCCCGTGCTCCTGTAGCCGTCCCCGCCACAGAAATCCCCGCTGCGCAGGCGTCTGCTGACAGCATCCAAGGTAGGGCGGCCCGAGCCCTCGCAGGTGCCGCGTGCGCTCGCAGTGTAACACTGCCCCAGCCTGCTGCTACTGCAACCGTGTCACTCACAGTGCGTGACATGGCTGGATTCAGCCGCGGAGCATGAGTCGGCGTGCCTGGCGGCATCGTGCGATGATCAAACCCGGTGCCGTTCACTGTGCCGATCACTGCTCGTGCACCGGTGATGCAGCCCTGCGCCCGTTCTGGCACGGCGGCAGGCCGCGACGGCCACTCTCTGCACTGCACTCGGTGTCCCCTGTGCTGCTGACTCGAGCCCAGAGGCCGGCGGAGACGCCGCGCCATGAGGTTGCAGCGCATCAACTGCGTGACGCTGCATCATGAGTTGCAGTTCACGCGTTGCAGCGCATCAACACGGCCTCTGCTGCTGCAGGTCTCGCGGCTGTGGAGCCGGTGGCGGCGGTCCCGCATGCCGAGCTCGCGCAGCTGGGGATGCAGCCATGGAGGGTTCCGTGCACCATGGCGAGAGCGTTCGGCCGCACGAGCGAGGTGATGCTCCGGAAGATGTGGGGCCAGGAGCAGGAGGCGGCCGCGCTGCTCGAGGTCCTGCACATCTTCTCAGGTGCTGTTCGCATCCGTGCACGCCGCCGCCGTGGCCGCGGCGCGCCCGTGCCGGGACTCTGCCATGCGTTGCACATTGGCTGAAGGCGTGCTCGATCATCAGAGGTGGACCGTGTCGGTCGGCGTTGAGGTACGTCAGAACGCAGCGCAGCGGCCCGCCTGGGTACCGCGCTCTGCAGCACTTGCGGCACGACAGAGGCGCCTCCAGAAGCACTGCCTGCCACGGCCACCGGCGCCGCGGACTGGTCGTGCCACCCTGAGCGGCCTGTTGCACCAGAGCATGCCACCAGGCACAAGCCGCGCTTGCCAACCTGAAACGAGGGACAGCAACTCAAGCTGCAGTGTCGCCGGCACCTGGGGTCACACTCAGAGGAGCACGTGTAGGCAGCACTCTGCACGAGGTCGGCTTGTGCATGCTGGACAAGGCTGCGGTGCCAGCCGACTGGCACGTCCCCGTGGAGCAGCTGCCGCCCATCGGCAGCAGCCCAGACGGCCTCATCTACCATCCCGTCCCCGCAGAACCGACCGCAGCGACCCTCCGCAGCGACGGCTCCCCCACCGGGGGATGCAGCCACCCCGCAGCCGCGGCGCCGGCCCCGGGTAGCGCCTGCGCCGACCGCGGCGGTGCCGGTAGCGGCCCCGCAGGGCGTGTCAAGGAGGTGGCCAGGGCAGCGGCGCAGCGGCAGCGGCAGACGCTCGGCAGCGGCCGGAGGTGGCGGCCCGAGGCGTCCGAGGCGATCGCGCTGCCAGGGTTCTGGGAGGTGGTGGAGGTGAAGAACCACTGCCCCTTCAAGGTGCGCCCGCCACAGCACGCTTGTGGGACCCGGACGGTCGGCTCTCACACAGACCGTGGTCCTGAGATCGGGGTGAGCTGGCTTGCTGCAGCAGCGGCTGGGATGCCCCTGTGTGGCACGGGAGTGGTTGCAGGGGCCTGATCTGCGCGACCGTGCGGCTCGGGGATGCGCCGGCAGGGACTGATCACCGGCGGTCCGTGCAGGAGGTGACGGGGAAGGGGCGGAGGCGGTGGGTGTGCTGCGACACGGGGCCGCGGACGGCGGTGCCGGAGCAGTACGTGTCGCAGCTGCAGCTCGAGATGCTGAGCACCGGCCTGCAGTCCGCGCTGCTCGTAAGCCGCTCCGCGACGCGCGGCACGCACGTCTTCCGCATGTGGCGCAGCGACCGGTACTGTGCGCTGCTGCTGCGGCTCGCTGCGGCGTTCCACCAGAGCTTTGGCCGCCGCGGCTGCCGCGGCCCGCCGCCCAATTTCTTCGCGTCGTCGCCGCTGTACCATGAGTTCTGCCGGCTCACGCTACAGCTGAAGAACCGCACGACGCTGCTGTGCCACCTGGACGCGGACGATGCGCCGCTCGGCCAGTCGCAGCCCCTGTTCCTCTGACGGCCGTGCGCGGTGGGGCGCTCATGGCCGCCCGCCAGACGTGGATGCGGGTTTGCGACAGCGCAGCTGCGCAGGTCTGTCAGTGGGCCTGTGCTTTGGATGCGCATGCGCCGCTGTTTGCTTGCGAGAATGATGTGCTGCTGTCATGAGCGTACCGCCACTTGCACTCATGTGTGTTTGCCTCGATGGATGTTCTCTGGGACAGGCCCAATAATTCCTGCGAGATTGTGCGTCAACCGTTGACTGTGTCACAATGCACCGAGTCAGTTGTTGTGAGGCTGAGAAAGGGGGTAGAGTGCCTGCGGAAGGTTAGTTGAGGGTGTCACCAGCTGTTGCGGTGACCCTTGCCTGAGCACCTTGTACGGCTTGCGTCGCTGCACCGCACGAGCGTGTGTCAGCCGGTTGACCCTCGGATCATGTGTGACCACCGTGTTGACGTCTGGTAAAAAAATGTAAATGTGACACTTACTCGCCATATCCTACAAGGACTTTGCCATCTCCGGATAACCGGGACCACGGGTCTGGTGACGTATCGGGCGTGTGAAACCAAGATTTGACGATGATGTGCAGTAGTCCCGGATGAAGTCCAGAGTCTTTAGCTAACGCTCGCTCACAGTCGAACAGCATCAGCTGTCCGGCATGACACGTCGCTATTAGCATACTCTGTTCTTTTTGGACACTCATGCGGGCGCGTCTGTCTACGCAACTGCCAGGTACTACGAGCTATCATGATCTAGCGCTCGTGCTGTGTGTGTGTCTGCATGGCTGTGTAGTCGTGTCAGAAATCTCATCTGGTCTGGCCAAATAATAACATGGGGGCTGATGGCAATACGAGGTCACTCTCTTTGGTCTTAACAAGCATGCGTGGTCAGGGTGCGTGCATGGATTGCTCTGGGGGGCCGTGAAATGGGCACTGAGAGAATCGTTAGTGATTCGGGCATGGTCAAGTAAATTCGGCGGTGCATATAGTCAGGTGCAATCATGCTGTAATTACTCTTTGCTGACAGTGTGCGCATTGCAACCAGGGTCGCTACAAATGATAGAAGCGAACTGATCGACCTGGTGGGGGACCACCGTGTCGCGTTGCCTGCATGCCTCTGACCATCCAACCGCCGTGGCCGCCAATCCTGGTTTGCCGCAGCATGGCCCGTTCCTCGCACCAAGGTGTGCAGCAGTGTCTATCTCCTGACACAGGATGTCCACTGTGACTGGCAGTTGCCACAGCCATCTGAGTCTGGTGACGGTAGGCTTGGCATGCATATGTCCAGGGTCCTGCATTGTCTAGAGTCGGCGCTGCGGCGTGCTGCGCAGTAGTTCTAACTGCCTTGAGGGTTTTCTAGGAGCTTGGGCGGTTCGTTGTATGCGTATGCTGTGAATCTGGCGAGGCGGCATGTTCCATGTGAATGTGGTGCTACTCCCTGGGCACTCTGGGCGTTCTTTTCCGCGTAACGCTCTATCCAGTCCAGGAACGAATCATGACATGGTGAGCAAGTACAATGTTCGTGACTCAATCAAGGAGTATGAAAATTTGCCGCCCTCACCGAGTCAGGAACCGGTCCACAGCAGGCTCTCAATGCCGACCACCTCAGGTCCGGTTATTCGTTTCAGAACACTTTCTCCGCCGTGCTTTGTCTACTCATGATCGGCCACGGACGCATCACTCGAGTACGAATGAAGCATGGCGATGCAAGCCAACGCCCTGTAGTTTGAACCGTGCAAGAATGTGCATGATTCAAATCATTACATAAAGCAAACTTGTGGTGGCGCAAACTGCTTTGCACAGGCCAAGGCCCCGGTGCGCAGGCCACACTCAATGATACTGGCTACAACAAATCAGCTGACTGTACAGTAAACTGCCTCTCCATATGCCTCTGACCAAAGCTGCCATCGTGCTTCTCATGGAATTGGTTGGCTGTGCCGTTTCCGCGTGCAAGCCACAGGCGCATACCTTGAAGCGTTCCGGCATCATCCACACTTAACAATCACTCAATCAATTCGGGTCATGTACACTGAGATATCTCAGAACTCAACTTTCAACAACATGCCATTTATTCGTCAGCTTGATCCTCGAAATCCCGTTTCCTCTTTCTCGCCTTGCCTTTCTTTTTGGCTCCTTTACCTGCATCCACATGTAACTGCGATGGTATTCACCAGTGGAACAGGACACAGTGTGAAAGCTGTGTGATGGGCGAGACCACACCTGCCTTGCTGGGCCCCCCCTCCCCGTCTGTGCCGGCCTTGGGCTGCCGCGACTTGCGCCCTTTGCTTCCTGGCACAGCCAGGCCGGCAGCGAGGTGGGCGGCACTGTAGTCGTCTGTGTCATCTGCCAGCAGCTGCTTGAACGCCGCAAACTGTGCAGGCATCTTTGCCGGCGTCTCTGAAGCATCCAGGTCCACCTCCAGCCGGAGTTCTGCGTCCTTGCGTCTATCCAGGACGCCCTCTTGCCTGCATCATGGCACAGCATCATGGCACAGCATCACGCATTCATCCGGAACATGTGTTACAGGCCTTGTCCGGACACTTGCGGCCGACAACAAGAGCTCGTGAGCGCGTCGCGGAGCCCCATGAAGAGAATACAGCCAGCCCTCCTGTGCCACTGCAGGAATCAGGTGGCACCCGCTGCTCAACAAGGGACAGGGCACGCGTTTCAGGGGGCGTGCGCTCGGCATGGTGAGTCCCACACAGCGTACGTTCTTGCTGCACCGTGATTTGTCAAAGAGCAGTGGCGCAGGGGGTCTGGACTGCGAGTGCACACTTTCTCAACGCCGGGTTGTACGTCTGCAGCATCTCCTCCTTGACATGGTACGCCTGGATCAGGAAGCGCTTGAGGAGCAGCACCATGCACATGCCGACGCACGCCCGCCGGTGCTGCCTCACTGTGTTGGCATCGAGGTCCTGCGCCTGCGCCGCCTCCGTCACGGCCGCCGCCTCGCCACTGTCATCCTGCGCAGCACGGCGCACCGGTGAGCAAGGCACTCGTCACCGGACGGCGCCGCCCAGAAACCACGGGGCTCTTGTGCACTGGATCGTGTGACCACACATCAACATAGGCACAACTGCAGGGCGCTGGTATGGGGGGGCAAGGCACCTGATCTCTGAGGGACTCGGCGACCGTGGCCTGGACAGCATCGGCGCGGCGGGAGATGAGGGAGTTCAGGTGGCACAGCAGGCGCAGCACGTCGTCGCGATCGGTCAGCGCCACGGAGGCCACGAGGTGCGCGAAGAAGTGCAGGCTGCGCAGCAGCAGCGGCGTCACGCCCTGCTCGTTGCCGGTGCTCGTCGCGGCCTCAGCCGCGTGCTGCACGCTCGCCATGAACCTGCACTCGCCTCAGGCCGTTGCTGGCGGCGGACCGGGGGCCGGAGGCGCAGGAGGGCGGGCAGGCGGGCTGCGGGACGCACCTGTTTCTGAGGCTGCGGTGCGGCTCGATGATGGTCCGGTACAGCCCCGAGCAGAAGCGCTGGTACAGGTCGGGCCAGTACCGGTCGAGCGGCAAGTCGGGGTTGAAGCGCTCCTTGACTGCCGCCGCAGAGGCGTGCATCTGCAGGTGGCCGACGAGCGCAAGCTCCAGCGCCGACGCGAGCACGTTGGACATGTACTGATGCATGTCCTGCATGCACAGCTCACGCTGATGAAATGCTCCCAAGCAGATCGTGGGTGCTGCAACAGCATTCGCAGCCTGCCAGGATCCACACAGGGGTCGTGGAGGGGTGGCCGAAGCACGGGGCTAGAGGAGTGGTCGCCTGCTTTGTGGCAAACACCGCCGGCCCGCACGGCATCTGCGTTCACCGGCCACAGTTTCGTTCGGCTGTTTGTGTGAGACACACGGGCAGGCGGAATGAGGCGGGGGAGGGCAGGTGGGTGGCGGACCATTTTGGCAGCGCAGCGCTGCAGGATGCGTAGAGCGCGGTCAGAGACGGAGGTGGTGGCGTCCATAGACAGCACGAAGGCCGGGGGTAGGTACAGCCAGGGCGCGACGGCGCCGCTGCGCTGCACGAGGTCCAACAGCGTCGCGCCCTCGAGCCGCACCAGTGGCACCTGCGGCACAACCCGCTCCTGTCGATCACTGCTGTCGCCGTGCGGCGGATGTGCACCGCATGGCAGAGTGCACAGCGCGGCTGCGCGCCTGAAGGCTCGCGCGGGGGGGGACCCTTGCGGCATGCTCGTGTGCGGCTGGCTGTGTGTGGACACCCTGATACCGCGCTGGACATATCGCGCTGGACAGCCTGATCAGTGTTTCAGCCGCTGCGCTCTCGATTCAGAACACGGCACAGCGCCTCGGATGTCGACGGCGGGCATGTGCCCGCACGGGGTGGACGGCGGCAGATCGGCAAGGAGCTGGCCCTACTCGGGCTGACCAGTGCAGGCCCCGCTGCAGAGGCCCTGGGGGAGGCCGCTACTGGGGCGAGAGGCGCATGCCACCCGCTCTGGAGGCCGCTGCGGCCGCGGCCAGGTGGGAGCAGGGGGGGCGATGCGGCACGTCAGCGGGGGGTTGGGGGGGTGGGGGGCGCACCTGCTGCAGGGCGTCGGCGTGGTCGCGGGTGGTGATGCGGGCGGCGGGTGGGCCGGTGAAGAGCATGGCAAACGCGATGCCGCCAGCGGGCGCCTTGTCCGCCTTTGCGGCGCCCCAGAGGCTCTGGATGATGGCGCCCGCGTTGCTGATGCCCTCGTTCAGGCCATTCACCTTTGCCAGCTCCACCTGCAGCGGGCAGCGCGCTGCGTCAGGGGCACCGCTGGAGTGCCAGGGGCTCGGCGTGTCCGCATGACAGCATGTCCTGCCGCATGACAGCTTCGCAAGGCTAGGCTGGGATGGGTGGCTCTGCCCGGGGTAGGTGAGGCATGCGGCTGCGTCGCAGCACCGGAGCCTGTGACTCGCTGCTGCCTGTTGTGACTCGACGCTGTAGAGGCGCACGTCCCAGACCCACAGCGGAGCGGGGCTCACACCACGTCCCGTACGGCAGCACGGTCAGGCGGACTACGGGCTGATCGCCCTGCGGAGTGCAACGTACGCAGCGTGAGATGTGGCGCGTTTAGCAAAGCATGTCCAGCACAGAGCCGTGTTGCGCTTTTGAAGCAGATCGGTGAGGCGGCACGCCGGCAGTGACGCGTCCATCGCACTCTCGCCGAGCCACGCACACGTTCCCGGGTGCGTCTTGAGAGTGTGGAACAGGCAAGCGCTGGATTGGCTTTGCTGTCACTCGTCTTGCGAGGACTGGTGGGCCCGGACCACAGCAGCTACCTACGCTGCTGCAGCGCAAACCTTTGGAGATGGCTCGTGTTGCTGCATATCTGGCAGCATGCACACCTTGGCTTTGCTCTTGGAGTCCACATCTGCCTCCTCCTTCAGCCGCTCCTCGGCCTGTAGGCACTCAAACTCCTCGCTCCGCACGAGCTCGGCGAGGCTGCTCAGCACGCGCCAGATCACCTGCGCCCCGGAGGTGGCGCTGAGGTAGCGCAGCAGCACCGGGAGCACCTGCAGCAGCAACGCCTCCTCATCACCTCCCCCCGACTGTTGCCACGGCAGCGCCTGGGGTGCCGCGCGGCATCCCGATGCCACTGCTGCGGCATGTGTCCACGCGCACGCGAAAGGAATGGCGTGACACGCATCAGAACGCTCAGGTGTGAGGGCATCCACCGCAGGCGGGGGAGGGGCACCTGTGCGCTGAAGTCGTTGCACTCTGCGGGAAAGCCGATGAGGAGGTGCATGAGGCCGGCAAGGACGGCGTCCTGAACGCCGGGCGGCAGCTTGGAGACGTTGGTGGCGATGTTAAAGACGCTGCGGCAGATCGCCCGCTGTTCGGGCAGCTGCCGGGCGGCGGCAAAGTCAAATGCGGGCCCCTGGAGCTGCATGACACGGGGATGCGGCGCGAGATACCGCAGCAGCGTGCAGAGGATGTGCAGGTACTTCTTGAAGACGCGTTCCGCCTTGGGATTCGGTGCGTTGCCCTGCAAAGCGCGCCTCATGAGGCACACAGCGGGTGCCAAGAGCCCATGGCGCACGGTGTGTAGGTGAAGTGTGGTGTTGACAATGCATGCTGTGGCAGCAAAGACGACTACCTCGTGTGGTGCAGGAGCGGGCGCATGATGCTCAGCCGCGACCGAGTGATCGTGTGGCCATCACGGCAAGGTACGGCTGATTGATTCGTGGGCATCGCATGCAGCAATGTGGTATGAGAGAGGCAGAGGTGGGAGGGAGCATGCGCCGCCATGGTGCATGAGGACACGAGCGTGGGTGAAACCGGTCCATCGAACGACACACAGGCATCCGGGGTCGCTCCGAGAAAGACATGCGTGTGCAGCCAGAGCGGGGGGCGGAGCGCACGGCAGTCAGCGTGGCGAGTAGCTCCACGAGCTGGCCGTAGATGCTCTCGCAGAACGTCTCGATGGACGTGCTCATCGCCGGCGAAGCGAGGGCGACCGCAGCGAGCGCCTGGCACGTGTCGTGCAGCGCGGCCACTGACACCTGCGCCCGCAGCAGCTGCTCCAGGTCCTCCACCATGTCGGCCAGGCTCCCTTCCGCCGGCTTGAGCTCCTGCACATCGACGGCGTCCGCCAACGTAACGCGGCCGCATGCGTGCGCACACAGGGGGCGGCCAGGGTAGCAGCCAGCCGTGGCCGTCACAAGGGGGAGGGGAGGCACCTTGATCCGGGCTTCGTTGAGGAGCAGCGAGACTGCGAGCATGACGGCGCGGATGCGGGCTTCCACGTACGGGGCCGTCCCGTCGCGGCCGCCTGCGGCCTTGTCGCGTGCCACGGCGGCCTGCACCGCATCCGGCGCGCCCCGCAGTTGCAGCCGCAGCGGCTCGAAGAACTTGAACGCGTTGCTGCCGCCGGCCCGGCGGCCGGTGGCGGCGTGCGCGGGGTCCCCCGCCGACGGCATCACCAGCCCGACGTCCACCGTCGCAAACGCCTGCACCACACTGCGCCTCGTGCACCATGGCGCCAGGCTGCGTCGCACTCTGCACGCGTCGGGCGGCGCCACTGCGGCAGATGCGCACCAGGATGACCAGCGAGGCGCCCTCAAAGTCGCCGTCCGGCGCCTTTGCGCCCTCCCCTGCATCGTGCCCGTGACAGTTCTCGTCAGCCCCGTCCAGCACAGCGCCGAGCATGACGTCCGCCATGAGCACCGCCGCCTGTACAACCAGCGCCGACCGTCACCACGCGCGCTAAGCACCGCTCAAACTCCCCCATCCGTGGCCCATGCGCACAGCCTGGGCTACTTCAAAGGACCACCGCGCCGCCGTGCGCTGTGCATGGGCAAGACAGCCACGGCACACAGCATGGACGGTGCGGAGGCGTTGGAGCGGGCGGGGCACCTGGCGGGCGTGTTCACAGGAGGAGGTGGCAGACTTGCGGGAGGCGGCGAGGTCGGGGTCGCCGTGCAGAATGGCGTGGAGCAGCCGCCGCAGGACAAAGTCGTGGGGCATCGGGAGGACGTTGCGGTCGGCGGAGAGGGCGCGCATGATGAGGCAGAGCTCGGCGGCCGGCGCGCGCGCCCCCTCCTTCGTGCGGGCGCTGAACCAGCGCGCCCGGAAGGCCTCGAGGAGCTTTGCCCGCATGCTAGGCTCCTGGTCTGCACACGCGGCCGCAATCAGGCGGCGCCGGCCATGTAGGGTCGGTTGAGGAACGGCCGACATCGCTGATTCCAGTGCAGCCGTGACATCGCAACCAACGGACCGCACGCAGGCAAGTGCAGAGTGCACACTGAGTTGGACGACAGGCACGCGGCGCTGCAGGAACAGCGAGGGCTGCACGGTCAAAGCGCGGGCTGGCGGTTTGTGCGATGCGCACGGCCCCCACATGCCGCCACGGCCGCGCGTGGAGGTGCAGGGTCGCGGCATGTGGGGGCTGCATCTGCCCCCTCATGCCGCCACGCGTGGAGGTGCAGGCGTGGACCCGGAGGGGGCTGCGGACCGTCAAACATCTGGAGCTGCAGAGCAAGCAGGTGCGTGACAAGGGAGCGCTTGTGCTCGGCGATGGCCGGCGCGTTGATGTAGCACTCCCACAGGATGTCCACCGCCCGCTTGCGCACGCTCGTCGCGTTGTGCTTCGTCGCCGTCTTGATCATGGGCAGGTGTGACATGCACACGGCGACGTTTCCTTGCATGTGGTGCGACAGGATGTCCAGCGCCTTGTCTTGCACCTGCACCTCAACGCCCCGCTGACATGGCTCCTATACGGCACCTCGTGGGACTATGACCCGCCGTTCTCAGCGGTGCATGCCCGACAGGCTCCATGGGTGTAGCAAAGGGCCGCGACGGCGCCGCAAGCGGTGTGGGGCAATCATGCTATCCTGATACACCAATTCTGATCTGCCAGGGCTGAGTTTTGGGGTCAGACCCTGGAAAATCTCCGCAACCGCGGGACACTGGCTACGAGCAAGCAGGTCCGCAGCACCGCGGGCCACAGTACGACGATGCCTGCGACCACAACTATCCTGCAGACAAGTGCGCGGCGGCTGTGTTTGTGCTGTGACAACACATCTGGTGCAGGCGAGGCCCTGTGGCGGCATGCTGCCTGTGCTTCTCAGCAGAATGCACTAGGAGATGCACACAGGCGTTGCAAGCCTGCACGCAGAAGCCAGAGAACAGAAGGTGCAGCGGCGTTGAACGCTGGTACCTCTCGTCACAGGGCACCGTTCTTCATGTGCAGCACCAGCACATCCATGGCCACAGGAGATGCAGGGGCACACCGTCGCACTCTTCTCTTTGTCCGACAATGCTGAGGACAGCGCTGCCTGGGCTGCAGAGACCTGCAGGATGTGCGGCGCAACAGCGAGCACCTGTGAGATGGCCCGCCAGGCGCTCGCCCGGACCTGCATGCACAGACAGCTCATGCAGCGGCAGCTGCTCGGTGCAGCGGACATGCAGCCCCGGCGCGCACGGCAGCCAGGCACGTAACCGGCGCAGGAAGACAGCGCTGGGCAGGACGGGGCAGCCCCGGATCAAGCGGCAGGGCACAGAGGAGAGCAGCGCACACCTTCATCGACGACTCGGTCGAAGGAACTGCCGACCGGGTGATGCGGGAGAGAAGGTAGTCCAGCATCTGTGGGAGGAGGCTGCCATACAGCATCAGCGAGTGAAGCGCCGACGCCTGGGCGGGCGTGAGAAGCACCATGTCCAGCAGGGCCTCCGTGGCTGTGTCGGAGGCACTCAAGGTCAATGCTTCGTGCACGGCTGCGAGGCATGTCTGCACGTTCTCCTCTGGCCTGCAGTGCACCGTAGAGGGGTCCTGGCCAGCGGCAGCTGTGTTGGCGTGCAGGTGAGCGAGGGCGGTCGGTGCAGAGGCTGGCCCAGCGGTCAAAGGCTGCCAGCGTGTGTCTCCCTGTGGCACGGGCGACCCCACGGCATCCCGCACTGAGCAGCTCCTGCTACTGAGCTGCGGCGCAGCATGCTCAGGCGCGTGCCCAGCGATGGCAATGCACGGGCAATGTCTACAGCATTATACGCGGACGGCAGTCATGCTGCTGGGTCCACAGCCCGACCTCGTGCTCGTGGAAGCTGTTGTGTGGGCACATGTTGCGTGAGTCACCCACTCTCGCCCCAGGTGTGGTCGTAGTCACAGGTAGCAGAAGACTGATGTGCGCCTGCAGACCCGACATTTCTGCAGCACAAGTACACACTCCCAACCAAACCGCGACTCGATCTCAGCAGCACCAGAGGAGATCGCGATGGCAGCCTGTCCAGGAGCACGGACATGTGGCCGGCACAGCATGGGCTGGCTGTGGCGCCCCCTGCTCCTGTGTGCCCCATGTGCACAACAGCACAGTCATACAGTTGGTGGGTGACTCAGCCACCAGGCGGCAGCGCTGTGCGACGTGGCGAATCTGCCACCGAGCCAATAGATGACCAGGCTCCTGCAGTAGCTGCAAGAAGCAACCAACATGGCCCCTCCCACCTGATTCAACACCTCCTCGCCTCGTGCACAGGTGCCTGCCGCCACTCGGACTCTGCTGGTGTGATGGCAGCGCTGTGCCGGGCAAGCCTCTGAGATCAGAACCCCGCGCGACCATGTCGTTGCACGGATAGCGAATTGCGCGGATAGAGCGCTTGTGCTTCTTAGACTGTCAGGGTGTGCTTGACACGGCATGCATGAGCTCTGGGCGCACCGGCAGGCCAGGGGCGAGGCGGCGCTCACGGCGCGGGTCTCGTTTGCGCGGACGCGCTCCAGGTTGGAGAACAGGGCCATTGCGGCGCTACACCGGCGCACTGCAACGGCCGAGCCGCCGTCAAGGTTGCTGTCGTACTGCAGCCATGCTCCGAGGAGGAGGTGCAGCAGGCCCTCATGCCGCCGGAGCAGCTGCATGGTGACCCGCGGTGGGGGCTCCCCCACAGCCCCCGCTTCGGCCGCGCCCTGCTGCAGAGCCAACAGCTGCACGAAGAGGGCCTTGGCGTCGCCGTCCGGCTCCTCGCAGTGTGGCATTATCTGCATGAGGCAGTACAGCTCAAGGGCCTGGAAACAGGACCAGCAGCACAACATGGCAGTAGAAAAGAGCGGCAGCGCTCGTGGCATGTCACCGATATCACAACATGGAAGGGTTATCGTGCGCTGGCTCGCTAGTGCACCATGCCTCACCTGCCTTGCGTCCATGCCGTCTGAGCAGGGACGTGAGGGAGTTGATGAATGGAGGCGGGCACACTGTTGAGCACTGGGATACTAAACTGGGATGCAAGCAGTGACAGAAGGCACAGGGCAGGCAGCACCTTTGCCACAAGGAAGCCTGCCACATCCAGCAGGAGTTCCCGGTCCTCTCTGGTGGTCTCAAGGCCACCCGATGAGCCCTTGCCACCTTGAAGTGCCTCCACGAGGGACTTAGTCATCACATGGAGCAAGACATGTGCACCAGGCCATTCTGGATGCGGTAGCAGCTCAGACAGCTCTGCTGCAATGCCCTCAACTGCCAGCTTTGCCAGCTTGGGCTCATGCCCAAGCTTGTGGCAAACCTGTTCGAGGAGCTGGCCCCAAAACTCGCTGCACAGGTGTAGTGTGGGCGCAAAGAAGCCCTTGATATCCCTCTCTGAGCACCCAAGGATGGGGATCTGGGCTTCTGCCTGCATGAAACAGTCGCGTACACGTCAGGCACCCTAGTCGTTGCTGTATTGCATGGGTTCCAGAAGCACTGCTAAGGTCGCTGACGGCACCGTACACAGCGGTCCTTGCCATATTGAAGCTCATGCAAGAATGGGGTGCAGTACTGTGTTCCCTGATCGTGGTCAGTCCAGGGAACCCCTGTGTTACAAAGCTGTGACACAGATGCATGACTCTCACACAGTGCTGCAGCTTCTCAAGACCAGGCATGTGCTTCAGCCAACATGGCAGCTGAGCAGCAGCATGATGAGTCACTCCGCGCAGCCCGTGACCCCAACATGACCCCAACATGAATCGCAGTTGTACTGCACTTGGGTGTGAAAAAAGGCCAAAAGGCTGCCACGCAAGTACATGGATTCATGCAGCTCACTTTTGTAGCTGCCAGCACATCTGATGTGGATGCTACCCAGACCACCTCTAGACGCGCAATACAGCCCAGCATCAAGCGATGCGACAACACTCTCCCCTGAGAGGCTGGTCGTTGGATGGCACACGCTCAACAACTGTTCACCAGTTTGACCAAATCCCACATGTGGAGCTGGTCAACAAGTTCGGAAACGGGACAGCGTGTACTGGATCATTCACATGCATACATCGAGGTCAGAGATCAGCGTGTGGAGCAGAAATCTGTGAGTTCAGCAGTGAAACACACATGGACCAGACTGAGGACCGCTAGGGTCACCGGCTTGACGTACACTCCGTTGAGAAGGTGGCAGCCTTTGGGAACCGCGTGGTCCTGGATCTGTGATATGAAAGGCTTGATCATCATCCCCAGAACATCTAGGCACGCAGTCGTGCCTTCCTGTTTTCTGGAGTCGTACACCCGAATAAACAGGCCTGCACATTGCTGATCTCACATGGCTGGTTGGTGTGCAAAGCACGAATCCAAGCCGTGGCGGCCTAACTGCTCTCCCATAGACACACCTGAATCCCTTCCAACTGGCAGAACACCCAGAAATACAGCATTTCAGATCAAGCACGCACGCTGTATGGCCTGTGGCGACGTCAAGAATGGAATGCTTATGAGAACAGGGCGCACTTATGATTGTGGCGTGCATGTTGGACAGAGCCGGCGTGTGCAAGACGCCAGCAAGGGCTTTCAAGGCGGCCGTGAGGGATTCATTCTTCAAGGACACCCGCCACGACAGCGCTTGCAGGCCGTCAACAACAGCCGCAATAGAGCCACAGATGTACTTGCCACAGTTAGTCAGCTTTCCCTTGGCCTCTGCTGCACTGCATGCACTCATACACTCATCCGCAGAGGGTGAACGCCCACTTGGAACCGTCGGGCAGTGGCTGGATGTTGGACAGTGTGCCAAGTATGAGGATGCACATCTCAGGCTGACCGGTGTTGAGCAGGGCACAGAAGCTTTCGAGCGCTGTAGACCATGGGTTGTGCACGTAGTGGCGCATAGCCATCATTCTACTCAGGGATAGAATCAATGACTTATGTGGGACTGGCAGGCAGTCAATGAGGCAATGTGACATGGCTGCTCAGCTTGATGTCATGACATTGGACCTCTGCCATCTAAAAATATGCCCATCCTGCAGCGATGCCACATCACCAGTGCCACATAGTTGTGAGACAATAGCCAAGGACTGATGGCCTGTATGTTGAACATACCTGATTCTTAGAGGCATGCCATGCAGGTCGGGCCGCATCTCCTGACGGATTGCGGGATTGAAGAATGCCAACAGGTTGGCGTTGGTGACACTCGCGACCAGGGCGCACACCGTCTCCAAAGCCGCCTCTGACAGGAACGCCTGCGGGCACGTCTCTGCTGCACACAGCCGGAGCAGCACCGATGCAGCCTCCAGGCCTGCCTGAAGCAGCAGCGCTGATCGGGAGCTCATCTGCACCAACAACGCCTTGTCCTCGCGAAAGGTGACATGTAACACCTGTGTCGCTTGCGACACGAGTCAGCCTCAAGAACACGCATTCTGTTGGGGGGCCAGCCAGAACAACTAGCAATGCAAACAGCCGCTGCTGTGTTCACAGGCATGCCAGCTTAGGGGCAAGACTGCTATATCGCGCCTGCGGGCTTATGTGCCCTAGTGTGTGCATGTTGTTCAAGAGCACATCGGGCACTGTTGCGTCGAGTCTTGCATGAAGGCACACGGCGGTACGCTGCCCGGCGCGGCGCACAATGAGTGCATTCCCTCTTGACCTGGGCATACTGCCCCTGCGTTCAGACACAAGCCCCACTCGCCTGTCTTTGACAAGTGTGATCACATGCGTGATGCTGCCATGGTTTGCATGGATTGCACTGCAAAGAATAGCGTATCACAGGCAGCATAAACAGGTGGAATAATTCCGTGCTTATCGTTGCCAGGACCTGGTCAGTATGGTACCACCGTGGCCATTGCAACAGTCTACATAGCGACAGAAACAGAGGGTGGATGCGCACATTTTCCTGGAGGGACATGATGTGCGCATTGTGGGCGGTCCGAGCCTGCGTTTCACTGCAGCGAATCAAGTCTGGGATCCTCTGTTTCGGCTGAAGGGCTGGCAGAAAGAGACAGTCTGCTGGGCAGCTCTGCAATGAGCTACTGAGCCCAGAAAAGGCCTTTGATAAGCTGCCCAGTTCATCGTCATAGAATATGTTGCTTTGCCCCTCCTGCTGGCCTCGGCCGCTCTCTTTAAACGCCTGATACAAAGCTACCAGTGTGTTGAATGTCTGCTGAAATGCTGCCACCAGGAGTCGCTGGTCTCGATCAGACGGCTGTCGCATGCACTGACCTGCACAGACTGTGTGGTCCACGGGCAGGTCAGAGGGCCCACTGAGCTTGGCATTCGTGTCACACCTGTGCTGGCTGACAGTGATGAGGCACCCAGCTGGCGGAAATTAGGAGCCTTTGATGATCTCGTCTGTATTTCAACTGTAGAAATCTGCACATGTGCAACACTTCATGGCGCGACGGCGCACCAAAATGACAAGCTGACAGAGACCTAGCAGAAGGCCAAACCTTGGGCAGTACTGCTACTGGAGACTTGTTGTCTTCTGACCTGAACTGCTGAGGTTTCGGTACGGTCTTATTTGCATGTTTCAGAGGCTTCTGAGGTGGCTTTTGATCCGGCTTCTCAGCAGGCTGCTGAGCAGGCTGCTTGTGTTGCTTTGTTTCCGCTGCAAAATTTGGAGAGTCACAGCACGTACATGCCTATTGAAAATACTACTGGCGTGGGGTGGCTTTCTATGTTTGATGTTCCGCACCGTCTCGACGCGTTTGAAGATCAATCCAGGGCTGAGAGCTGCACTGGCTCATTAGGCTCAGTGCGATCCCAGTCTATAGCACCAGATGCACTAGAAACAGCCACGTACAGCACCAACAAGTAGTTTGCAGCATAGTTAGCAGCTTGGTGCTCTGCAAAGATGAACGTGCGACAGACAGCCGGTCACGAGAGCGTACATTTGCGTGTTTCCCGTTTGGTTTGGGCCACTTGTCGGACAACTGGATCCTTGACCTCGTTAATCGATTTAATCGAGAATCTGCAAACAGATTGCAATTTGCTATCCACGGTTATTACAGCGTCGCTGATCTAACCATGTTGCAAACAACAATCAGCAGCAGCATCACCTTTTCAATCTTACAAAGCTCGAGTCAGCGAGTGCAAGAGTATCTAAGACTTCCGGAAGGATGTCGATGTTGATGGGTTCTTGCGCGGCTTTTGTCAAGTGCTGGCTCATTGGATCTGGGACAGCCAAATTGCCGGGCATGTTTGTCAGCGGAAACGGCACGATGGTTGTGTAGCGCTCATGTGTAATCCCAATGCAGTCGTCTGCCATTTTTCGCAGCTCACTGGCTCAATACGATCTATGTATTCAAACTACCGCCTGTCGCATAATTGCGATGCAAGCACCGTCGTACGTGCTCAGTACTTGTAACACCACATCGCGAATTAGGACATGTGTTTACCAAAAGGCAGCACGAGATCGTAAACAGCGCCTCGCGAGCAACGCCAGTGCTTACAGCGTCAGAAGGACTTACAAACATCCAGCGTGGCGATTGGTGTCCACAGTTCAAAAGCCAGCATCTTGGCGTAACAAGAGCACACAACGTTTGCACGCAATTACAGCATGAATTCTGGCATAGTAAAATTGGTCGCAAGTCGCGTGGTGGATTAGATTGATTGTTGGTGCTCCAGTGCGTGCTGATCCTTCCCCTCGCTGCGCATGGACCCGCACAGCGTGTTGGGCGTCTCGAGATCAGCCAGCAAAGAGGCATGTGCACCACTTCTCAGAGTCTTTCAGAATGTGGAATTCCAAATGACTGGGCTGTAAGCGCTGCAGGAAGTTAAGCAGGCCTGGCGCAAGGCTGTCCGAGAAAGCCATCCCGACCTCCATACCAATTCTTCTCATCACGTGCAGCAGCAGGCAAATGAACGCTTCAAGGTCTGTTGCGACAGTTGTTTGAAGAGCGGCTGTCGTGTGATGTGAACGAATGTGCTTACATGTGGCGAAGATGATTTGCAGGCCGTCCAAGAAGCATATGGCCGAATAACGTCAGGTGACTCCGGCAGAAGAGAATATGCCACGGCCTGATTGCTATGCAGCATGTGCCAAATTGTTTCAGTCCAGACATGCTGTACAGGAAGAACCCAAGATCCCAGGCATACGTATCGGCACACGACTTCTGCTTACACCGCACAGCAGTCATCAGGACAGACAGACTGGGCATATGTACGCAACCGGAATGCGTATCGACGGCACACGGGTGCGGATGCCCGCCGTCTTGCCTTGGTCATGCCACATGCTTATATGGTCGTAGTTATACCAGGATGCAGTGTGCATCAGCATATACTACACACGTATCATCTGGCCAGATCAAACCAGCTGCATCGATGGCCTCGCATTGGTTGGTAATGTGAAGTCACCAACCATTTGGCGCCATGCCCGTGTGCTGTATGCGATTATGAAACGTGGTTGTCGAGCTGCACATCCTTGTACAAAGCATCGCCATTCCAGGGCATGGATGCTCTGATACGCTCGCATCTGCCCAAAAGCGTCACCGACGTTGATCAAGGCAAGCGTGTGCTGGGTGCCAGCGGGAGCCTGGTCTGCCTGATTTGTGTGACACTGTTTTGGCTGTCGTTGCTTGCTTCAAAACATTCTGTCTCGAGCCTAAGTAGTGGAATCTGCAACCCTCCTATCCCTGCTCTCCACTATTCCTGTATAGAACGTTCCCTGGTTGCCCTGCAGCATGACCACCGCCAGTCCTGTATGTGTCTGCCACGGCCAGTTGAGCTGCTGAAGCTTGCCCCGTCCGGATTGGCCTAGCACCTCCTCTGAGCTGTTTTCCTGGCCTCTACGAGCGTGGCACGCCCTGGTGCGAATGGCCAGGAGTGGTGTCGCCCAGAGGCATCCGTACAAGCTCAGGTTGCCCACGGAACCCGATGGACTAACTAGACAACTAAATGTTGCACTAGGCACTGGCATACATTCTCCACTGTCGTGTCACGCACGTTGCAATGGACTGTGCAGGATATGGGACGTTTGCGTCATGGTTTGATGGCTCCCGAGC
Organism: Ulva armoricana; assembly: GCA_032360965.1. NCBI lineage: Eukaryota > Viridiplantae > Chlorophyta > Ulvophyceae > Ulvales > Ulvaceae > Ulva > Ulva armoricana. The sequence goes on from JAUMHO010000009.1 coordinate 2,570,794, forward strand.
ATACACAGCGCCTCGTGCTGTCAGGCAGCAGGCTGCTCTAGTATTGGCGGCCATTATGACCATGATGACACTCGACGCTGCGACAAACACCATGTGGAACACTTCAAATGATGGGGTGCGATGCTGGCACAAACTCTTTTTTCGTCCCAGACCCAGTCCCTGTGAAGCAGGTTCGGCCTGTGCTTTGCTCATTCGTGGCTGAGGTGTGTCACAGCAACTCTGCGCCAGCCACAGCCTCGATCGCCTTGACTATGTATTGCATGGGTATTGCTTAGCCAAGCCACGCCCGATGGCCATGTTAAGGTGCCTGCCCCAGTCTAGGTGCATATGAAGCGATGTGCAGTGGTGGTAGGGCTGTGGTTGGGTTTGTTTTCGGTTCGCTCTCTGAGCAGTTTCACACAGAGAGACGACGCATATGGCAGCATACCGGGCACGAACTCGACCCGACAGAGCATGTTACTGTGCTGTGATAAGGCTATGTTTGGCTCATCAGTGGTTGTGCTGTGATAAGGCTATGTTAGGCTCATCAGTGGTTCTGGGGGCACGGTCCCGTAAAGTGATGGCCATGCATGCAGAGGCTGTATGGAAGTGTTGCAAAAGAGGCAGAGCGCAGGCTAAATGAGAAAGTTCGCAAGGAAAGAGATTGTTCACAGCTTGCATCATCAGCTGTTCAAGCAGGCTCTAGTGGGCAAGCTGGCAAACCGACTGAGTCACAGGCATCCCCCTCTGAGTCATTGCCCTACAGTGGACAGCAAGATTAGTGAACAGGTCAGCATAGAATGATGCAAATAGCGTGTGATGGCAACAGGTGCATGAAGCATGAATGAATGTGGTCCTGTGCACACGTATATGATGCTGGTCTCCCAGGTTTGTGTGTGTGTCATGGTTGCTTGTAGTGTCAGCAGCTTCATGTCCATCCCATGCCGCATCCATCCAATGCCACACGGACCTTATTTAGCACATGCTACATGGCAGATGATGTTATACCCATTTAGTTACACGGTGTTGTGGACGGGCGCGACCGTTACACAGCGGTTGCAACAATTCTCACTGAGATTTCAAGCTGACTACCTAGCTGGGCACAGTTCGCGCTGGTGCATGCACAGACCATGTCTGCGTCCTGCCGCAGACAAGTATGATCGACGAGTGCAAGCCATCAATATAACAATGCCAACATTTCTTTTCTCATCGATGTGCTGGCAAACTGCCGCGGCCATCGTGGCTGGCCTTCAGTGGTGTCATGTGTGGACAACCGGAACAGGAGTGCGTGCCGGTGTTCCAGGCGTCCACATCACTCCTTGTGTGCGCCAAACTCCGCCCGAATACGCCGTCATGTCAAGCGGTCCAGCAGCTGGGTCTGATTCCTCAGCTGCAGAGGATCTCGCAGTCGTAATGTGTATTCACCATCGAAAAACCGCCATCACATAACTGCAATGCTTGCTCTACCAGCGTGTGGAGTTGATCATGAATTGCAAGAGATTACCACCTGTTTCATGCGCTTTGACTGGTGCGTTATTCAGATATCTATCTAATATCACTATTCAGATAAGTTGCTGAAGCCTCCGGGCGAGCGTGTTTATCATGCGCGACTTTACGCTCGACCGGCAGACCACTGGGGCATTTATGACTCCGGGTACTCCGCCATAGCCAAGCACCTTCAAGCATCGATTTTTCATATTTCGTGTCACGAACATACACAGCAAGGGCGAGTGCACCGCGGGCATGCTCCCTTGCCCATATGTACCCACGCATCGTTTTGTTTCGGGGATCCATGCCTGAGTCCCAAGATGTCGCATGCACCGGTCACGAGTTGGTAAATGCAGACGAGATCGTCTGCGCAACAAAGACGTGGACATCCGTGTGCATCCTTTGCATGCGGCACACCTCTTGTTGGTACGATCGCTGCCGCGTCATGCACTTGTGGCCATCCACCAGCATCCACGCATGAGTGAGGCACCGCGATGCACCGGCGTTGCTCGGTACTGACCGCACTGGGGCCTTTATACATGCAATGTACGCTGTGCCCATTATTATTGATCCTTGTCTGAGTGTGTCCTGGTCTTCAGCACCTGACGATTTCGATTCTGCAGTTGCGTGACCTCGTCGCCTGCCTCAGTAAAGCCATCGCTCACTGTGCACCCCAACAGCAAAATCCTAGTTGTTTGGCTAAAGTGTATCTACGCCATCTGGTCATCAAGGAGAAGCTCGTGACTGTCACGTCGCCTGGCGCGCCGAAGGTGGGCAACGCTCGCTTTCGCAAGCTGAAATATTGTCCACCCCCCCCATATGGGTCCTGATCACGCGCAAATCTTATTGAGGGCCTCATACTCTTCTAAATGATGCAGTCGTTGACTTCTCCATTGTCTTTTGTTGCGGGGAGTGCCCGTCGTTGTGCGAGTTCGAGCCCGCCATCGTGACGCACTTTGTGACACACCATTTCCGCAGACCGCCCGGCGCAGCCATGTGCACATGTGAACCGTTCGGTAACCGAGCCGGATGTCAAAGAACCCCCTGGCATCAGTCCATGAAACACATTATGGTTTCTTATTGACATATCTCGGCTATGTCGCCGTATCTGGTTGAGTTGCTCATGCAATGCGTTAATGCGGCAGCTTTGCAAGCATTAACAACCTGGCACGCCGATCTTAGTACACACCGCACGCTCACAAGCCCACCACGACCACAGCGTCCTGCAGATGTTTCGTTTGTGCAGGTCGCGCAACACCAATGCCCCGTCCAGCCGTCTTCGCGGACTCTGTTCACGATGGCTTCGTGCCATCACTACAAGCTCTGACGATCCTAATGGTGGCAATCGCTGCTTTTGCCGTGGCCGCTGTAGCAGTTCAGAGTATACGGCGGTCACGGAAGCAAGATGATACCCGGTGGCTCCTGCTACGGTCAGGATCATCAGGAGACTTGAGTACTCCTGGTGAGTGCTTGCCCACCTCCAGGCATGCAAGGATGGCATCTCCCACACGACCTGGGAAGCCCCCCCTGCCCCTTGCACCCTTATCTCACATCAAGAGATCTCAGTTGGAACGGGTACTCGCCACACAAGGGCGGCAGCTGTGACAGGAGGCAGCACATGAGCACGATCGCTGCCGCACGTTGCTGCTGGAGCGCCTTGAAGCAGACAGTGTTGTTAGATGTAGAGGACGCAGTGCGCAGCACTAGCGACGTCACCAGTAGGAGGCCAAGCGCTGCACAAATTTTTCACCACATTATTTTTGGCAGTTATGTACTGACCCCGAATGTCTTTACCCAATAAATGGTGAGTGTTTATGTGATACCAGCAGCTGTTGATGAAGAACAGTTTTAGGAATGCCAGAATAGCTGATGTCCACCCAACGAATAATCTACTGTAACATGAATTCATGATGATGTCCGGTCCCGACGTATGCATGGCATGTCCCTGTCACACACTATGTGTGGCATTTCATGTTGACTCAACATGGCAGGCCCAAGCATGCATCAAGAACTATCCATCAAACTGCCCTGCCCTGCCCCCTTAAGAAAGATTGTTTGTCTTCCGGGAGTATCAGTGCTGCTGAGATCCCACCGTCTATGCCATTACAAAGTATTTCTTTCACTACTGAATTTCCCCGATCCCTTGTGCAAGGCTGGCTGCAGAACCAGGTCGGCTATCCATGGATTCTCCTGGTAAGAATGCTGGGGTTCCACTACTCAGCCCGGCATTCCGCATCTCAGCTTCAATGTCGAGGCCAGGATTCTGAGCTACCATTTGGTGCAGTTCATTCAGCATGGCCTCGATAGCACTACTCATCAAGCACGTTCGTGTGTTTACCAACTCCTCAGCATCTGGCGCGTAGCCGCTAGTCGCATGCTCAAGCTTGCCGTGCGCTTGCGCCAGAAGCTCTTCCTCTTCCTGCACTCACCTCTCCAACTCACTCCATATGTCAAGCAGCATCGAAAGTTGCAGCAACAAGCGTGGTGTAGTGTTTGTAGCCCTCTTTTCACGTGCCAATTCCAAATTCTCATGGCAGTAACAAGTTCCAACAAATCTCGTCCCAACCAGGCCAGCTCCACTTCGTCCCAGACTGGCGTCAATCACATCAAGCCGTTCACCCATCTCAGACGCAGACCTCGCCAATCAATGAGCCAGCGATGCGCGGCCCTGCGCCATGCCCACCCGCACCTGCACTGCAGCCTGGGCCTCAGCCTGCCGCCGCTCCACCTCATCCACCATGTGCCGCAGGTCGGTCTCCTCCTCCCGCAGCTGCGCCACGCGGGCCTCTGCCTGCGCAACATCCCCCAGCAGCCCCCGCTCCTCCTGCCGCTTGAACTTCAGGCGGTCGTACACCTTGTCCAGCTGCTCCCGGAGCTTTGCGCGCTCCGCAAACGACCGCTTCTCATTCACCGGCTTGTACGATCGGTTATACGCCATGTTGCTCTCAATCATCTGTTCCAGCGTCTGTTCCAGCGTCGCCACCTGCGCATACCACATGTACTCCTCAACTACTCAACTGCACAACTGCGTATAGCTCATGCCCCAGGTTTCCCGACGGGCCCCTGCAGCCTTGCTGGGCGGTGATAAATTCCACACCCAAATCTTCCCCCTCACCCCTCGCTGTCCAAAGTTGGCATGCACCACCAGCCCGCCGCCGCCACGCCCCACGAGCGGGTCCCACAGCAGGCCGGCCGCACCTCGTCCTGCAGGCGGTGGTTGTCTGCATCTAGCACGTCGCCACGCTGCTGCAGTTCCTGCCGCTCCTGTGCGGCCTTGATGACATAGTACGTCTGACTCTTTGGCTCATCCTCTTCATACAGGCTGTGCTTCTTGGTCGAGACGACGTTAAACTTCGCCTCCAGCTTGTCCACCCGCGCGCGCCGGTCTTGCAGCTCCATCGTCACGCGGTGCACGTCCTCCCTGGCCAGCTTGTGCTCCGCCTCCAGCGCCTGCCTGCACGACCGGCCCCCACCTCCGGTCTCTGTTTGTGCACTCGTTGTGACCAGCTCCTTTACCAACACCCACGCCGAGTGCTCGACGACCGCCAGCCCAAAGCCCCGGACGCACCACAACTATGCTGTCTGAAAATCTCAGGCCACCCATTCAGTGAGCCTCTGCACGGCACCAACGTCCCAACCCATGCCGGCGCCCGCCCCCCAACGCAATGCGGCGCCGCAGACCGCTCACGGCGTTGGCCGCAGGGCTGGGGGCACCCACGGCATGCGCACCTGTGCACGCTGATTTCGTGCCGCCGCTCCTTCAGCGACTGCTCCAGCTGATACTTCTTGTTCTCTAGGGAGAAGACTGTGTCGGCCTGCACGTTGAGCGCGTCACGCAGGTGCTGCACCTCGAGACGCCGCACGTCCAGGTCCACCAGCGCCGCCTGCCTGTCCGCCGTCGTCTTCTTGACACTTCGGTTGACCATCTCCGTCTCCAGCTCCACTGCCTCCATCTCCCCCTTGACCTTGTCGTGGTCCCGCGTCTGCTGCGTGTGTCCCGTGTTGGCGTGCTGCAGCTCGTCCTCTGCTTTCTTGACCTGCGCCAGCAGCATGGAGTGCTGCGCGTTCACGCCCTCCAGCTCCGTCGTGAGGGCCTTGATTCGCTCATTTAGAACCGCCGTCTCCTCGTCTGACCTCTCGCCCTTGGCACGTGACACGCGACGCTCCATCTGCTGGAGCTGGAACTCGACATTATAGAGCAGCTCCTGCTGTCTGATGACCTGTAAACCGGACGTGCTCCCTTAAAACCTGCCGCCCGGACTTGCAGCCCGGAGATTGCATGCCGTTACGTGACCCGATGCCGAGCGAGTGGGCGCGGACCACGCGTGGTCACTGGTGCCACAGACCCGACGACAACGATTGCGCCATGGTTCCGAATTGCGTTGCACACGGGACATAGTGCTCGTCGATGATCACGACCGGAAGCAATGTTGATCGTGCGAACACTGCAGCGCCCGTAGCGCAGGCACATCCACATTCCACCTGACGATCACACATGCCCCTGTTCCTCCGTTGTACATGTTCCTGGGCGCAAGCCGACCCAGCTGGCCGAGCTGTGACGTGTTTCGAACTTGTCGTACCAAGACGCACTCGCAATGATCAATGCGATCTCACTGCGTCATAGTGTATGTGCAACGAAGACCGGTGCTCAGCTGAGCTCAGGACCCATCCACCACCGATGGCTCACAAGTGGCGATGCGGCACCGTTCCAGGGGGGATTACCTGATCGTCCAGTTGCTGAATCTTATAAACCAAGTTGCGGCTTTGAGCTTGGCCACCGGAGATCTCGGAAATGAGATCCTTCTCGCGCGTGCGCTCCTTGAAGAGCTCCTGGCTCTTTTCGAATTGCAGTTTCTCCAGCGTCCGCAGGGACTTCTCAACCTGAACTTGCCCACACAGTTCGCGTGAAACACGGCCGTGCACATGCGCATGCGCGCTTGTTGAAAGCGCACAACACCTGATGATCGACGGGTTGTCAAGCTTGACCACAGACCGCATCAAGTTCGCAGCAGCATCATGATTCCGCAATGTTGACCAAAGCACGTTGACAGCGCTCAGCTCCCGCGACCTACCGCCATGCAGCATTTTGCTGGAGTCGAGTACTAGGAGGTATGATGTACCTCAAGGTTAACTGGCGACGGGGCCAATGTAGTAGGGCGCCCGGCCTGCGAGTGGCCAGGTGCTGATTGCAACAACAGATCTCAGCACAAGATGACTTGTACAGTCGCAGAAATAGCGCTACGTGTAAACACAAGACCAGCACATCGAGTGGAGGATATAGTCTAAGTCTGTATCAAATTATGCGCTCGCGCAATCGTCGTCATAAGGCGTAATGGCAGCTCAGTTAGCAGCAGCACATAACAATTCCGTGCAGACCAGCCTTGCGAAACCCGGCTCCGGTAATCTAGAGACCTCCTGTGTCACGTAATTGGATGCGTGCAGTTGGCGGTGATTCCCCGGGAGGAAGTCTGCTTGCCTGCCTGTCAAGCATGCATATGGTAGTTGTGCGGGGATGCACTAAACCCTTGTCTGCAATGACAATAGATTAAAAACCTGAATGCATCGACCAGCCGGAACAGTCTAGCTGTGGTTCGGATTCTCAAGCTCGGACACGGGCACAGAATCGTGTGGTGACCACATCAGCACTACCAGCAGCTGCAGGTGCAGCAGCAGGGCCACAGACACAGCATGTGCCTGTGTCTGTGGTTTGTAGCATACAGGTCCATTAAAGCTAGATGTGTTGCATTGCCTAGGGCTGTCAAAACTCCTGGAAAACACCCATCCATGCTGTGACCTGGACTATCCACCAGCTGCAGTGCCCGCACCTCGACCATCCTCTTGTCTTCAAGAGCACCCAGTATTTCCAGCTCTTTCTCTTTCTCCGCCAACGTGCTGAGATGGCTGTACTCGCTCTCCAACTTGCGATGGTTTGCGGCCACACGGCGCCGTACTTCATCCAGGCGCGAGCGCTTTGAGCCCAGCTCAGCCTGAAGGCCTGCGTTCTTCGCGACGCTGCTGGCATGGTCATTGCCCGCCTTGCTCAGCGTTGTCTTCATGATCTCCACCTGCTCCGATACCTCTGCAAATTGTGCCTGCATGAACCCGCGACGGCCGCTTCACCAGTGGCGTTTCGAGTTGAACAGCACACCCACCAGCACAACACTCTGCTCCAGTCCGTTCTTGCTCGCGTAGAGAGCTTGCTGCAGCACGTGTGTGCTACACTGCTGTGCAACGCTGCACCATTAATACTCACACAACACAAGGCCACAGCCGTGTGTGCTGCAGGCCCATCCAGGGCCGTGTCATCCAGGGCCTCCCACAGCCCCCAACCCCACCACAACCAAGCTCCACATTTAGCAGCACTCCACGCTCATAACGGTATTCTATATGGATAAGCCTGTATGGCAAAACCCGTATGGCAAAACCTGTACGGCAGAACCTGGTACTATCGTACACCTTCCAAAAGAGCCTTCGTGTGCCTGGCAAGGTACACTCCAAACAATAGTGCTCGCCAGTATAGTGGTTTATGTGAGTTGAGTTGAGACCCGCATTGCCACGTGCCCTAGCAGTAGGGAAGTTTCAGCTGGGGGTGGTCCAGCAAATGTGCACACGTGTGGAAAGGCAAACGGTCACCTCAAGTGACTGGTACATGCCTGTTCTGCCACATACTGGGCCCTCAGAGCAGCCAAGTCTCGCTCAAGGGACGAAATGACGCCCTCACACCCTCGGTTTGTTTGCAACTGGTCATCCAAGAACTGTGCCGAGATGTCCAGTTCGCGCTGCTTGTCCCGCAGTCGGATGCGTTTCTCTGCAAACACCTCAGATGCAACGTTTATCGCATCTTCCGTCCTCCGCATCTGTGCCAAAGCATTCTCCCACTGCTGGATGAGCTCCTGGCGCTCCTGCATGCGAATGGCACCACTGTTTCATACCTGCCTCTTCTAAAGTCAGCATGTCTCATGTATCACAGAACAGGGTCTGGCATTGAATACAAGAGACAACATGCACAGGCTCGCCAGCCTTCCAGCACTGAGACTTGCTGTGAGCCCATGCTTATGATGATACCAGTACACATGTGGCAGTCAATACATGTGGCAGGTGTTGGGCAAAACGAGCAGAGAACAACATGGGATGCTTGGAGGACTTGAAGCACCTAGCCCTGGTGTAGCAAAGCATAGAATGGTTCAGAACGGGGCATGAGACCTTGTGTAGTCGGGCGAAGTCATCTGCAGCTTTCTGCAGCTGCATCTGTGCAGACTGGGTGTCTGTGACCTGCCGCTCGAGTTCTGTTCGGCGGGTCGCAACAGTCCGATTCATGCGCTCTACCGTGAGGTCCAACTCTTTGATCTTTGTACGATCCTGAGCTTGGTAGCGCTCGATTGCTTCACTATCCTCTTCCTTTTGCTGCTGCGTCACTGTCCACTGTTCCAGCTCTTCTTGGCTCCAGTTCATGAGGATCTGCAAATTCCCGCTGTCGCTGCTTTGAATAAGGTTTAGCAGCTCACACTGGCTGCAGCAGCATCTGTGCTGTGCCGCATCCACAAGAGATCACACATCTCAAGATGCCACGTGCGTGCGATGGCGCGCTACTGCATCTCCACCACCATCAGCTGTCCAGTATGGCATCCAAGGCGTCAGTCAAGAACCAGGAGCTGTTCATGCATGAAGTCAAAGGCGGTGTTCACACCTTGAACTGGTCCATCTTTTCATTCGCCTTGTAAATGTGGCTTTGTAAGCTGTTTACCTTGTCCAGGAGGTCAGATCGCTCTTTCTTGAGCACTCGGATGTCAGCATCATATCGTGCAAGCTCACGCTCACTGAGTGCCTTCAAATGTGTTTCAGTGTGTATCTCTTTCCGCTTTGCTGTCACACGCGCCTGTGAGTATGAGATTTCGGACTGAACACTCTTGAGGTGTTCATCCATGATCTGCTTCCGATCTCGCGTCTCTTCCAGATCACCCTCTGCTTCATCGAGGTTTTGCTCCAAACTCTGCATGGCTACTTGACCTCATGGGCTGTCGCGCTCACTCACATTTTGCTACCTGCTCCAAGCGAAACAACGTCTAGAAAGGCTCCAAATCATCACCTGGATCTTCCTGTTGATAGCCTTGTTCTCCTCGCTGGCAAAAGGGGGCAGAAAGTTCGGTTCTGTGTGCATCGGCAATTCTGGTTCACTGCCTGGCTCCCATACGGTAGACTGCACCAGGTGCACATCCTCAGAAGCTTCGAGTCCAGTTGTAAAATTAACCTCCTGTGTATCTGCTTCGCCGGCAGCGGTGATAGCTGGGCCATCCGCAAGGCTGAGCTCCCGAATGAGCTGAGCTTCAGGTTCTTCGGGCTGAGCTGCATCGTCTGCTGTGCTGTTTTCTCCTCGCTCGCCTTCAGAACTACCTAAAGACAGTGGCCATCTTCTGACCTCAATACTTAGGCCACAGTCGGCGAGTTTGACAGTGGTGGTCTCGTCCATGATGCGCTGATCGGAACAAAAGCGTGACCGTACCGTTCCGAAGCTCGGGGCTAGACATAGTCTAGAAATTTCTAAAGAGCTTTTTGCAGCTGTTTAAACACAGCTCATGGATGTAACCTCACGAAGGTGCACCTATGTTTGCGCCAGTGCCAACGAAGCACACAACAGAGGCACAGTCACCAACCTGCGCACGCAACGCATTCGCATAGACTTTGCGCTCTTCAACTCCTACAGCTGGCTATGTCTTGATCAGTCGTCGTCTCAGGCTGAGCATACCACCGCCCCGCGTAGCACTGGTTGTTGACATGCATGCGCCAATGTCTTGCTTCGGTGCACAAGAATGCCGACCATCCCAACGTTGGAAAAAAACAAATGCAGCCTCCACATGCGTTCTCACACACACGTGCAGCGCTGGTGATCATAGGTGCGTGGTTTAGTCGCGAAGAGCCCGTAATGGCTGGCGCGGGACCCCCGAGAACGAGACTGGAGGTGAGAACAGCGCCGGCCATCTTGCAGCAGTGAAAATCCGTCAATATTATCAAAATGAAACGTTGTGAAGCTTGCTGTTCAGGGGTTTAAGTTTGGCCTATACGTTGCGGTGCCCATCAGTCTGTACATATTCGTGGCTTACTTTCCGGAGGGCCTTGACTACTTTGTTCGGAAGGTCCGCTCTGTTGTGGACGCATATGGAAGGGGGCATGCATGGCGAGGCCTGAATGGTTGTATGGTGGGGCGGGCGAGTTTTGAACCAGTAGATCAGCTCCTGTGGATGTGCAACGCTGTTGTGGATCCATGTGGCCCTGTCATTCTCAGGCTCACACCCCACGTGTTTCTCTTAGATCGTGAATTTGCAGTTTAAGTACGTGACATATCCTCCATCAGGCGAGGAAGGAATCGCGCACAAATTGCAAGTCGAGGCTGAGAAACAGAAAAAGCAATGAGCGTCAAATCACATGCCCTGGTCACAGGTACGCACGTCTATCAGGCTGTTGTCTGTATGTCAACAGTGCTCACTTGTAATCGTAACAATGCCCCTGTTCATCTCAGCTCATCATATCGAAGCCTTGTGGGACTGTGGCCCCTGGTAAATAAAACATGCAGCATACCCGAAGCATTTAACTGCTGAGAGCTTGTTTACGTGCCAGAGGTATGTTGAATTCATGTCAGTGGGGCAACAAGATGCGCTTTGCAGGCGGATCTGGTTTCCTCGGGCGATTTCTAGTACAACACCTCCTATCCACTGGACGGTATGCCTCGATCAAAATCCTGGATCTAGGTCCGCCCAGCCCTGACATTCCAGGCGCAGAATTCATCAAAGGCAACCTGACGGAATATAGCAGCGTCATAGCTGCGTTCCAGGGTATAGATGTTGTTTTCCACACAGCAACTGCCGCCCCAACGGCACAGAACGCAGCTTCTGCCAAGGCGCTGATGCAGGCTGTGAACGTGGATGGCACTGAGAACGTATTGAAGGCCTGCGGAGCTGCTGGCGTGCAGCGCCTCGTGTTCACGAGCTCTGCGAGTGTCGTGTTTGATGGCTCCTCTCTCGTAAATGTCGATGAGAGCAAACCTTACGCTGACCCACCCATGGACTTTTACACGCACACAAAGGCGCAGGTGGGCTGCCAGACAACGGTCATCCTTGCTGCAACCCTGCCACTCAAGGCCCTGCTCCAGGAAACCTGCTATTGCACGGTTGACACGCCACCAAAACCGCCTTGCGTGACACGTACATTCGTCAGCAGCTCTCATGATCATGCTTAGTTGCCCCATGCCACAACATGCTCGTTTTGTTTCTCCGGATTTGGGTATCACCATCTGATCAAGGCCCACTGGATGTTTTTGCTGCCTCTCCACCTCTCCAAGCTATCGGAGCCGCAATATCACCAGCGACGACGCGAGACGCGGTTTAGAATGGTATGCAAGCAGTGTGAGCTGTGTAGGCAGAGCAGCTCGTGCTGGCAGCAACAGTGGAGGGCCTCCAGGCATGTGCACTGCGGCCAAGCGCGATCTTTGGCCCCGGCGACCGCCTAACCATCCCATCAGTTGCACAGCGTGCGAAGCAAGGCAAGATGAAGTACATCATCGGCTCCGGCGAGAACATGTTCGATTTCACGTTCGTGGAGAACGTGGCGCATGCGCATGACCTCGCAGACGCCGCGCTGTCCGCCGCGGACTCCCCGGCGGCAGGGCAGGCGTTTTTCATCAACAACGACGAGCCGGTGCTGTTCTGGGGCATGATGGGGGACATCTGCGCAGGTCTCGGGTATGCGCGGCCGAGCATCCACCTGCCGGTATGGCTCATGATGTTTGTCGCGGTCGTGTCCGTGTGGCTCTCCCGGTTGCTGGGCATCGCGACGGACCTCAACCCTATGCGCATTCGCGTATGCTCGGTGGAGCGGACGCTGTCCTGTGCAAAGGCAAAGCAGGTGCTAGGCTATGCACCGATCGTGGATATGAAGACGGGGCTGGAGAGGACCCTTGCCACGTTCGATCATCTTCGAAAGGACGCGGCTGGTGCTAAGAAGGCCGAGTAGATTGGCAGCCAGGGATGCCGTGCGCTGTGCAAATATTGCATCAGTCCGTTGCAGGTGTTATGGACTTAGCCTGTCGGCCAATTCCGATGTGGCTGTGTTCTGTGGTGATCACTGTGTTGGTACCACATCATGTGGGCGTCCGTGTGGCTGGTACGTGAGCAAGCGCGTTGGTAGTGTGATGTGGCTTGTTTATTGTGCAAACTGAATACATTTTCATAACAGCAACGAGTGAAGGCCCTGCTGAAACCCCTCACACTCCATGTATCAGTTCCTGACATCTACTGCCAATGCCAGGTTGCATGTGCGAAGTCCACTGCATTTGATGCAGTGTTTGAGCTGTGCTGGCATGACCATGCGCACCCACCCTATTTGTTCATGCAGACCGGCACACCATGTGGACAGCACCGATCTGACATGTGACATGGGATGTCCCATGTCATCTCAGGTGACCAAAGCTATGACCATGCCTTGTCAGCATGTAGCCACACTGGATCTTAGTCATGCAATGTACACAGACTGAGATAAGAAGTTGGGTTGAGTGGAGCTCAAGCATCCTGTTGCGTTCCACCAGTCCTCAGCCTGTCAACACCGGTAAGTCTGGTGGCTTGGATCCGTCATGCCAGGATCGATGCACTCTCATAAATACAGGAACACTGACGCGAAGATACAGCCACACACAGGGAGCCCTTGGGACTGCACGCGGAAATCCACGCGTTTCCATTGCAGGGCCTACTTTCCAACAGTGGAAAACATCAACCACTAGACTGGGGGTCAGAGCTGAGGCACAGACTGGCACTGGTCCTATCACCATTGCTGGTCGCACCGCTGAAAACTGGATTCGAAACAGCATCTGCTCGCTGTGCACATGAGGCCGGGACACACGTGAGGAGCATGCCATGTGTCTTCTGGACATTAGTTGTCTCACAACAGCTCAGCTCGGTGGGTCACAGCACATACCACACTCGTCTGCCTGGTTCCACGTGTTGCACTGACATGCTGAAACTGCCAACAGGTGTATGACGAAGTAACCTCCTGCAGCATTACATACGTTCCCCACCGCGACGCTTCGATGGGAGTAGCTGTCTGGGCCAGTGCAAGATTCCTCCACCACAGCATAACTGCTGCAGGGAATGATAAGCCTCTGCAGCCCAGCACCTTCCTGAATTCGCACATGCACGGGAAGTGGAAGACTTGTGCGGGGTCCCCCAGAGACAGAGCGGTGGTGCAGACGAGTGTAACGCGCGATGGCCAGCCCTCATGAACCACACTGATGCCAGACACAATCTCAGCTGGGATTTGGTGCCATTCGACGAAGACGCCAACCTGTTCTAGACGTAGACGCCAACCTGTAGCAGGACAAATAGCGTGCCACAGCCCTGCACAACGCGAGCCATTTATCTCGTTGATGCCACCACAACTCGGACCAGCATGCAATGTTTCCTGTGACCGCATGTGGCACACTTGATCGACTGGCTTTGAAGCCCATGCAGGAACTCTGATGTGCATCAGGTATAGCATGGTATCAATACATTATCATCTCTGCAGCCCATGTGCATGTACGGCGTATAGGTTGACCCGAGGCGCCAGCTGTTTGTGCCAGACACAGCCTGTTGGGTGCTCATGTAACGCTTTCACCGCCACAGTGCGCAACAGGATGAGATGGCTGAAAGGTCAGCAGGCGTACCAGCATGAAAGAGGCTAAGAGGGCCACAGCCCCCTCTATGATGATAGACTTGCCAAATGCACTGTGTGCTGTTTCATACCTGCAGCATCACAGTCTTCAAGCTCCAACCGGGCACACTTCCCAATCCAAGTGTCTCTAGGGAATCATTGCAGCATTACTGCAGGTGGAAGGGTACTTACACACACAAATACGCACTCATGGCGAGCCCAAGGACAACGAGCACAACAGCCAGTGGGAGATGGAGAGACGGAGATACATAAGGCGTCAACGGCTCCTGCATATGCAAGAACATCTTGTATTAGATTGAATCGTCTAGCATTGATTTGATGCAAGCACAAACGCAGCGGACCATTTCAAGATGACGAAGATGCAACAGCCGTGAACCAGAAAGATACTTTCCAACTTAACAGCACACAGCTAATTGTTGGCGTGCGTGCGTGTTGCCTTAACGATCTCCTGCACAGGCAACAGCACAACACGGCAAGCTTCTGACTCCGGAAGAACGCTGACCACAACTGGACTACGTATGGCGTCGCAGCCCCGGAACAATTTCCCGCATGGTCACGCAGGGGCAGTCATCGAACGCTGCAGCGCACGGCGATCGCGTGATGGTGTGAGGTATGCACCTAGGGCGCTGGTGGGGCGTGCTCCATGCATGACCGGGTTAATTCCCAGCACATGGACACATCTGGTGCATATAAGAACAAAAGGGCTTCCTTCAAGCATAGTGACTCGGCTCTCCAATATTTCTGACCTGTTGCGCGCACAAGGCAAGACTTAGTATCGGGTCAGTGATCTGACGGTAACACAGTTACCTGCGTACACGTCAGTACATCTTGAAACGCAAATAAATATCCGTGTTCAAGCTCATCGCAGCTCGGTATGTATGATTTTTGTTTCACTTGGCCGTATGGGGTAAGCCTCTTCTTTGAAGCTGCGGGCGTCCTTCGATGGGCTCATCAGCAGTGATCTTAATTGACGCTGGACCTTAGGGCTATCCGTTTGTATAATTCAATCGAAAGGTGCAGGGAATCTTGATTCTGGGTGGAATTCTGGGCTTCGTTGTTTCCGGCTCTGTCAAGTCCTTGAGTGCGTGCTGTGACCTGACCTGTGACCTGGCTGGCCCTTTGATGAGAACCTCTCACACCCATCAAGCGTGTAATGATGACATATCGTTGTTTCACGTGATACGAGACACTTCAAATGGCTCAATGTGAACTCGCAATTTCTGTGCAGTGATGGGATGCTTGTCAGGAGCCATTCTGATCGGACTGGGGCAACTGAGCCTGAACGCATATCATCGTGGAAAGCTGTGCAAACCTGCAACGGCGATGAGCCTGGTGATCTCACTGGTTCTCACCTCTGCAATGTACCAGAGATACTTGGACACGGGCAAGGTCATGCCTGCTGGAGTGATCATGGCTATCAGCGCAGTGATGTCCATGTTTTATGTCTGGAATCTTATAGCTGGTCCCAGACCGACCGGACGGTCTCGAGATGATTAGGGTGCAGCCGGTGTTGCAGACTGTGAACAACATGGCATGGCATAGCAGTGCTGTTCCGGGGAAGTGACTGTGCGTGTGCTGGACTTCGAGAAGTCCTGTGATGCACTGGGAAAGGCACACATGCTCTGAGCTGGTGCAGCTGCTCCACTCTCATACCGTCTCGGCTCGCCCAGATGGTGGGCCACATCCAGCAGGCAGGCCAAAACGGGCATTTGCTTTTGTAGAATAGGACAGAACAAATGGACTTCGAGTTTCCGTTTCGAGGATCGAATGAGTGTGCACATGCAATCGCAGCCCGTCATGCAGCCATGCGAGTTGCACTTCGCAACCATGTGTGATTGCTTGGTTGTAATTCACCATGTACGCTGCATGAGTCAACACAGAACCTGAAACATCCGGATTGATGCCTGATTGCTGCTCCTCTCATGGGTGACCTTGCGTCGTACTCCAGCTGTTCAAGTACATGCTACAGCCCCCAATTTCGACTTTTCACAGGGAGTGCACCTCGAGGGACTGCACGGTTCTAATATTGAAATTCATTTACTGTGTGGGGCCGAAATTTCCTACACAGAGTTATGGTACAGACATGTGCAGTAGAACGCCAACTAGTGTAAGATCTGTTTGTAAGAAAGGAGCATGATTTGGGGCATCTGCACCATAATCCCGCATCACCCCGGGCGACGGATCCGCTTTCGCGGTTCAACGCCTAGTATACGTGCACTCATTACATGTTCATTGCTTGCTCTCCTATGCGCAAAAAGTATAATCTTTCGCCCTGACCTACAGCACGTGCATCGGCATCGAACGCAGCTCACTCGTGTTCCACGCCGCACATGCGCCCACAGCCTGAAGCATCGGGCCTAATCCTTCTGCAGACTGGCAATAAGGTTCCCACCCACCAGCGCAGCCACGCCTCCACCACCCAGAGCTCCTGCAACTGCGCTCTGGGCGATGATCAAGCCAGCCCCATCGTCAGGGATCACCACTATTGCCGCCGCTGCAAAGCCCAGCAGGGCAAAGCCCAACGTTGACAAGGCTCCCGGTGTGCTCCTGCAGGCAAAGAGGCAGAGCTCCGTTCGAGTGTCTTGCTACACAAGCATGCAGATATGGACCACCCAAGCAGATTGGGGGCAGGCACCACTTCCAGACTCGAAGGCAGCGGAGCATTCACAAGAGGTTCTCAGCCCTGCCGCCTGTGTTGTTGAGGACGGTGTCATCAGCAATGCTGTGGCACGCACTCTTGTTACGTGACCGATCGGACATCCAGGATTTTCACGCGATGGAGTACGCAACATTGGCCAGCATACAGTGGTGCAAGCCTTGGGAAATGGGAATCATGCAAGGCTCGTGATGGATTCCTACAGTGTACACAGCTGGGTAGGCCTGGACACGTCACATTCACTGGACACAGATGTCACAGTGGCAGCTCCATGCGTGCTGCCCAGGGTTGCAGGACTTACCTATCCGTTAGGAGGGATATTGCCCCCGCGCTCTCAGCCTTGGAGAGGAGCTTGTTCTGCTCGATGAAATCCAATGTGATTCCACTCTTCTCTAGAGTGGACAGCACGCCAGCCTCTTCGAGCTTGGACAGCAGCTTCAGCTTCTCGATCCTACATAGAAAAAAACACCGTTGAAATCCTGTAGTTTAGTGATGCATTCTGTTGTTGGGTGTTCGGTTGAAATGGAAGAGTACCTTGTAAGAATCTTTGGGGATGCACTCTTTGAGGACTTGGCTGCCGGCTTCGCGGGAATCGCCTGCAAACCAAACGAAGCCAAGACTTACAAAGGTTTGAAAATGACATACTGGGTTTTCCTCCAAATGGACTTTACCCGGGGCTAGATGTTCAGACCACCCCTGTCACATGCATGGCGTCCTGCCGAATTGCGCGGTCAATAATGCAGCAGATAAAAAAGGAGCCCCCGCGAAAGCGGAATAACTATGTTTATTTACATGACTGTGGTTTGAGCTTGAGAGAGGCCATCCAGGGAATAACCTAGCTTGTGGAGAGCGTGTCATGTGGTCGGCAGAATGCAGGATAGCGATGCGCGCGAGTATGATCTTCAATACACGTCTTGCGCGATTCTGATGTCCCAACAGTATCTAAACTGGTTAATTGACTAAGGACTGCTGATGGTGTACCTTCGCAATCGGCGCGTTCTTCAGGCTCTTGGTTGGCATGTTTGCTGGCGATGGCTTGTGGAGTAAGGGAACCGTGGAATGTACGAGCAAGATGTCTTGTGTCAGAAGCACAACAATATGATGATGTACACATATGTATAGCCTGGACCTGCTGCCAATAAAGCTGAGAATGGCGGTCGTCTGTACTGTCTGTACGGGCATGCATTTGCATCGAGGTCACGGGAGCTGGGAGCGATGAGTGCCGCGTGCTGTGCACGGATCAACAGGTGCTGGCGTGACGGAAATATCGACTTGTTACACATTTCATTTCAGATTAAATCTGCCAAGTTCATTCTTCACAGCGTATGCAATCCACCAGCATGGTCCTCGCGTGTGCGGAACAGCACTAGGAGCGAAGAACTTAGATCACGATAGAATGGCATCGCCAGAAGCTCGGGAACGATTTGCCCGGAAAAATGAAGAGGATGACCTAAGGCGGGCGTTTGACTTCCTTGACAGGAAAAAAGATGGTAAAATTGACGAGGACGACTTGACGCAAGTCTTCATGTCTCTTCAGCACCGAACCAAGAAGGGCGAAATCAATGACATGATTTGGGAAGTAGATGAAGATTGTGATAATGCTATCAACTGGAAGGCGTGCTTCGCTCGTTCCGCAACAAGCACTGCCAACATGGCAGGGATGGACGATGTTACATACCTCCATGAGGAAAACATCACATGTACACACATTGACAAGCACGTGTATTACCCGTATTACTGGTAATGCAGGAGTTTCAGGTGATGTACCATCGATGTAGGAATGATATTGCTGGGACGGAGCCAAGGAGGCTCTTCAACGTGGCGGAGTTTGTAATGAACGACAAGCAAGGCCTAGGAACAGTGTCTATGGAGAACGCAATGCAAATAATGTATCTTCGCTATGGTCGGCATGACCTGGACGCGCAGCTGCAGGACATTTTTGGAACATCAGACCTCAACAGTGGCAAAACGCTGACATTGACAGAGTTCCTGTCCAGTCTTCATGCAAGTCAGGTGAAGCAGCTCAGAAATAGAGTCACTGCCAAAACTTACGTTGCACCAACCACAGGAAAGAAGGCTGCAGCAGGCTGATCAATGCTCTGTGGGTAGGGAGTTGCAGACGTGACGCATGCTTGCTGTTGTTTTCCCAGTCATCCGGACCACCACCAGCCGTAAATTGGCCTGTGTTCGGTGATCATAGAAACGGCGAAAGATAAGATTGTCACCACACACTGTTGCTTCGGTTTGGAGTCATACATACATCCGGCAGGATGCTTCCAGATGATGTTACAGCAGAGAATGCCTTCGGAAAAACGAGTCTATTTCTTCATCAAAACAAGGATTGGTCAACTTCTGGCCTGGTACATGTGTTGGGTCCTTGCAACACAGTGCAACAAAAACTTCAAGGTATAACGACCGCAACAGTTCCTGCATGTTTCCCGCGTACGGAGAGGTGTTCAGAATGATCTTAATTCCCGACGGCATCTCCAGGAAGTGTAACTGGTATGTGTTTGTACACAATGACCTGCACCATGTCCCCACTCACGCCAGCTGCAGTCTGTGATGTGTCAGCGCTTGGTGAACCTTGCAGCAGCACTCTGAGTGGTTCTGGCAACTCCAACGCGATGACGTGATCAAGAACGCACTGAAACTCTGTCCCCTCGCCTATCGGCGTGGGCCGCATTCCATCTGCCTTGCACCCGTCACTCATTCCAATGGCTTTGGTTGGGTCTGCTGCTGTGGTAAAAAGCTTCATCTGGAAACAAAGCCCATAGGTAGTGATAAAAGCATGCGACCTCTGAGTAGCTGAGGTCTCACGGGTGGAAGCTATCCAATCTCGGTGATATAAGCACTCTTTTGAGCGATCACAGATGTACAGACTGAATGCCTTCGCCATGTTACTCTATTGGCTAGCCAGCAGAGTAACCATTAAGTAAGGTTGCCTGATCATCGATGCAAACATTACTCTGCTGCAAATATCGGCGCTTTGATCAGATGCTCACGAAACCTGGGCGATCGACAGTGTGTTTGTCAAGCTGTCAAGAATTCTTGCGTGAGGGTGAAAACTTGTCTCCTTGCTGATTACATTAGCTGGCTTGTACGGTTCGTGCATCTCTGCAGCTGCAGGCCATCACTTGCACCGGTGTACGAAGCGTGCACGAAACATGGCAAAAATCGTAGGACCTTGTGGCCACGATTGCGATCACAACTCGCATGTCGCACCTTTGCACTGTGTACGTAGATCAAGGGTCGTGTGTTTCGAAGATGTCAAAGTCACTGTGTGTGCATCGCTTTAGCGCAAACGAATCATATCTGCGTTGTGGCTCCACGGTCATCTGTCCGATAGAATCATGGTCGTTGCCGTCGTCGTCCCTTTCTTGTCAACCGCCAAGGTCCTCACCCCTTTGTGCGGAGCTACACAAAGAAGGGTAGGTACCTTGATATTCGTGTATCGTAATGCTGCGTGTTTGACTCGTTGGCGTCGATCCGTTGCTAACACGAGTGCTGCATATTTGCGATTTGGTCGAACACAAACATGACATAGTAACTTCTGCCTCGAAAGGTGCTCCTGCGAGGCTGCACGTATGCTGCTCCTTGATCAACGTCATAATGCGCGTTCTGATGGTCAAATGCAGGCTGTTGGCCGGGTCTATGCGGAGCCCACAAAGAGCCCCACAAAAAGCGATGGCAAAGCACCTGCAGTAGGAACAGCTGACTTTGACAGCGAGAAGCTTATCAAGGATGTCAAGGAGAAGGTTGCTCCCCCTGTAGTATCCACAGTATCTGCACATCTTGCAGCACAAAGAACGGCTTGACCGCCATTTGCCCACAATTATACCTCCTGCAGCATGACAGCACGGCCTGGTTTGCCATCTTTGAGCACCTTTCTATGCGGGAATTAAAAGCTTACTCTATACTTGGCTTGCTGCAGTGGGAGGGCATCGAGGACAAATCTTCTGTAGCTGTGTACACCGTCGGTGCAATCACAGTCCTGTGGCTCTCATCATCGCTTGTGGGTGCTATCAACAAGGTCCCGCTGGTGCGGAGCTGGCTATCTTTATGATTACTGTTGGCTGATCTATCAATTCCGAACGAGTAACAGGACCTCTGTAGCACGATGTGTCAAGTGACTGAACTAGCACATTTCCTATGCAGCTACCCAAGGCAATGGAGCTTGTTGGTCTTGGCTACACAGCATGGTTTGTGTACCGGTACTTGCTCTTCAAGGTGCGCTGCCTGCGGATGTGTGTTGTATCCTCCCTCTACACCATGCTACAGTGCTACATGGTATGATCACAGTAGTGATTTCATCCGTGGTAATCACCAACTCCACCAAATATGGCTTTTCATCTTGTATCTTGACATTACATTTAGCAATATCGTGTTCAACTTGTGTGCTTGTGCGCAGCCGCCCCATCGCTCTGGTTGTGGGACCATTCACATCAATGCATGCCGATCATTTGTGCTTAACGTGATGTTGTTGTTTGATTTGAGTTCAGGAATCCCGTGAGGAGCTCATTGATGATATTGATGAGCTGAAGAAGAAGATCTCGGGTGACCAGTAAGTGCAAATGAAACTTAGCTCGTTTGCTGAAGGAATCAGTTCCATGACATGTTCATGCAACGGGGCATTGACCCCGCATTATTGCATCACGAAGGCACGAATTCGAATGGTGCTTCGACTGTCGGGAGCCGGTGTCTATGTAGCTCGGGAATGGACATGCGGGTCTCATGGCCTTTGTATCAGTATGGTGTCGTGAAAATATGCAACCAAGTTGTGTTATCCATCACCCTCCATTGTTAGACCATGTCACCAGGAGCCTTACCTTTGCAGCCGGCTTGATTTACATCACACGCTCTGCATTGCATTGCGAATGGCATGCGTTCGCGTTGGCATTCGATTATTTCAGCATTGCTTGCGCACACGCCGGATCACGTGACATGCTTTTGATACCGCAAGATGTCGAAGCATGCAGATATTCTGGCAGCATCTGATATGAAGGCTATGCAGATGTAATCGAAACAAGCCGTAAGGGTCCTTGATAGTGGCCAGCTTCATATGTTCGGGATAACTTCGTGTCAGGCAGAGCAGAAGCAGTACTGCCGTTGGCGAAAACTGGCCCAATTCAGAGTGCAAGTGATCACAAAAGACGTGCGCGTACGAGCCATGCTTTTCGTAAACGTTTTTCTCTTTGATCATGCTTACAGGATAGCACTCTATAACTGAACGTTGGGAAGAGACACCAAAAGTGGTGATTGATACAACCTGAATTTAAATGGCCCTTGCGACGGTGGTTAGTATCCGCCACGAAGATGAGACACACAATTAAGGATGAAGTTTATTGAACTCGGCCCACTTTCAAGGTTCGCTTCTTTGCCAGTATTAGCTTGCGTATCGGGCGTTCGCACGTTTAAGTTGAGTTCTCCACCCGATCCGGATCAAGCCAAGAATGTACTTTACAGAATTAATGCGTTTCTTGATCACGTCAACGTTGGCGACAGCGTAGTCTGTGGCAGCTTGGAAGCATATTCATGTGCGCCCTACGTCCTCATCGTGCTCCTGTAAAACTCGTGCTGCATCATGGTTGTGCGAACAGCAAAAGCTATGTTATTGCCGACTGCACACGCGTCCAAGATTCAACCTGCGTGGTGTCATTTTCATGCAATGTGCACGCGATGGGTTTTGTGCACTTGTCACCTCGTAGCAGAGCTGTCCATTCAACCATTGATATCGAGTTGTCGTGTTTCAGGCAAGCTGACTGGTCTGGACAAGCAAGTCTCGAAAAGTCTTGACCTCGAAGTCCAGTCCGACACGCCCGTGGCTGAGCTGGCAACGTCACCTGTTGGGCCTCTCTCAGAACCATCCTGGCACGCTCTCGTTGGTTGCTATGAAGCGCTTCCACGTCTGTCTGTGGGGTGAATGATACAGTAGTTGGTGGCTCAACAGCAGATGAGCAACAGCTCACTGTCAGAGGGCTGCACTATATGTTGGGTCATGTGTGTTGTCTGCCAGTCAGGCCTTCATATGGTGCTGGCACCGTCCGATCAAGGCTCAAGTAGCAGTGTTTTGCAGTAGAAAGACGCTGGTGTATCTCATACTCACCCTCAATCAGTGCTACCCAGATTATGACTTCTCTCAGCTCCGCGCTCGTCATTTTCGCAAGGAGGAGGGTGCGGCCGATGTTGAGGGAGTTGTAGATAGCCACCTGCTATCTGTATCAAAGGTGTGCTGCCACCCAAGGCCAAATGTGTGACGCAGTAAAATCTGAAACGCGCACTTGATACAACCTGTTGTACTTACATCAAAGAGAGGCACGGTCACAGGTGCATCACGCAACAGCGTACAGGTCTCGAATCAGACCACCTAATCACACATCCTCTG